>OX578274.1:70325097-70921576 GCA_951217065.1 Baccha elongata | reverse complement strand
GATGATGATGATGATGATGATGATGATGATGATGATGATGATGATGATGATGATGATGATGATGATGATGATGATGATGATGATGATGATGATGATGATGATGATGATGATGATGATGATGATGATGATGATGATGATGATGATGATGATGATGATGATGATGATGATGATGATGATGATGATGATGATGATGATGATGATGATGATGATGATGATGATGATGATGATGATGATGATGATGATGATGATGATGATGATGATGATGATGATGATGATGATGATGATGATGATGATGATGATGATGATGATGATGATGATGATGATGATGATGATGATGATGATGATGATGATGATGATGATGATGATGATGATGATGATGATGATGATGATGATGATGATGATGATGATGATGATGATGATGATGATGATGATGATGATGATGATGATGATGATGATGATGATGATGATGATGATGATGATGATGATGATGATGATGATGATGATGATGATGATGATGATGATGATGATGATGATGATGATGATGATGATGATGATGATGATGATGATGATGATGATGATGATGATGATGATGATGATGATGATGATGATGATGATGATGATGATGATGATGATGATGATGATGATGATGATGATGATGATGATGATGATGATGATGATGATGATGATGATGATGATGATGATGATGATGATGATGATGATGATGATGATGATGATGATGATGATGATGATGATGATGATGATGATGATGATGATGATGATGATGATGATGATGATGATGATGATGATGATGATGATGATGATGATGATGATGATGATGATGATGATGATGATGATGATGATGATGATGATGATGATGATGATGATGATGATGATGATGATGATGATGATGATGATGATGATGATGATGATGATGATGATGATGATGATGATGATGATGATGATGATGATGATGATGATGATGATGATGATGATGATGATGATGATGATGATGATGATGATGATGATGATGATGATGATGATGATGATGATGATGATGATGATGATGATGATGATGATGATGATGATGATGATGATGATGATGATGATGATGATGATGATGATGATGATGATGATGATGATGATGATGATGATGATGATGATGATGATGATGATGATGATGATGATGATGATGATGATGATGATGATGATGATGATGATGATGATGATGATGATGATGATGATGATGATGATGATGATGATGATGATGATGATGATGATGATGATGATGATGATGATGATGATGATGATGATGATGATGATGATGATGATGATGATGATGATGATGATGATGATGATGATGATGATGATGATGATGATGATGATGATGATGATGATGATGATGATGATGATGATGATGATGATGATGATGATGATGATGATGATGATGATGATGATGATGATGATGATGATGATGATGATGATGATGATGATGATGATGATGATGATGATGATGATGATGATGATGATGATGATGATGATGATGATGATGATGATGATGATGATGATGATGATGATGATGATGATGATGATGATGATGATGATGATGATGATGATGATGATGATGATGATGATGATGATGATGATGATGATGATGATGATGATGATGATGATGATGATGATGATGATGATGATGATGATGATGATGATGATGATGATGATGATGATGATGATGATGATGATGATGATGATGATGATGATGATGATGATGATGATGATGATGATGATGATGATGATGATGATGATGATGATGATGATGATGATGATGATGATGATGATGATGATGATGATGATGATGATGATGATGATGATGATGATGATGATGATGATGATGATGATGATGATGATGATGATGATGATGATGATGATGATGATGATGATGATGATGATGATGATGATGATGATGATGATGATGATGATGATGATGATGATGATGATGATGATGATGATGATGATGATGATGATGATGATGATGATGATGATGATGATGATGATGATGATGATGATGATGATGATGATGATGATGATGATGATGATGATGATGATGATGATGATGATGATGATGATGATGATGATGATGATGATGATGATGATGATGATGATGATGATGATGATGATGATGATGATGATGATGATGATGATGATGATGATGATGATGATGATGATGATGATGATGATGATGATGATGATGATGATGATGATGATGATGATGATGATGATGATGATGATGATGATGATGATGATGATGATGATGATGATGATGATGATGATGATGATGATGATGATGATGATGATGATGATGATGATGATGATGATGATGATGATGATGATGATGATGATGATGATGATGATGATGATGATGATGATGATGATGATGATGATGATGATGATGATGATGATGATGATGATGATGATGATGATGATGATGATGATGATGATGATGATGATGATGATGATGATGATGATGATGATGATGATGATGATGATGATGATGATGATGATGATGATGATGATGATGATGATGATGATGATGATGATGATGATGATGATGATGATGATGATGATGATGATGATGATGATGATGATGATGATGATGATGATGATGATGATGATGATGATGATGATGATGATGATGATGATGATGATGATGATGATGATGATGATGATGATGATGATGATGATGATGATGATGATGATGATGATGATGATGATGATGATGATGATGATGATGATGATGATGATGATGATGATGATGATGATGATGATGATGATGATGATGATGATGATGATGATGATGATGATGATGATGATGATGATGATGATGATGATGATGATGATGATGATGATGATGATGATGATGATGATGATGATGATGATGATGATGATGATGATGATGATGATGATGATGATGATGATGATGATGATGATGATGATGATGATGATGATGATGATGATGATGATGATGATGATGATGATGATGATGATGATGATGATGATGATGATGATGATGATGATGATGATGATGATGATGATGATGATGATGATGATGATGATGATGATGATGATGATGATGATGATGATGATGATGATGATGATGATGATGATGATGATGATGATGATGATGATGATGATGATGATGATGATGATGATGATGATGATGATGATGATGATGATGATGATGATGATGATGATGATGATGATGATGATGATGATGATGATGATGATGATGATGATGATGATGATGATGATGATGATGATGATGATGATGATGATGATGATGATGATGATGATGATGATGATGATGATGATGATGATGATGATGATGATGATGATGATGATGATGATGATGATGATGATGATGATGATGATGATGATGATGATGATGATGATGATGATGATGATGATGATGATGATGATGATGATGATGATGATGATGATGATGATGATGATGATGATGATGATGATGATGATGATGATGATGATGATGATGATGATGATGATGATGATGATGATGATGATGATGATGATGATGATGATGATGATGATGATGATGATGATGATGATGATGATGATGATGATGATGATGATGATGATGATGATGATGATGATGATGATGATGATGATGATGATGATGATGATGATGATGATGATGATGATGATGATGATGATGATGATGATGATGATGATGATGATGATGATGATGATGATGATGATGATGATGATGATGATGATGATGATGATGATGATGATGATGATGATGATGATGATGATGATGATGATGATGATGATGATGATGATGATGATGATGATGATGATGATGATGATGATGATGATGATGATGATGATGATGATGATGATGATGATGATGATGATGATGATGATGATGATGATGATGATGATGATGATGATGATGATGATGATGATGATGATGATGATGATGATGATGATGATGATGATGATGATGATGATGATGATGATGATGATGATGATGATGATGATGATGATGATGATGATGATGATGATGATGATGATGATGATGATGATGATGATGATGATGATGATGATGATGATGATGATGATGATGATGATGATGATGATGATGATGATGATGATGATGATGATGATGATGATGATGATGATGATGATGATGATGATGATGATGATGATGATGATGATGATGATGATGATGATGATGATGATGATGATGATGATGATGATGATGATGATGATGATGATGATGATGATGATGATGATGATGATGATGATGATGATGATGATGATGATGATGATGATGATGATGATGATGATGATGATGATGATGATGATGATGATGATGATGATGATGATGATGATGATGATGATGATGATGATGATGATGATGATGATGATGATGATGATGATGATGATGATGATGATGATGATGATGATGATGATGATGATGATGATGATGATGATGATGATGATGATGATGATGATGATGATGATGATGATGATGATGATGATGATGATGATGATGATGATGCACTTCATTCAGGTCGGGTGTACGAAAATGATGTCCATATTAGATGGAATTAGTCGCTTTGCAGCGGAATCTTAGAAATTTTCGCTGTCTAGAAAAATTATCTTTCCAGACCCTCAGCACTGACTGTGTATCTACTACCATTTTCCCCCCTCTCATCTCGGTAGACTTCCGTCCTGGCCCTAAAGCCTTGGGTAGATCTTTTTACCCTTCGGTAGAATTTCCTAACATCATTCTGAAAAGTCCCCGACCCTACAAGTCTTGTTCAAGCCTTTTCTGTTGACGGTTTTGATGAGGGGTATCAATTGGGAGGTAATAGACCTGTTTTCCTAGAGGGGTGATTTTCTAATAAAATGACATAAAACAGAAAAAAAAAATTTTTTGCAAAACAAAAAATGGCAACAGAAGAAATGGATGTGAGCAATATGTCTGCATTCTGCAAACGATTTAAAAATCAATAGCTTTGGATATAAAGAAGAACACAAATTAACTTTGTTTCATTTTTTGACCTGAAGCCCACTTATTAATTCAAAAAGTTGATAAACCAAAGGTCACATCATATACATAATATATAAAGATGAAGGATATGCCAACGATATCAGACTTGGAAGGAATTGGGGCACAATTACATTCACTGTTTTAAAAAAACACTGCGTTAACGAATCAACAACAAAACATGGAATCCCACTGTGTCTCTCTTGGACGACAAGTAGAATGGCTCTCAAGTAAGGCAAATGAAAAAAATATAGTTGTTCATCTACCGGTAGAAAATGGCCATTTTATGTAACGAAACTTCTTCTGCTATACTAAACTAAATAGAAGATTCAATAAAAAAAAATTTATCAAATCTAAGGAAACCACTTAATCAAGTCAACAAGAACAGAAAAGGTGAAATTCCTACAGGAGGCTCATTGGTAGTTTATATTCCTAACCTCTCCACCTATTGCATGATTCACTTCCTCATCTAGATAGTTTCTAAGTCTTTTCCTCATACATAAAAAAAGAAATCCTTCTGCAGGGGAAGAGAGAGACTATGGAAGACACAGCTTACTGAACTCATATCTACATAACATATAGTACATAGCTCTTCCGTTGCTCCAACCGTGCATCCGGATCCTTCAAGACGTATTTAGGTGTGGAATACGCCGTTCCTTATCACACCATATGGATCAAACGATTCAGCTGCTGACCGTTCAATCTTAAAAATATTCAACTCAAAGAGAAAGTTAAATGTTCGACGTCAATTAAGTTAATGATAATGATAATGATAATGATAATGATAATGATAATGATAATGATAATGATAATGATAATGATAATGATAATGATAATGATAATGATAATGATAATGATAATGATAATGATAATGATAATGATAATGATAATGATAATGATAATGATAATGATAATGATAATGATAATGATAATGATAATGATAATGATAATGATAATGATAATGATAATGATAATGATAATGATAATGATAATGATAATGATAATGATAATGATAATGATAATGATAATGATAATGATAATGATAATGATAATGATAATGATAATGATAATGATAATGATAATGATAATGATAATGATAATGATAATGATAATGATAATGATAATGATAATGATAATGATAATGATAATGATAATGATAATGATAATGATAATGATAATGATAATGATAATGATAATGATAATGATAATGATAATGATAATGATAATGATAATGATAATGATAATGATAATGATAATGATAATGATAATGATAATGATAATGATAATGATAATGATAATGATAATGATAATGATAATGATAATGATAATGATAATGATAATGATAATGATAATGATAATGATAATGATAATGATAATGATAATGATAATGATAATGATAATGATAATGATAATGATAATGATAATGATAATGATAATGATAATGATAATGATAATGATAATGATAATGATAATGATAATGATAATGATAATGATAATGATAATGATAATGATAATGATAATGATAATGATAATGATAATGATAATGATAATGATAATGATAATGATAATGATAATGATAATGATAATGATAATGATAATGATAATGATAATGATAATGATAATGATAATGATAATGATAATGATAATGATAATGATAATGATAATGATAATGATAATGATAATGATAATGATAATGATAATGATAATGATAATGATAATGATAATGATAATGATAATGATAATGATAATGATAATGATAATGATAATGATAATGATAATGATAATGATAATGATAATGATAATGATAATGATAATGATAATGATAATGATAATGATAATGATAATGATTGTGATTATGATTGTGATTATGATTATGATTATGATGATTATGATGATAATGATTACCTAATATGTAAATTTATTTTTACTTGTAAAATTATAACTCAATTTTTCAAATGAGATGATTTTGATCTTTGCATTCAACAACCCAATTTCAAGAATGAGTTTCTTAAAGGAAATTCAATTCTCTACAACTTGCTCCTAGGAATGTTTTTTGTCATATTAACAGTTTAGACGATATGAAGAAATGTTTGATGAAAATATGTTGAAACAATTATTTTTGTAATTTTTCCCCTTGCAATGCGCTTAACTCGGAAACAGCTTACTTACTTGCTAAAGATGGCGCTCACAGTCCAGGATGGACTGCGGCCTCAACCAACATGTCT
Organism: Baccha elongata; assembly: GCA_951217065.1. Lineage (NCBI taxonomy): Eukaryota > Metazoa > Arthropoda > Insecta > Diptera > Syrphidae > Baccha > Baccha elongata. Next base: position 70,914,280 of record OX578274.1, on the reverse strand, counting down.
CTACAGCCAGCTCTGTTCCTAGCTAGCCGCTTCCGATTTCGCACCGAAATTTGGCTGATGGTCGTTTCCCACTTGTGTGCGCCATCTGTCTATCCATCTATCTGTCTATCACGCTATCATACGCGATTTTAAAATCGATAAAGAGGTCGTGAGTATCGATCTGGAATTCCTTGATTTTTTATAAAGATGAAGGATATGCCAACGATATCAGACTTGGAAGGAATTGGGGCACAATTACATTCACTGTTTTAAAAAAACACTGCGTTAACGAATCAACAACAAAACATGGAATCCCACTGTGTCTCTCTTGGACGACAAGTAGAATGGCTCTCAAGTAAGGCAAATGAAAAAAATATAGTTGTTCATCTACCGGTAGAAAATGGCCATTTTATGTAACGAAACTTCTTCTGCTATACTAAACTAAATAGAAGATTCAATAAAAAAAAATTTATCAAATCTAAGGAAACCACTTAATCAAGTCAACAAGAACAGAAAAGGTGAAATTCCTACAGGAGGCTCATTGGTAGTTTATATTCCTAACCTCTCCACCTATTGCATGATTCACTTCCTCATCTAGATAGTTTCTAAGTCTTTTCCTCATACATAAAAAAAGAAATCCTTCTGCAGGGGAAGAGAGAGACTATGGAAGACACAGCTTACTGAACTCATATCTACATAACATATAGTACATAGCTCTTCCGTTGTTCCAACCGTGCATCCGGATCCTTCAAGACGTATTTAGGTGTGGAATACGCCGTTCCTTATCACACCATATGGATCAAACGATTCAGCTGCTGACCGTTCAATCTTAAAAATATTCAACTCAAAGAGAAAGTTAAATGTTCGACGTCAATTAAGTTAATGATAATGATAATGATAATGATAATGATAATGATAATGATAATGATAATGATAATGATAATGATAATGATAATGATAATGATAATGATAATGATAATGATAATGATAATGATAATGATAATGATAATGATAATGATAATGATAATGATAATGATAATGATAATGATAATGATAATGATAATGATAATGATAATGATAATGATAATGATAATGATAATGATAATGATAATGATAATGATAATGATAATGATAATGATAATGATAATGATAATGATAATGATAATGATAATGATAATGATAATGATAATGATAATGATAATGATAATGATAATGATAATGATAATGATAATGATAATGATAATGATAATGATAATGATAATGATAATGATAATGATAATGATAATGATAATGATAATGATAATGATAATGATAATGATAATGATAATGATAATGATAATGATAATGATAATGATAATGATAATGATAATGATAATGATAATGATAATGATAATGATAATGATAATGATAATGATAATGATAATGATAATGATAATGATAATGATAATGATAATGATAATGATAATGATAATGATGATAATGATAATAATAATGATAATGATAATGATAATGATAATGATAATGATAATGATAATGATAATGATAATGATAATGATAATGATAATGATAATGATAATGATAATGATAATGATAATGATAATGATAATGATAATGATAATGATAATGATAATGATAATGATAATGATAATGATAATGATAATGATAATGATAATGATAATGATAATGATAATGATAATGATAATGATAATGATAATGATAATGATAATGATAATGATAATGATAATGATAATGATAATGATAATGATAATGATAATGATAATGATAATGATAATGATAATGATAATGATAATGATAATGATAATGATAATGATAATGATAATGATAATGATAATGATAATGATAATGATAATGATAATGATAATGATAATGATAATGATAATGATAATGATAATGATAATGATAATGATAATGATAATGATAATGATAATGATAATGATAATGATAATGATAATGATAATGATAATGATAATGATAATGATAATGATAATGATAATGATAATGATAATGATTGTGATTATGATTATGATTATGATTATGATTATGATTATGATTATGATGATTATGATGATAATGATTACCTAATATGTAAATTTATTTTTACTTGTAAAATTATAACTCAATTTTTCAAATGAGATGATTTTGATCTTTGCATTCAACAACCCAATTTCAAGAATGAGTTTCTTAAAGGAAATTCAATTCTCTACAACTTGCTCCTAGGAATGTTTTTTGTCATATTAACAGTTTAGACGATATGAAGAAATGTTTGATGAAAATATGTTGAAACAATTATTTTTGTAATTTTTCCCCTTGCAATGCGCTTAACTCGGAAACAGCTTACTTACTTGCTAAAGATGGCGCTCACAGTCCAGGATGGACTGCGGCCTCAACCAACATGTCTCTACAGCCAGCTCTGTTCCTAGCTAGCCGCTTCCGATTTCGCACCGAAATTTGGCTGATGGTCGTTTCCCACTTGTGTGCGCCATCTGTCTATCCATCTATCTGTCTATCACGCTATCATACGCGATTTTAAAATCGATAAAGATGTCGTGAGTATCGATCTGGAATTCCTTGATTTTTTCCAAAATCTGTCGCATTGTGAAAATTTGATCGACTGTTGACTTGCATGGCGAGTTTTAAGCGATCACACAGGATAGCCGACAAGATTTTACAAGGGACGTTTGGGAGGCTAACGGCTCGCGTATATCAAACTCGTTATCGGCCGAAATATGATCGGGCGTCGTCGTCCGAACTCGGTCGATTGAATCAAACATAGGTATACGAATCAAAGCACGTACAGTGCTTTAACCGGGCCCGGCCGATGACTACTTATGATTACCGATCAATCGACAAATTCGAACTGTTTGAATTTTCTGTCAGTTTGCCGCATATTTTATTCGTTAAAACATCAAAAAAATATTCAGCCTTATTGTAAAACTCACCCGGACCTTGCGAAAATCTGTTCCCCTGGAATTTTAAAAGCTATTGGGAATTCCGCCCGAACGATTTTTCACTTCGAATCAACAGTGACATTTCGGATAAGCGAGGCGTGTTTATGCACTTCTTAAAAGTAACATTAATTTACTCCGGAACAAATTGTGACAGTTTTGTTTTTCATTTCTATTTTTATTTTCGGTTTGAATTTTACATTTTTATAATTAAATAGCTACTAAGTACAACTTTCTAAAATATCTTCTATTATTTTTTTTTGTAATAAATGCATTCTCTGAGAGAATATTTTTTACTCCTTCAAGTTCAAGAATTTACTTAAAAAAATAAATGAACACACCTAGTTTCTGATTTGACAGATCTAAAGAAGAGCGATAATTGTGTTGTGTTGCTTTTTTAAAGGGATTGCTTCGTTGATCCATGAAATGAAAAAAGTAAACTCTTCCGATCAATCCTGACAAAGTCAAAGGAATTCATACGATATTTAAATATAAATACATAATTAAAACATAAGTAGCAAATTATATTTATTTGTTTTGTTTTCAAAAGTGCAGTCAAAACGAAGAGTTCTAAAAGGTAACAGTTTGGAGACAATTTTGAGGGATGATTTGGTGTTAAACTTTTTGAAACATTTCATCTGTTTGTGAAAATATTTCAATACATTTATGTTTTACAGATTTAAACAATAATACAAATTAGCGTTTTGTTATACTTGAGCTGACGAAAAATAAACAAATGTCTTGCAATTCACAACTTTTTCACTCGTTCGCCTTCAAAAAATAAGTGAACATTTTACCTGTCGATCGCATCGCATTTCGCCCGGAATAATTGATGACAATTAGGGGAATTTTTCGAACATTAATTGATTTCGCCCGGAAATTCACAATTTTCGCCCGAACATTCACAATAGGCGAAAAGTGAAATGTCAATTATTTCGGGGGTAATGTAGGACGGGCGAACTTCACAATAAGGCTGATTATGATTGTGTAAAATAATTTTTTTCTGGATATAATACGCAAACAATATTCAAATACAAAAACTAAAACAATTATGTTTCGAAATAAAGACTAACGTCGCCCGAGATCTGTTTAAGTGAATGTAGACGATCGTCCGAGGTAGTTGCCCGAGTTGTTCCGGCCCAAAATCGCCCGATGATTCGGTTTTAGTGTACGCGAAGCGTAATTTCTCTGTATTTGGTGCATGTCAGAGCGTCTTCTTTTTTGTTGATTGGGCACACTAAGCCAAGGTTCCATTCATCGGGCAATTCTTCCGACCAAAATTTACAGATGAGCTGGTGCATGCTCCCTACCAACTTATCCCCTGCAGCTTTAAAAAATTCAACTGGTATCCCTTTGGATCAGCAACTTTATTTGATATAAGTTTGACAATCGCTAGCCGCACTTCATTCAGGTCGGGTGTACGAAAATGATGTCCATATTAGATGGAATTAGTCGCTTTGCAGCGGAATCTTAGAAATTTTCGCTGTCTAGAAAAATTATCTTTCCAGACCCTCAGCACTGACTGTGTATCTACTACCATTTTCCCCCCTCTCATCTCGGTAGACTTCCGTCCTGGCCCTAAAGCCTTGGGTAGATCTTTTTACCCTTCGGTAGAATTTCCTAACATCATTCTGAAAAGTCCCCGACCCTACAAGTCTTGTTCAAGCCTTTTCTGTTGACGGTTTTGATGAGGGGTATCAATTGGGAGGTAATAGACCTGTTTTCCTAGAGGGGTGATTTTCTAATAAAATGACATAAAACAGAAAAAAAAAATTTTTTGCAAAACAAAAAATGGCAACAGAAGAAATGGATGTGAGCAATATGTCTGCATTCTGCAAACGATTTAAAAATCAATAGCTTTGGATATAAAGAAGAACACAAATTAACTTTGTTTCATTTTTTGACCTGAAGCCCACTTATTAATTCAAAAAGTTGATAAACCAAAGGTCACATCATATACATAATATATAAAGATGAAGGATATGCCAACGATATCAGACTTGGAAGGAATTGGGGCACAATTACATTCACTGTTTTAAAAAAACACTGCGTTAACGAATCAACAACAAAACATGGAATCCCACTGTGTCTCTCTTGGACGACAAGTAGAATGGCTCTCAAGTAAGGCAAATGAAAAAAATATAGTTGTTCATCTACCGGTAGAAAATGGCCATTTTATGTAACGAAACTTCTTCTGCTATACTAAACTAAATAGAAGATTCAATAAAAAAAAATTTATCAAATCTAAGGAAACCACTTAATCAAGTCAACAAGAACAGAAAAGGTGAAATTCCTACAGGAGGCTCATTGGTAGTTTATATTCCTAACCTCTCCACCTATTGCATGATTCACTTCCTCATCTAGATAGTCTAAGTCTTTTCCTCATACATAGTCTAAGTCTTTTCCTCATACATAAAAAAAGAAATCCTTCTGCAGGGGAAGAGAGAGACTATGGAAGACACAGCTTACTGAACTCATATCTACATAACATATAGTACATAGCTCTTCCGTTGTTCCAACCGTGCATCCGGATCCTTCAAGACGTATTTAGGTGTGGAATACGCCGTTCCTTATCACACCATATGGATCAAACGATTCAGCTGCTGACCGTTCAATCTTAAAAATATTCAACTCAAAGAGAAACTTAAATGTTCGACGTCAATTAAGTTAATGATAATGATAATGATAATGATAATGATAATGATAATGATAATGATAATGATAATGATAATGATAATGATAATGATAATGATAATGATAATGATAATGATAATGATAATGATAATGATAATGATAATGATAATGATAATGATAATGATAATGATAATGATAATGATAATGATAATGATAATGATAATGATAATGATAATGATAATGATAATGATAATGATAATGATAATGATAATGATAATGATAATGATAATGATAATGATAATGATAATGATAATGATAATGATAATGATAATGATAATGATAATGATAATGATAATGATAATGATAATGATAATGATAATGATAATGATAATGATAATGATAATGATAATGATAATGATAATGATAATGATAATGATAATGATAATGATAATGATAATGATAATGATAATGATAATGATAATGATAATGATAATGATAATGATAATGATAATGATAATGATAATGATAATGATAATGATAATGATAATGATAATGATAATGATAATGATAATGATAATGATAATGATAATGATAATGATAATGATAATGATAATGATAATGATAATGATAATGATAATGATAATGATAATGATAATGATAATGATAATGATAATGATAATGATAATGATAATGATAATGATAATGATAATGATAATGATAATGATAATGATAATGATAATGATAATGATAATGATAATGATAATGATAATGATAATGATAATGATAATGATAATGATAATGATAATGATAATGATAATGATAATGATAATGATAATGATAATGATAATGATAATGATAATGATAATGATAATGATAATGATAATGATAATGATAATGATAATGATAATGATAATGATAATGATAATGATAATGATAATGATAATGATAATGATAATGATAATGATAATGATAATGATAATGATAATGATAATGATAATGATAATGATAATGATAATGATAATGATAATGATAATGATAATGATAATGATAATGATAATGATAATGATAATGATAATGATAATGATAATGATAATGATAATGATAATGATAATGATAATGATAATGATAATGATAGTGATAATGATAATGATAATGATAATGATAATGATAATGATAATGATAATGATTGTGATTATGATTATGATTATGATTATGATTATGATTATGATTATGATTATGATTATGATGATTATGATGATAATGATTACCTAATATGTAAATTTATTTTTACTTGTAAAATTATAACTCAATTTTTAAAAAGAGATGATTTTGATCTTTGCATTCAACAACCCAATTTTAAGAATGAGTTTCTTAAAGGAAATTCAATTCTCTACAACTTGCTCCTAGGAATGTTTTTTGTCATATTAACAGTTTAGACGATATGAAGAAATGTTTGATGAAAATATGTTGAAACAATTATTTTTGTAATTTTTCTCCTTGCAATGCGCTTAACTCGGAAACAGCTTACTTACTTGCTAAAGATGGCGCTCACAGTCCAGGATGGACTGCGGCCTCAACCAACATGTCTCTACAGCCAGCTCTGTTCCTAGCTAGCCGCTTCCAATTTCGCACCGAAAGTTGGCTGATGGTCGTTTCCCACTTGTGTGCGCCATCTGTCTATCCATCTATCTGTCTATCACGCTATCATACGCGATTTTAAAATCGATAAAGAGGTGGTGAGTATCGATCTGGAATTCCTGGATTTTTTCCAAAATCTGTCGCATTGTGAAAATTTGATCGACTGTTGACTTGCATGGCGAGTTTTAAGCGATCACACAGGATAGCCGACAAGATTTTACAAGGGACGTTTGGGAGGCTAACGGCTCGCGTATATCAAACTCGTTATCGGCCGAAATATGATCGGGCGTCGTCGTCCGAACTCGGTCGATTGAATCAAACATAGGTATACGAATCAAAGCATGTACAGTGCTTTAACCGGACCCGGCCGATGACTACTTATGATTACCGATCAACCGACAAATTCGAACTGTTTGAATTTTCTGTCAGTTTGCCGCAAATTTTATTCGTTAAAACATCAAAAAAATATTCAGCCTTATTGTAAAATTCACCCGGACCTTGCGAAAATCTGTTCCCCTGGAATTTTAAAAGCTATTGGGAATTCCGCCCGAACGATTTTTCACTTCGAATCAACAGTGACATTTCGGATAAGCGAGGCGTGTTTATGCACTTCTTAAAAGTAACATTAATTTACTCCGGAACAAATTGTGACAGTTTTGTTTTTCATTTCTATTTTTATTTGCGGTTTGAATTTACATTTTTATAATTAAATAGCTACTAAGTACAACTTTCTAAAATATCTTCTATTATTTTTTTTGTAATAAATGCATTCTCTGAGAGAATATTTTTTACTCCTTCAAGTTCAAGAATTTATTTAAAAAAATAAATGAACACACCTAGTTTCTGATTTGACAGATCTAAAGAAGAGCGATAATTGTGTTGTGTTGCTTTTTTAAAGGGATTGCTTCGTTGATCCATGAAATGAAAAAAGTAAACTCTTCCGATCAATCCTGACAAAATCAAAGGAATTCATACGATATTTAAATATAAATACATAATTAAAACATAAGTAGCAAATTATATTTATTTGTTTTGTTTTCAAAAGTGCAGTCAAAACGAAGAGTTCTAAAAGGTAACAGTTTGGAGACAATTTTGAGGGATGATTTGGTGTTAAATTTTTTGAAACATTTCATCTGTTTGTGAAAATATTTCAATACATTTATGTTTTACAGATTTAAACAATAATACAAATAAGCGTTTTGTTATACTTGAGCTGACGAAAAATAAACAAATGTCTTGCAATTCACAACTTTTTCACTCGTTCGCCTTCAAAAAATAAGTGAACATTTTACCTGTCGATCGCATCGCATTTCGCCCGGAATAATTGATGACAATTAGGGGAATTTTTCGAACATTAATTGATTTCGCCCGGAAATTCACAATTTTCGCCCGAACATTCACAATAGGCGAAAAGTGAAATGTCAATTATTTCGGGGGTAATGTAGGACGGGCGAACTTCACAATAAGGCTGATTATGATTGTGTAAAATAATTTTTTTCTGGATATAATACGCAAACAATATTCAAATACAAAAACTAAAACAATTATGTTTCGAAATAAGGACTAACGTCGCCCTAGATCTGTTTAAGTGAATGGAGACGATCGTCCGAGGTAGTTGCCCGAGTTGTTCCGGCCCAAAATCGCCCGATGATTCGGTTTTAGTGTACGCGAAGCGTAATTTCTCTGTATTTGGTGCATGTCAGAGCGTCTTCTTTTTTGTGGATTGGGCACACTAAGCCAAGGTTTCATTCATCGGGCAATTCTTCCGACCAAAATTTACAGATGAGCTGGTGCATGCTCCCTACCAACTTATCCCCTGCAGCTTTAAAAAATTCAACTGGTATCCCTTTGGATCAGCAACTTTATTTGATATAAGTTTGACAATCGCTAGCCGCACTTCATTCAGGTCGGGTGTACGAAAATGATGTCCATATTAGATGGAATTAGTCGCCTTGCAGCGGAATCTTAGAAATTTTCGCTGTCTAGAAAAATTATCTTTCCAGACCCTCAGCACTGACTGTGTATCTACTACCATTTTCCCCCCTCTCATCTCGGTAGACTTCCGTCCTGGCCCTAAAGCCTTGGGTAGATCTTTTTACCCTTCGGTAGAATTTCCTAACATCATTCTGAAAAGTCCCCGACCCTACAAGTCTTGTTCAAGCCTTTTCTGTTGACGGTTTTGATGAGGGGTATCAATTGGGAGGTAATAGACCTGTTTTCCTAGAGGGGTGATTTTCTAATAAAATGACATAAAACAGAAAAAAAAAATTAAAAACAACGGTAATACAAACATGGTCTTGTGATACTTTTTTGTAAAACAAAAAATGGCAACAGATGAAATGGATGTGAGCAATATGTCTGCATTCTGCAAACGATTTAAAAATCAATAGCTTTGGATATAAAGAAGAACACAAATTAACTTTGTTTCATTTTTTGACCTGAAGCCCACTTATTAATTCAAAAAGTTGATAAACCAAAGGTCACATCATATACATAATATATAAAGATGAAGGATATGCCAACGATATCAGACTTGGAAGGAATTGGGGCACAATTACATTCACTGTTTTAAAAAAACACTGCGTTAACGAATCAACAACAAAACATGGGATCCAACTGTGTCTCTCTTTTTTTTTTTTTTTTTTTTTTTTTAATCAGATCCTGTTCATAAGGAGCTTAGAGCAAGCTTCAGCTTATGAACAAAGATTTGCCAACACATTATATGTGTTCCACTGGCTCATCACTTAGTGCTGGTGTTAGTTGTTAGTAATGTAAAACAAATGACAACAATAACACAAGCACTATAATACAATAAAACATATAATTTAACAATACAAAATACATAAAACATGAACTAAAAGCGTGGAGCACTGGTTTTAAGTACGTTCTTAAGATTTATTTTATTGTCATTAAAATCAATCATTTCAGAATTTAAATTGAAAAGCCTGCACATGCGGGTAAGCGGCTCATTTATACCATAATTAGTCCGATGGTGTGGACAATGTAGGAGCTCAAGGCTACGGAGATGGTGAGCACCCCCACGATAATTGAGTCCAACACAAGTAAGTAGATCAGGTGCATCTAATGAGCCCGAAAGAAGTTGGTGGATAAAAACTATATCGTTATTTACACTCCTTTGTAACAAGGACTGAATGTGTAGAAGCTGAATTCGGTGTTCATAAGGTGGAAGGTTATAAGGATCTGTCCAGGGAAGACCTTTTAAGGCAAAACGAACAAAATTATGCTGAACTGCCTCTATCCTAGATCTATGAACATCATAGAACGGAGTCCATACCTGCGATGCGTATTCCAGATGCGGACGAACAAAACAATTGTATAAAGATAGGGTAACATAAGGGTCTTGAAACTCTTTGGACCATCTTTTTACAAAACCTAACATTGAGTTAGCCTTTTTAACAAGGGAGTTGATGTGCTCTGTGAAATCTAGACTTGAATTGAAGACGATTCCAAGATCTTTAAAACTAACAACACGGAACAATGTATGTTGTGAAATATTATAGTCAAATATGATGGGTACTCGTTTCTTTGAAAAAGTCATAGTTTGACATTTCGCTGGGTTAAGGTTTAATCCATTCTTGCTGCACAAAAGCTAAAGTACAAAAGCTATCAATGTCGGCTTGCAGATTCACACGATCACCGCTTGAGCATATAGATTTAAAAATCTTCATATCGTCAGCAAAAATCAGAATTTCACTATTGCGAATAATGATGTTACATCATTAATAGCAAGAATAAAAAGAATGGGACCTAAATGACTTCCTTGCGGTACTCCAGAGTTGGCAGTAAAAGGGTTTAAAAATGTTTTTCTGAATTTCACATGGTAGGATCTATTTTGAAGATAAGAATATATCCAATCAATAAATCCAGCAGAAAATCCAAAGGCCTTAAGTTTAAAAATTATAATGTCGTGTGAAAGTTGGTCAAAAGCTTTTGAAAAGTCGGTATAAATGCAATCTAGTTCCTGTCCGTACTCCAAAGCATTGGAGCACTTGTGTAAAAACGTTAGAAGGTTCGTTACCGTTGACCGCCTCTGCATAAATCCATGTTGTTGATTACAGATAATATTTTTGCAGAAAAACGTCAGACTATTACAAACCACTTGCTCAAATAGCATTGGAATACAAGAGAGTTTGGCAATCGGTCTGTAGTTCTTTATGTCAGACTTACTACCCTTTTTAAAAACGGGTGTAATAAATGATTTTTTCCATACACTGGGAAATTTCCCCGACTTAAAGGATAGCTCGAAAAGAAGTTGAAGAGGAAAAGCTATAATGGAGCTACATTTTTTCAGTATAATTGGAGGAATGCCATCTGGGCCTGGAGAGTAGTCATCTTTAAGCAATGAAAGAAAATGTAAAATTTTGTCATGTTCCATCGGAACGTTGTTAAAAGTAACTTGAGGACAGTCACGCAAATATTCAAAGAATTCAACATCAATATCAACACGAGTGTCAATAAAAGAGTTATTAAAATTTTCTGAAAATGCATTACAGATATCAGAAGAGCTCGTTAACGAAGAATCATTATAAACAAAGTTTATTGGATATCCGTCAGACTTCTTTTTTGAATTTACAAAATTCCAAAACTTCTTTGGATCAAGTTTCAATGAAACCTCCATTTCCTTTAAGTAGTCAGAGTATAAACTTTTAGAAAGGTTATTAAACTGCTCAAAAAGCGAAATATACACATTATGATCCAAAGTAGAAAGACTTTTGATATAAGTTTTCCAAGCCTTATTTCTTTTGTTACGAAGAGATGTGAGCTCCTTTGTAAACCATGGATGTGAAACTTTGGAAGTTTTAGACAGTTTAGTAGGAACAGATTTTGCTAAGCAGTTATTGAAAATAGTATAAAATTCAGTAACTGCGACGTCAATATTAGTTAAAGAAATATCTGAAATACCAGAGGAACTTAATTCATCATAAAGTAATTGAAAATTAGCTTTACGAAAATCAAGAGAATATGAACAGTCATGCGACTGCGTGTTATTGAGCAAATGGCAGCTCAAATTCAAAAATATATCAAGGGGAGGATGGTAGCTGTCTATATTAGATAAGGCTGTGGCAGATTCTACCACAACAACACTAGCAGCGTCAGATGAAAAGACTAAATCGAGAATTCGATTTTTAAAGTTTTTAATACAGTTTACTTGCTGTAAGTCAGTACAAATAATATTATCCATAATATTATCCTGTTGAGAGGAAGTAGGGGATGCTTCAAAATAGGACTCGTCTTCTGAGGGGATCCAATTAACGTTAGGCAAATTGAAGTCACCCACCAGTAAAATATTACTATTAAAGCCAGCTGTAACAATTACATGATCCAAAGCTAAGGAGACCTCAGAATAAATTGCTACTGGACTTTTAGGAGGAATATAAACATTCAGAATAAAAAAATCTTTGGATTCAATTGAAATTCTAAGGCAAATAAGTTCAACTGATATATTAAAAGGGAAAGAGACAAGATAAGATGTGAGGTGATTACGAACAGCAATCAAAACACCACCACCAACTTCTTTGGGCTTATCTACATGACGATCTCTTCTGAAAACATTGAACTCTTCGTCAAAAATTTCCTTGTCTAAAAAGGTGTCATTGAGCCATGTTTCAGTAAAAACAATGATATCATGCGGAAAAGCCTGAGATTTTTTGAAAATTTCAGCAGTTTTGCTGCGAATCCCTCTAACGTTCTGATAGAAGAGGGATAACCTATTTAGTTTTTTGAAGCAGGGATTTCCGAAGATTTTCGATTAACTCTTTGTTTAGAACGCACCGAAAATTCCTTAACAAGAGTATCGGTAGGCCAATAATTGCTATAACAAAGATCATCAAATAATGATGAGGGAGCTGTTATTTTAAAAGAGGATACGAAGCTATCAGGTTTACTGATTTTAGTGCATTTAATGCATGAAGAAGAAGAGATACATTTGATGTCCACCAGATGTTGGAGTATATCACTGGATTGAAGTTTGGGGTCCAGTCGGGACACAAATACTAATTTGGGCCTAGGTACTGATTCAATTTTTTTCGGTGCTACAGAGGTTATCACGGGAAGAGAACTAATGGTAGGATTTTCAATCTCAACTTTTTGGATGGGCGTATCAACGGAAGCTACTGGTTGATCTAAGTCAGCATTTAAAATTATGGCGGGTGAAATGTTCATTTCCTGGACAGGAACTGAAGCGTTTACAACTGTTTTATTATTATTGCTCCTAAGGTTCGTACGTTTAGGAGCAGGGTAAGGGTTTTTCGATGACGATGAACCCTCGCGGCATCTTTTCTTGCTCTTAGAAGAACTAGAAATTTTCTGATTTATTATTTCAGTGGAAACTATGATTTCATCATCTGTTGAAGTAGATTTAACAGATGTTTCAGTTGATAACGGAAACGAGTTGACATTTGAAACTATGGAATTGAAATGCACTAAGAGATCTTCAAATGTCTTCGAAATTTTCAAGACATCTGTTTTCAAAGCCGACATTTTAAAAGAAAGTTGGGAAAGAGACAGTTGCCTACAATTAGCACAATACCAAAAAGCAATTTTTGAAGAAATTATCTTTTCAATAAAAGCACTAGTTGAGCCAATGCACTTGGCGTGGAAAGATTGACCACAAGGACCAAAGCATTCGAAAAGGGTGACTGAGTCCGAATGCTCAAGACACTTAACAGCTGAACAATTCATTGGAAAATAAATACTAAAAAAGAAATAAAGTAAAGAAACAACAAAAATTAAATAAAAAAAAAAAAAAAAAAGAAAGTAAGAACAAATAGTTTTGCCTGGGATTCGAACCTGAAAAAATTTATCACTTGTATGAACTCAACCACGCGCAGACACGCACAACCAGCGAGCTCAATGAAAAAATTAATTTGGAGCAAAATTAAAATAACAAGATAGTACTAAAAATTATTATGACATCATAATCTCTTGGACGACAAGTAGAATGGCTCTCAAGTAAGGCAAATGAAAAAAATATAGTTGTTCATCTACCGGTAGAAAATGGAGTACACGCCACTGAAAAAGCAAAAACTATCTGCTTAGATAGTTGTAGCTTCAACCAGGCAGCTCAAATCCACCAGAGCAAATGTTGGAAATGTAATCGTAGAATTACAAAACCGAGAGTATGTTGGCCAAATATTTGAATCTGAGAATAAACTGCGAGGTACCGGCATTTCTGTTCATAGAGACTATACGTTTGCGGCACGAGAACGAAGAAGGCAAATTATTAAAATAAAAAATTAATGTCGAATTCATTATAAATAAAAAGTCGACTTTTTTCGGACTAAAGTCGATTTTTTCCGGACTAAAGTTGCTTTTTCTCCGAAAATCATGATCCATGGACAAGAAAAAGTTGATTTTTTTCCCCTCAGATCAACTTTTCTTCAATCTCGATTTGATAGCAAGATTCACACGTATTTGCACACATACTTCACAAATTTGATTCCTTCTGACAGACCAGCCTTTTAGTTGTGTAATATTATTTATTTTAAAAGGGATTTCCCAAATAAAATAATTTTAAAACAATCCATTGAAAATGAATTCCGTTATTAATAGTAAAAATTGTGAATTAAGTCCGTTACAGTGAAATGTTAAGATCGCGTCTATAAAATATAAATAATACAATCACAAAAAAAAAGCAACTTCGTTGTTTCAATATCCATGAAATTTCAAAATCCTAGGAATTCGACATTAGTAACATCTATAAACCCGAACATAAAAATACAATTAAGAGGGGAAACTTTAAAAATTGAAAATTACGTTTATTATTTGGATATAAACAAAAAAATCACACGCAACGAAGAAGGAGGAATGCCGTTTATGGAACAGCTCCTAAATGACAACGTAGAAACGTCAAATAAGGGTGAAAACAGAAGTGTGGAAGAGTTCTGGAGCAGAAACTGAAAAAGAATCGGTGAACGGTGAATGCATTCAGCACTTTTAATTGTAATGCCGTCAGCCTTTTTAATAAAAAAAATTAATTTTAATGTCCGTAATTAATGTTTTAAAATTTTATCATACAATGTAGCAGGTTTAGCAAACAAACTTTTATATAATGATTTTTTAAATTTCTGTAAAATTGTGACATATTTATGCTTTATGAAACTTATATAGAAAAAGATATGGAACGTTTTGAATATTTATTTATTAATTATGATCTTATTTGGATAAAAGCAGTAAGATCGTATACACATGGCAGGTAGTGGAAGGTGCTTATACGGAATCAAAAAGGAGATTAGAAAGTCATGAGTTCGAAGCTGATGGAGATAGTAACAGCGGAGGGTATAATATATATGTGATCCCAATATATATTAATTGCAATAAATGGATTGAAGATTTTACGAATATATATAATTTCTTACTGGACTTTGAAAAATAAAATGTGATGCTCATAGGCGATTTCAATGGAAGGGTTGGAAATATACAAAATCTTAATGCAGAATCGTTGGCTTAACCAGAGTCATTAATTGAACTGAGAACTGAGATGGACAAAAATGGAAACTGGAAAAAAAATTGAAATGTGCGAAACCATTGGACTGACGTTATTGAACGGGAGTTCTAAAAGCGACAAGGAAGGACATTTGAACTGCATGTTCAACAATCGATTAGTGTTTTGCAAAAGGAATGGCCTTACAATGTGTGGACGACTTAAAGTGAACGAACATACTTGTTCTGACCATCTAACAATATTGGTTCACCTTAGTTTTAGCGTAGAGAATCAATACGAGAACAAGGAAGTTTGTTGTGAAATTTAGTCTGGAAAGACAAAAATCGTGAAAGGTATATTTTAAATCATGAACTTAACCTGGTAAACCAAAGTAATATGGAATCAATTAATGGAATAGATATTTTAACAATTTGTCCCGCTCTCTGAGTCTGGCGATGAGGCTTGGAGATGCTAGGGACAGCAAATCTTTCTGGAAGACCGCCAAAGCGTTAAATGGACCTGTCTTAGGAACAGTTATAAAAGTTGAGGCTCCCAATTTGGCAGCATACTTCGCGTTGCCATTTTTGGAAGTCGAAGTCTTGGACCGTCAAATTACCCTAGAAGATATTAACAGAGTCATTAATCGATGCAGTGCCAACAAAGCCCCAGGCGAAGACCGTTTCTAAACTCAGTCACGAAAATATTTACAGGAGTCTTCTAAGAAAGACTGACTGATTGGGTTAATGAAAAGAATTCTTCGATCATGTCGAATTTTAAGCAGGAGGAACAGCATTTGCTGGGCTAAATATAAAGCTTTTGATGTATGCGGATGACACAGTCATACTGTCAGAAAGTCTAAGTGGAATGCAACTTATGATCAAGAAGCATTTTACAATATGCAGTCGAAAAACTGTTGCGTTACTTTCCAAAAAAAATCTTTAGACTTCCATATAACACCCCAAATTACATGCTGCACCTGGAAACCGGTCTTCTTCCATTGCATTTTTATAAACTCAGACTGCACTTTTCTTATATACAGAAAGTTCTGACCCAACCAACTCATAATTTTTAAGGAACAAGATTACATTTATTTCCTCCATACATTAACAACAACCACTGAAGAATAGAACTCGACAAATTATATTTTTTTTTTGCTGAAACAGACGTGGACAATTTTATACTTCTTGGTGACATAAACATAACAACTGGTACAGGAGGCTTAGTTAACATCAACCCTACAGATTGAACTTCAATGGCAGAAACAAGATGTTCGAGGATACTTTTTGTGACAGCAACTGTTACAAATCTTTGGAACTTCTTGAAGACATTGGAACCTTTATTTTAAATGGAAGGAGCTTCAACGATCGAAATGGAGAGTTAACACTTGTCAGTAACCGTGGCTTTTCTGTTATTTATTTATTTATTTAAACTGCAGACGATAGGTGTTTAGAATAATTCACAATATTTATTGTAGGGTGTTTATTTTACGTCGATGCATCGAAAACATCGATGTTGCACAAACGGCGATGTCTCGAATCAATCCGATGTGTCAAATGATTTCGATGCATTGTTAACCATCGATGTATTTCACTCCAAAGTATCGAATGTAAGCATGTCATCATATGCACTTTTTCTTAGATTGCATTGACTTCAATAAATTGAATACAACACTACAACCAAACTACAACATAAAGTTAAAAACAACACACATAACAACTTGAAAACAAACTGGACTACGTAAACGTTTCGCAAGTTTGGCGAACCTTTTTGATTTGCCACAAAAGTGCACTTTCAATGCTAACTGGGAAAACATATCGACTTCGTTTCCCAATGTCTTACGTCTACTTAGCCACGACTACATAAATAGCGGCGATAACTATTGTCCCAACTGCACTACAAAGTGCATTTTCCAAAACTATACAAAATTGCTTTCAAGCACTTAACCTATGCTTGCCAGTCTGTTACATCAGAACGACTGTTTTTAAAACGCGTCTCAAGTATTAAATCAGCAACGCAACATAATTCAGACTAAGCGGTTCAACCATATTTTATTAATGCAGAGCTTAGACAGAAAGTACTGTGAGTTGTAACTTCAAACAACATGTTTTAATTAACCTATCTTATTTCAATAAAACTCAATTTGAGAAAAAAACCTTATATAATGTGTTATTTCGTATTTCCCATCCTCTTTTAACTGATTTATATACCAAGTTAGCGTTTTTATTCGATGCATCGAAAACTTCAATGTTTTCAACCGATATATCGTTTAATATCGATGTAACGCTCCAATGCTTCAGATCGATGTATTTTTTCAATGAACATCCATGTTATTGATTATTGCTGTAACAAAACTGCACGTGGTAAAATCTCTTGATCAATTTTATAAAAACCCTTTTTCTTCACTCATTGATGAAATTTATAAGCTATTTTTATATGGTTTTTACGAGAAATCGTTTTTAGACCGTTAACTATTAGAAATTGTCAGCGAATACAAATACTTAGGTTTCTTGATAAAATACAACCTTGATTTCCGCCCACATGTTAAAGAAAAATCTGTTGCAGCAAAAACAGCAATAAATCTTATGTGGATTAACAAAACATTGAAGGTTTTGAGGTAATTCAGCGTTTTTTCTTCAAACGCATTTTTAAACTAGCTAGTTCTACACCCACTTACGCTATTCACGTCGAGTCCAGTATACCACAAATATTCTTAAAAAACTTAAAATCAAATGCGGATTATATAATAAAAGTAATGAATAGGCGTGACTCGAACCTTCAAAAACATATCATGAAATACGCCCTCCATTGTCAGTTATCGCCTTTTAAAGAGTGCAACGAGTTGGCTAATCGACACACACCACTCATATCGATTGGCAGGATGCGTTCTATAGATATATAGCTAAAGTAGATGATTCTCTTTATCTTCAATGTTTGAATAGAGCCCAAACGTCTACAATTCGATTTATTTACAAATACTTAAACCATATACTCTATAGAAGCAATTATTTTAATGAAGAACTTTACTTTAGACAAATGAGTACTATTTTTAAAGCTGAACAGAGATGCTTAATTTAAATTCTAAGCCACACAGAAGTGACCTTCGCCCGATATGTAGTTTGTTCAACCGAAGTGATATAGAAAATATTCATCACTGTCTAGCTGTAGTCCAGTTTTACAAGAAATCCGCAGACTTTATTTTTCAAAGATTTTTCTTGCACTAGAAGATACAAAGCAGGTTTTAAATGGTAATTTAGGTTGGAAAACTCTTTGTCACTATATTAATCATGCCCTAGGCTACCGTAACAGTTATATAGATTTTGTATAAAGAAATTAAACTTAATTTCTTTATACAATATTTATTTATTTATTTTATTATATATTAGGTAAACAAAAATGTAATGTTTTTTATCTAATATTTTTTTAAACTTTAACTTTGTTCATTTTGGAAAAAAAAACTCGAAATAATATATATATTCAGGCAGACGGTAATTTATGCCATGCAATTATTCTTAAAATTATACTATTGTAAAAACATCGATAGGTTAAATACAGAATTTATAATAATAATAATCATAAGCTATTTTAAAATCCACGGTGCTACTTCTAGATTAATAATGTTTAGTGTGAGCAGAAGTGTAGGTACAAGGAGTATGTCTAGGTGGAAAATTTACAACGTTGTTTTTTTGAAATGTTTTTTCTTCTTCCAAACTATGTACATATAAAAAACGTACTTACTTTACTTTATATGGCGCTCACAGTCCATATAAAAACTGCACTTTCTAAATTTTTCATAATAATCTTCAGATTGAACTTTTTATTCATATCCATAACCCCAGGGTCATGGAGCTATCGAGCAATAGACTTAACAAAATCCTGTCGGAAATTATTATTGGGAATAACATTTACTGCGCTAATGAATAGAAGGAACTCTTTTGAAAAGCCTCAATTCCATTTTCATTAACATTTACTAGATCTAAGATGTACAATTCACAAAATACACTTTTAGTCCAGTCAAACTAAGCCTGAAAAGACAAATAAAAAAAACAATTCGTGTAGTTCCAATTTTGTTTGGAATGTGCAGGGGGGTCCCATGCGTGGTTAAAAGGGATCTTCTCACGGTTGCATCAGCATATCTCGATAAAGGTCCGTTGGTGTGGTACAAAAAAAATCAGGATGGAAAATGTAGCTGATAAAATTTCCTACAATTTGCTACCATACTTTATTTTGCAAAACCACCTTCTTTGAGATTCCTCTCTGGAAAAAGATGCAATATTCCAAAAATATGGTTTTTCGCCAACTTTTTTGGGGACTTTTTTCCACATTTTTTTAGCACAAAGTTGTGAATCTTAAAGTTGTAGAGAATTTAATTTCCTTCAAGAATATATGCTCCGATATCAATTTCCCTGCAATTGATGAAAAGATTCAGCATTTTTTAGTTTTAGTACCTATTAAAAAGTAGCAGTAAAAAAAATATCTATAAATAGTAGGTTGTGGGGATTACCATAACATGCACACATAGGCTAAAGCAAGTAAACTGTGCCAAAAGAAGAAAACGTATGAAAAAGTGTAAAGTATCCCCCCCATTCAGGCGGCAAGGGCAAAATTGACTTAAAATGCTAAACAATTTACCAAAAATCAACAGAAAAACAAACGGTAATGTGACATAACTTTTATGAAAAATTTAACACCATTCCTTAATTTAACGTTGGCTTCAAGTTGTTTTAATAAATGGTTTTTTAAAAATAAATTTTCACAGTCAAACGTTTGGAAAAATAAAATGTTTAATTGAATTTTTACAAAATTTTGCACTACAAAATTAACTTTTTATTCGGTATTTAATATTCTTATTAATTGTCTATGTAATCAAAAAAAAAACCGGTGCCAGAATGTATCTTAGATTTTGAGACATAAGAAAAACAAATACTAGTAATTTAAAAAAAAAAATTTTTTGTGTTTATATGCATACGTAGAAAACCCAAACATTTATTTTTTTTCTAGTACAAAGTATTTTTTGTTTTTCTTATTTCTCAAAAGTTAAGACCCATTCTGGCACCGGTTTATTTTGATTACACAGACAATTATTAAGAATATTGAATACCGGGAAAAATATGCATTTTGTAATGCAAAATTTTGTAAAAATTCATTTAAAAATTTTATTTGTCCAAAATTTTGACTTTGAAAATTTATTTCTAAAAAACTATTTATTAAAACAACTTAAAACAAACGTTAAATTAAGAAATGGTGTTTAAGCTTTCATAAAAACTATGCTTTCGTTGATTCTTGGTAAAATGTTTATCATTTTAAGTCAATTTTGCCCTGCTGCTTATATGGCGGGGGAAGACCCCCTTCATACTTATTTTTTCATACGATTTTTTTCTTCTTTTGACACAATTTACTTGCTTTAGCCTATGTGTGCATGTTATGGGGATCCCCACAACCTCTTATGTAGATATTTTGTGTACTGCTACTTTTTAATTATAGATACTAACACTAAAAAATGCTGTATCTTTTCACTAGGTAAATTCACATTTGAGCATATATTCTTGAAGGAAATTCAATTCTCTACAACTTTTAGATTCACAACTTTGTGCAAAAAAAATCTGGAAAAAAGTCCTAAAAGAATTTTTGGAATTTTGCATCTTATTCCAGAGAGGATATCTCAAAGACGGTTCTGTTTTGCAAAATAATGTATGGTAGAAAATTGTAGGAAATTTTATCAGCTATCCTGATTTTTTTGTACGACGCACCGTTTTCGAGATATGCTGATGCATCCGTGAGAAGATCCCTTTAAACCACGCCCCCAGCCCCTGCGACACTCCGATCACCGGGTTTTTTTTATTGCGAGTACATGGGATACCCCTACACATTCCCGACAAAATTGGAACTACACGAATTTTTTGGTTTCTTTTTACTAGTTTGACTGGACTATTTTAACTAAGCTCAAAGAGAAGCATTGGAGTTCATTTATTAGCAACGCACAGCAATCGCAGTTCCTCTAACTATTTTATAGATACCAACCCGCAAGAGATGATAAGCCTTATACGGGTATCAAAAGCACATAGTGGAATGCTGAATTTAGGAAGAATTTTCTTGGAAGCTTCGAGTTAACCAGGCCCCAATTCCTGACCGTTTTAAACGGTCAATGCCATTATAATTTCAAATGTTTAACGAACTTTTATAAAACGTAAACTCACTGTATATTAATTTAGTTATAATTGTATATTAATTTACATACCAGCACAACATGGTTTTTGTTTATGTTTATTTAAATTAATTATCTATCTATCTATATACTTATTAAGTTTTAATAACGACTGATCAAAAACTAACACTAACCATAATTTTTCTTTTTGCAGTACATTATCCATTAACGAAGTATCACGGGAAACATACCCAGACGAGGAGGGTAGTTTATCAGGATCAATGATTAGTTTAGCGCATAGTAATAGCTCTACAAGTTTTCCAGCTGGTTCCCTATAGCATAAAAACGTAAATATTTGTTATGCAAATTATTATATAAGTAACAATTATGGCATTTCTAGTGATGGCAAAAGAACTTTTTAAGGATACATTGAAGCGAATCGAAATAAACTGCTTTCTTCAATACCAAAATAATAAAATGAATCTATTTAACTTAATTAAGTAAACTGGTTAAATATTAAAACAAATTAACATGGACGTAATTCAATTAGGTTATAAACATTCTATCTATACCATCATAGCAACATGCATATAGAATATAAATTGAAAACAACAACAAAAATCACATCCCTTATTACATATAGATCTACTACGTGGATCATTTATTTTTTAAATTTAAACCTAAACATTACAGTTCCAAATAAAAATAAAAAAAATATTCCTTAATACATCTAACAAATCAGAACCTTAAATACCCACACAAATAATTTAGTAGAACCTAAACAAAACAACATACATAGAATTGTTTTTAATCATAAATTATTTATATCAAATAAATAAACATTAACAAAATCAATGACGTTTATTCATTATTTAATTTTGTAGCTCAACTTAAGTTTACCGTTGCACGAATTTAAATAGAGGTTAAAAATAATATATTTCACAATTTCAAACCGAGGAAACACGTATTTATTAGATTTAGATTTTTAGATTTGCATATAGCTTTATTTTTGATTAACATAATACATACAATTTTTATAAATCATTTCAAAGCATGGCGTATAAAGCCGTCTGCCGTTTATCTTAATTATTTACTTGAAGAGAAATCAAAATAGGTAACAAAATAAATAAATAAAATTTCAATAATTATGCTATAAAAAATTAAAAAGAATATAAAACGGATTTAAATATATTAAACATTGTTGCACAAAGAAATAAGAAATATAAGTTATTTTTACCAATATCGTTCTTAATAATTTTCTCTTTGTTTCTTTTTTTTCTAAGCAAATTGAAAAGTTAAATTAAATAATTTATAATACAATAATAATATATAATAGTAATTTATTAAAAGAGAATTTAGTTTTTCTAAATCGTATGTTAAATATTTTTGATTTTGAGAGTTTAAAAAACAACTGCAATATTTTAAATTAAGGCTTTTCGTGTAGCTAAATAAAAACGTAGATGTGAAAATCACTGGAATGGGCTTCACTGTTTTTTCGCTTGCGGCTTGATTTTGCAACAAGTTATATCAAGTGAAATCGGGAGTAGCATATACCGTCGTCTTTTCTGATGAATCACACCAATCATTTCTTTTCACCAATCATAGAAATAACAGCTGTATCCATCTGATTCGTTCAAACTAAATATTTTTCCTCAAAACAGACGACGGTATGCAAATCTCGATTTCATCTGATGTGGCTTGTTGCAAAATCAAGCCGCTGGCTGGCTAAAATGTGCCGCATTCAATTTTAGTTTTCCCTAATTTTTTCATGGCGAATATGTTTGGCCTTCTGTATCACGCGAAAAACAGTCGATCTTCTAGCTTAAACTCCGGTGTCTGCCTTAATTTTACGTACCGAGAGCCTTGAATTGAAGCAGCTCTCAGTATCGCCCGCTTTTCCTTACTTGTTAGTGTTTTGCTGACTCTTCCATTCTTTCTTTTTCCATACTTTTCCGGGTCCTTAAGATAGTCGAGTACACCAGTGGTGCCTCTTTCAATCTAGCTGGCCTTGAAACGGATGGATTTGAAAATTTGAGCTTTTTTCCCGATAAGCTCAAATTTGGCCCATTTCCGCCTTGGTCTTTCCTTCACCCATAGTTGAAGTTATCACTTTAACTAAGCTCCCTCATACTTAAACTACAATTTTATTTGATTTAAATAAGGGTAAAAGGTAGATTTAGCTCCTGTTCTTAATCAAGTGAAACAAAAAAAAAAACAGGTACATTCTATGACCTTTTTGGTAAAAGTGTCATAAAAATTGCAATTAACAACTTATTCCTAATTTTTCTTTTATAATATAAACATAATACATCCTTTTTTCATTGTGCAATCAGTTTTTCTTAAATTAGCGAAGGGTTTGAAAAACATCGTAAAATGAAAACACAACACTTCGTGTTCTTAATCAAGTGACACGGAGTGTATGTACTGCTCATGACAGGTCCAAATATGCACGATAAACAGATCCAAGGTATGCTGACTTCGTTGCGTGACGTCACTATCATATGTTTATGTCAAAATATTAAAAGAGTATTTCATTCCATTTCATTGTTTTTATTATTTTTTTTCTAATCATAGTTATTATCACTTAAAAATAATTGATTTAAATGCTTAATTTTATATTATACTTATCACACAAAACATAACATAATAATTAAAGATGATAGTGACGTCACTATCATCTGCGAAATCGAAAAAATGGAGATTCGGTTATCTTTAGTGAGCATACCTTATATTTCTGTCACATAAGTTGCACTAGACTAGAAACAAATCGTATATGAGGGAATCTGACTCCTCCTGTTAAGGCATGAGGGGCTATTTTCTTAAAAAGTTGACTTAAAACTTTATATCTTTTATGTTTTTTTAACCATAGTGGTTTTAGTAAAAAGTTTTTGAAAAATTGATTTTCGAACTCAAAATTTTGAAAAAAAAAAAATAAATAAATACATTTCAAATAAAAATTGTTTGTAAGTAATGTAAATTTCTTGTAATTAAGTATTACTTTTGTAATTCAATGCTATTATTAGTTTTTGTCAAAAACAGAAAACCGGATGCTAAAATTTCTTGTAGTTTGTGAGAAAATCAAAAATAACGAAAACCACCTCTTATAAGAAAAAACATTTGTACTCACATAGTTGGAGTTTTATGTAATTTAATGAATATTAACGGACCACCTTTATTATTTTTTATTATTTTTAAATAGCCAGAATGTGATTTGCATATAATTGAGTGAAAAAGTAATAGATAAATGCTATTCTCCGCGTTTTTTTTTCATTGAACAACAACTAAAAATCGACCTGTCAATTTTGTTTATTACGCCCAGGTGAGTGAAGACAGCGTAGTAATAGTAGTAGTAGTAAAATGTGAATTTTACTATCATCTAAAAAATATGTTTACATAGTTTGTTTGATTTACACAAAAAAGCATTGGCATTTGCCCTCAGCCGGAAAAAAAAGGTTTTTTTTTGTTTATATAATGTACCTTGTTATGTTCGCTAAGACTGGTTTAACAGATTGTATGTTCTTTTTATTCTTCAATTCTTAAATTTTCATTAACAGCATCTGTATATTTTTCCTTAAAGTTCCTGCATTTTCTTGATGCAGAGGAATGTCGTGTTCATGGCTCAATCTTTACCATTCCGAAAACAATTGTGCATTTCTGCTTTTAAGATGTTACACAATCTTATTTGTAAGGCGATGACCGGGTTGTTCTATAATTGTTACTCTCAGCTAGGTTCCAGAAATCGAGTTAAATTGCAAAACGAAAGAATTTAATTTCAGTGTTCCACATTTCGACCGTTTTGGCAACTCCGAATGTATTCCGAATTCATCTTTCGTGAAATTGAAAACAGCTAATATCTGTCATAAATAGTTTTTGCTTTTGCAAATTGTTTGCTTGATAACACATTTTGTTTCTAACTAATTTTTAAATATTATTTTTGTTTATAATAAGTGCTGTATTAATTGCTGCCGTAATGCATACTAAGAAATATAAGTATTATGCATAAGAAATAATAAAAACACGAAGGCTGAGAGATATAATACAAATGATATCAAACCAAACTCATTGGAAATTGAAATGCCAAGAAAGGAAGTTAAAGTTTGTTGTTAACTACTATTTCTAAAAACCATTACTTTCGATTTGTTTGTATTTGTTTGCAAACTCCATAAATCATAGCACTGAAAAAGTTAATTGATCATAATTTCTAGCATGATTGGCGTTTCTGCTAATATGACCTGCGTACAGAAACAGTTTTATGGGCAGCTTATCATAGTCAATTCCTCCAGGTAGAAACGTATTCAGGTCATTCAAATATATTGAAAAGAGTAAGAGTAAAGACTCAAGAGACATCCCAGTTTTACGCCAGTTGTGGGTTCGAACCAGTTGGATAAGATATTACCAACACAGTCTATCGACTTATTTTCTTAATATAGTTTTTACAAGACTCTTAACATTTTTGTTGAAACTCCAAGATTACTTAGTTTGAAAAAATAGAGCTCTTCTATCAATGCAATCGAAAGCTGCCTTAAAATCTACAAAGAACGCATATAATTATTTTCTTTATCCATAGACGTGCGAGCAATACTAGTTGGAGAAAAGATATTATCCACCGTTGACCGGCTCAGAATTCGCTTAGCAGTTCATTTTCTCTTATTTGTTTGTTATTATTTTTTTTACAGCTGCAATTAATGCGCTGTAAAATACAGTCGTTTATTCGCTATAGAAGGATTCCTGTGTAAAAAAATTTTCACCATGTTTAAAAGAGATATGCCTCTACAGTAACTGAGTTATTTGGGGTCTCCTTTCTTTAAAGATCGCTAAAATTAAATTTTTTTTGAAACTTTTTGGCACTTTTCCTGTTGACTATATAAAATTGTATGATGAGGACAGCTTTTGCAGGAAAACCTCTAAAGCATTTTTAAAAATATCGTATGAGATGCGAACTTCACCTGAAGTTTTATTTAATCCACATCGATTTATAACTCTGCAACATTTTGTATTGTGATTATCTGTTATTGTGGTCTTTCCATTTATAGTCTAAGAGCTAGCCACCTAAAACCCTTTGCAATTTGAGCATCAACGAAACCTTTTATTAGGTAGGCATTCTATCACTATTAACTAATCCGGTCCCCTGGCAGCTGTAAGGCTCTGGTTGTGGAAGTGGGTGGGCAACAAAGGGGCTGTAAAATCAATGAAAATTATCTAATTTTAGGAGTTCTGAGTTTGGTGTGGTATTAAATGTACTTGACTCGAACATACCATTGCCAGGCGTTTTGGATGCTGGAAAAGTAATGCCAGGCTACGTCCAAGATGCTCAAAATAGGTAAAAAATCATCATATTTGAGGAGATCTAAATTAAGTGTGATTTAAAGCTCATTATGTATTTGATTGGAATATAATACTGCCAGGCGTTTTGGATGCTGGAAAAGTAAAGCCAGGCGACGTCAAAGATGCGCAAAAAGTGCCAAAGTATAGTCTTATTTATTACAATATATAGAGTGATTCACATAAAGCGTGCCAACAAGATGGCGCTTACAGTCCAGGATGGACTACGGCCTCAACCAACATGTATCTCCAGCCAGCTCTGTTCCTAAATAGCCGCTTCCAATTTTGCACCGCAAGTTGGCTGAGGCCGTTTTCCACTTGTGGGCGCCATCTATTGGGCTGGTGCGTTGGTGTTCATACGCTCCACGTGACCCAGCCATCTCTACCGCTGTATTCTCTGCTTCTTGACCAGGTCAATATAGCTCGTATAGCTCGTCATGGAATCTTCTTCTTCATACTCTTTCTATACACACAGGACCAAAAATTACTCGAAGAATCTTTCTCTCAAAGCACCCAAGTAACTTCTCATCCGAGTCTTTTAATGCTCATGCTTCCGCCCCATACAGCAAGACTGGGATGATCAAGGTCTTACAAACCGTCTCCTTGGTTCTATGAGAAAGGGCCTTACTACTTAAATGCTATCACAGCCCAAAGAAACAGCGATTGGCAAGAGTAATTCTTCCTTCGATCTCTGCACTGATGTCGTTTTGCGTTGTTATAGTGGATCCCAGGTAGACAAAGTGCTTGACTACTTCAAAATTATATCTATCAATCGTAATGTTTTGGCCGAGTCGAGGATGTTGAGCTCGTTGATAGCATATATTTCGTTTTGTCTTCATTCACAGCTAATCCCATCTTTGCCGCCTCCGATTCAATACTGGCAAATGCACCAGTCATAGCTTATTTCGGCCGATTATGTCTATGTCATCTGCATACGCAAGTAGTTAAGCGGAGGTTTGATAAATTGTACCAGTGATGATGACTTGCGATTTTCGTACAATTGCTTCAAGAACGCGCCGCCTTGTCTAAGACCTTTCTCAACATCAAACGGTTCGGTGGTGTTCTTACCGACTTTGACAGAGCAGCGAGATTTCTCCATCATCATCCTGTACAGGCGGACGAGTTTGGCTCTGTACAGTTCGTCTCAATCCACACTATCATACGCAACTTTAAAATCGATAAAGAGGTGGTGTGTATCGATCTGAAATTCCTGGGTTTTTACAAAATCTGTCGGAGTGTGAACATTTGATCGACGGTAGACTTGCCTGGCCTAAATCCACACTGATAGGGGCCAATCAGTTCGTTTACGAGGGGTTTTAAGCGATCACACAGGATAGCCGACAAGATTTATTAAACGACGTTTAGGAGGTGTAGTTGGTGCATGTCAGAGCGTTTCCTTTTTTTTTGTGAATTGGGCACACTAAGCCAAGGGCCCTTATTGCGATTGTCGTTTAACTTTTGATGCGATAAAAGTCGAAAGCATCGATAAATTTTCGTTTTGGTATTGTGTAACTTGATCGACAGAGATCTATTGCTGGCAATAACGAATACTCTTATTGTGAATAAACCTTATATTTTGGCATTTGGGGTAGTGCCAGTGATAGTACATGTAGGAAAAAATACTTTTTAGTCTTAAATTGAGTCAAGAAGTATTTCCAATTAATAGATAAATCAAAACAGAAAACTTTAGAAATCTTGGAAATGTGACGGAAATCATCTAAGAACTGTGTAACACTGGCTGAATTTTCTTATGATGCAATTATAACGCAGTCCTATCACATGCAATGCTTAAAAATAAGCGTTGAGTATCTATACTACACTAACTATCAGCTACAAGGCACCTTGTTTACTGTGTGTCTGTGAAATGACACGAAGATTTGCCTTTGTTCTCTTGTAATATTTTATCGTTGGGAATTTTGTCGGGACATTTCTTACAAACGTATGGGCCTTTTTGATTTGCAGTTTTATCACTGTCATATGTTTCAGTCATTCCTATATTTTGGCATTTGACAAATAGCAAACAAATTTTCATCAGTAAATTGAAGGAATAGTTTTTTCTTACAAAAAATAAATGTTTTAATACTTGTTTTCTTCAAAAAAAATTATTTCATGTTATTTGTTATTAATTTAAATCTTTTCATCTTTTAATGTTAGGTAAATAAAGATTATCTTGATGTGATTCAGTGATTGTTGTGTTTTGTTTTCCTTTATTAATTATTATATTGCTCTGTGATTAAAACAATTGTTATTTTAGAAACAATAAAACCATATTTAAAAGGAAATTAACATATGTACATTTAGTGAGAAAATTAAACTCGATGTAAGCAGTCGATAAGAAAAATGTGATCGACAAAGATCGATAGCTTATACGAAATTTTTCGTTCACAATTGAGATTCGCAATACCAAATTAAATTTTCGATGTTCGACTATCGACAAAAGTCGTTTATCGATACAAAAACGACACTCGCAATAAGGCCCAAGGTTTCATTCATAGGGCATACTTTCTTCCTACCAAATTTTACAGATGAGTTGGTGCATGCTCCCTACCAACACATCTGTTGCTTTAAACAATTCAGCTGGTAAGTCCTCTGCACCAGCAGCTTTATTTGATTTTAGTTTGGCAATCGCTAGCCGGGTCGGGTAGACCAAAATGTTGCGCATCATCGTCAACATTAGATGGAATTAGTCGCCTTGCAGCGGAATTTTGGCTTTCTTCGCCGTTATGCAGTCTAAAAAAATGGTCTTTCCAGATCCTCAGCACTGACTGTGTATCCACTACCATATTCCCCCTTTCATCTTGGCAGGCTTCTGTTCTGGCCTTAAAGCCTTGGAAGAAGTTTTTTACCCTTTGATAGAACTTTTTCACATCACTCTTTTTTGCCCGTAGAGCTCTCGGGCTGCTCTCTCAGAGCCTCTGGTTCTAGTCTGCAGCATTGCCTGGTAGGCCTCGTTCTTCGCTGCATGCGCCAACCGGCACTTGCACTTATATATAAACGAATCCCGGAATCGCAAAAAAAAACTATTTGGTTTTCAGATATTCACATACCTACACATTTCTACATGTTTTTCTCATTGAAATATTTGTTAGTTCTCCATCTTCGCCCTTTGGAACAATATTCCC
Source organism: Baccha elongata (assembly GCA_951217065.1). NCBI lineage: Eukaryota > Metazoa > Arthropoda > Insecta > Diptera > Syrphidae > Baccha > Baccha elongata. Next base: position 70,884,034 of record OX578274.1, on the reverse strand, counting down.
TATCCGAAAATTATTATTTATTATTTTATAAGATAATATACCGCACTTCTTTAATTTCACACAAATCTTAATATATTTGGATCAATTTTTGACATCTATTCAACGACGTGAAGTTAGATGCGTTTTAAAAAAAAAATTGTTTTTCTCCTTTTTATCTGGCAATATTTTCGTGGATCTATTTTCGATCTATGTAATTGCTTTTGTTGTGACTATCGTATCCTTGACTATCGTTATTTTAGACGTTCGTTTCGTAATACGTAATACGGGCCCTGTTATTTATAGCGCTGCCCGTGGTAGATATCATACGATGTCATCCTCCGTACGCCCTCTCCATCCCATCGCACTTCCTGAATAGCTGTTACAACAGCCCTTAGCAAGATCTCCACTAATTGTTCGGCTACACGTGGTCTGTACAACGACAGTACATTCCACGTACAGATTCGAAATTCTATGTCCTTGTTTCGTTTGTTGGGGTAGTTTAACCTGACTGGAACTGTAGACGCCACCATTGATTCCATCTGGGGAATTCTTCCGCTGCCGTCTTGATGAAAGGAGAAAGTGCGTTTGTGGAAACACTCCTCCCCCGCTCCTTACTGACCTTAGCACTAAAATATAACAGAGTAGAAACTAATTTTAAATCAAATATTTTGTCATATAAAAAGTGAGGTTATGAATATTTTTTATATTCTTTGTTTGTCGTGTTTAGTGTTCGAAACTATATTCGAAGTTTCTCATCTCGGCAAAATAGCTGAATCGCTTTTGGCAATGAGTCATATCACTGGGCATCGCCATGTTGATGCAACTCAGTGACTTCCCGCACCCTACAACACCCAATTAAAAGTTTGAAAAATTAATTTTCAAACTCAAAACTTTGAAAAAAAAAAATTCAAAAAAAATTTCAAACAAATTTTTTTTTTTAATTTCATGTATTTTACTGTAAATTTTTATTTTCAAAATTCAATGCTCTTGTCAATTTTTAGTCAAAAACAAAAAAACATGGTTGTACCTTTTGAGAAAACTAAAAATAACGGAAGCCACCTCTTCTAAAAAAGCCATTTTATTTTTTTAGTTCTTACGTGATTGGACTTTTATGTAATTTATGGAATATTAAAGAATTTATCTTTTTTTTATTATTTTTTAAACATTCAAAATGCTATACGCACACAAAAAAGTGAGAAAGTACTGGATACATGCTATTCTACGTGATTTGTTCACACATATCTGAAAAACGTAATGTCTGGTACTTTTTGCGCATCTTTGACGTCACCTGGCTTTACTTTTCCAGCATCCAAAACGCCTGGCAGTGTTATATTCGAAACAAATACATAATGAGCTTTAATATCACACTTAATTTAGATCTCCTCAAATTAGATGATTTTTGAACTTTTGTGCATCTTGGACGTTGCCTGGCACTACTTTTACAGCATCCAAAACGCCTGGCAATGTTATATTTGAAATTACATTTGATACCACACCAAATTCAGACCTCCTAAAATTAGATGATTTTCATTGATTTTGTCCACCCACACCCACACTCAGAGCCCTGCAGCTGCCAGGTGACCGGATTTTTTAACAGTGATAGTATGCGTACCTAATCAGACCGGTTTTGTTGATGCTCAAATTGCAAAGGATCTTACGGCTATTTATCTTTACATCCAAAGTCATTCAAAAGTACTTGACCGTATTAGAGTAAGTTGTACTGCTTTGCTATTAATAAAAAGTGGAACAATATCAATCTTTTTATTAGTTAAGTTTATTTGCGTTGATTTTGTTTAACTTGTCCGTTTTACTTGAATTAAGTATTTCATAGCACTATGCAGTTTGTCAATGGCTTGAGCAACATCTAGAAATAGAGCGAAACATACTTTTTTTCTTTAAGTGCTTTTTGAATTTTCAATAACATCCGTTATTCGATGTACTAGTCTAATTTTTATTTCTACATCCAAACTGATGATTTGGTATTAGTCTTCTTCGCTCTTCTATTATTTTGCTTAGCCTATTTAAGAGCAGTTTTTCGATAACTTTTACCATAATTGGTATAAGCGATATTGGTCTGTAAGACGTTACTTCTGTTGGTGGCGTACCTTGATTTGGTATAACAATGACTTCTGCAATTTTCCAACGATGTGAAACATAACGGGGCTTAAGTAATGCATTTATTATGTATTGGAGTTTTATGAAGACTATTGTTGGTTCATTTTATATTAAACTTTAATCAAAGTTCTTTAGAATAATATAATTCACAGAAGTTTTCTCTGTAAATTTTATAAAAAAAGCCGGTAATCATCGACAATTATTGCGTACTAGATTGTACACCATCAAACCAGGGCGAAACGCAATACTTTGAGTCAAGGCCACAAAACCTTAATTTCAATCATAAATACTACACTTCATTAAATTTAATTCGACTTACACCCTTATTACGGTTGTCAAAGATCAATTGTTTCATAGACGATAACATTTATCAATCAAACAAAATTTCGGTATTATGATTGTAGTTTGATAAATTTTTGATCTATTGTGAATGATTAACAAAATTCTCTTGTGAACGGGCATTTAGTTTGACGTTTCAGTTTTCTATTCTTTTCATTTGTGATTGTAATGCGTTTTTTTATTGTTTTAATTTATTTTCGAGTAAATGAAGTAAATATCGTTGGTCTTTTTTTTTATTATTATAGGTATTTGTGTGTTAAAAAAGTGAAATAAAAAAGTGATAAAACATTTTGTGGAAATAATGGAACAGGCAAAGGAAATGTGCATTATGTAGGTACAATGTACGTACATACATGTACCTCCTATTTGCACACCAAACAACAAAAAGAAAAACACTGTGCGAGTGAATTTTAATACAAATATGTTAACCGAACAGTATTAATTGTATATTGTATAAATAAATATAAAAGTGAACAATACACTGCGTTTCCTTATAAAAAAAAACTAATTAGTTCTGGCAAAATTATTTATCAACAGCGAATTTGCATTTGACTGAAAATTTGATAAACACCAATATTTTTGACAACGATAATACCAAGTTAGTCAATAAAACTATTCACAATAGATCTGAAATCTGAGTGGCACTTACAGTTTATCAAAAATTTTGATAATTGACAACGATAATACCGATGGATCAATTTTGTTGAATAACATCAATTATTGTTTTGATATTTGACAACCGTAATAGGGGCCTTAGTCTTTTTATTGTTTTTATTGTTTCATTCTTATAACTTCGCTTGACCACTAGCATAACATCCTAATTTCTAATGTCTAACTTTAGTCAAAGTTCTTTAGAATAATATAATTCACAAGGAGTTTTCTCTGTATATTTTATAAAGTAGTCGGTAATAATCGACAATTATTGCATACTAGATTGGGTTTTTTTTTTTTTTTTATATTGAGCGCGCACTAAAGGGGTTATGAATACCCTTATAATGATTAAACACAGTGCGAGCAATTAGGAAATGAGGATAGGATTAGAAAGGAGAAACCGATGCACATTGGTTTTGAATGTCTGCAGACTGTAATGAGTGGGAAATACTGTGTCTGGTAAAGCATTCCACATTCGCGTAGTGCGGCTAAAGAAAGAATCTCTGTACTTAACAGTACGTCCGAAATTGGGCTCAAGGGTAAACTGATGGGCATTCCTAGCAGTACGGGTATTACGGTTGAATTGTTTAAGGGGAGGAATGCAACTGGCTACTTCACTAGAGCATTGTTTATGAAAATAACGATAAAACAATGACAGGCATGAGACCTTGCGGCGGTGTTCAAGAGAAGCAAATGTCGAGAACGATCTCCTATCATTTTTAAAGCTCTTTTTTCAATTCTATCCAGAAGACTCAAGTACGTTATTGGGGCTCCAGCCCAAATATGAGAGTTAAACTCAAGTTTGGGACGAATAAAAGCTTTGTAAATTGTAGCCAGATCAGAAGGGGTAAAAAACTTCTTGCATCGTCGGAGAAAACCTAAACACTTAGCAGCATTTTTGGCGATGTCAAATATATGATCACTCCACAGCAAGTGGTTTGTGATGCACATACCTAGGACCGATAGTTGTTCAATCTCCTCGATGCAAGTACCACCCATGGATAGTGGCATTGGGGGAGGGTTACGCTTTTGCGACAGTAGGCAGCATTGAGTTTTCGAAGCATTAAATTCTACACGGTTTTTAAATCCTCATTGAACAATGCTGTCAAGATCAGAATTTAATGAGCTTATCATACGCTGCCGTTGGTAGTCAACATCCAAAGAACAAGGATGAGAATCTAAAAACGAATATGAAAAGCAGAGGATACTGTCATCAGCGAAACAATGAAGTGGGTTAGAAGTTTCAGACAAAAGATCATTTATAAAAATAAAGAAGAGCGTCGGAGACAAAACGGAGCCCTGGGGCACACCAGCGTTTATTTTGTGGATATCAGATTTGAACCCGTCCAATACAACTTGAATTGAACGGTCCGAAACGTAATTTCTAAACCAACAAAGAAGAGATTCATCAATACCAAAAGCACGCATTTTCGATAAGAGAGCTTGATGCCAAACTCTATCAAATGCCTTTGAAATATCAAGTGCAATAATCTAACTTTCTCCAAAACGATGTAAAGATTTATTCCACTGTTCGGTGAGATAAACCATGAGATCACCAGTGGACCTATTGCAACGAAAGCCATACTGCCGGTCATTAAGAAGCTTCCGTTCTTCAAGATATTTCTTAAGCTGAAAATTGATCAGCGTTTCCATGACCTTGGAAAGAAGGGACGTAAGTGCAATTGGACGATAGTTAGAGGGGAGGAGGATTATTCCGGTTTTCCTCAGTAGGGTTGGCTTTATAAATCCGGAAACTTACATCTTTGATCCTAATAACCTCTTTACAGCTCGAATCAAACCATGAGTTTTGTTTAGGTTTGATAGATTTTACCCTATTCGGGATAAAATTTCTCATTCCTAAAAGAATTAAGTTTGTAACCATATCTGTGCTGGAATCCACGTCACTATCGAGGAAGCATAGTGACCAGTTAAAGTTCCTGAAGAAGTCGTTGAGACCGTTCCAGTTGGCTTTCTCATATTGCCATACGGTTCTCGTAGGGTTTTTCTCTTTAACTGGGGTTTTTTGGCATGAGAAATTAGCAGATATGACACAATGGTCTGATGTGCCTAGAGGCGGTAATAAACTAATCGTATATTTATTAGGATCAGAGGTAAGAAACAAGTCTAGAGTGTTGGCGGAGTGACCTGCAACGTCAGGAATCCGAGTCGGCTCATCAACTAACTGAGTCAGGTGGTTTAACTCAGCAAAGACCTCGACATACCTTCCTTCGGGTGTTGTCTGACCAGAATAGCGCAGCCACGAAGAATTGTGAACATTGAAATCGCCCGTAACAACGATCTCACTGTGCGGAAAGTGGGATACAATTCTTTGGATAGAGTCGGACAGCGCATCGAATTCGTTAGAAGTCGAATTACTATCCAAACTTGGGCTACGATAAATAAAACATGTGTGAATGATGCGCCTTTGGACGGTGAATTTAAACCACATATAACTAAAATTTGTGTTGGTGCACTGACCATATTGTGGTAGAAGTTGATAGGCAACATCATTCCGTACATATACGGCTAAACCATGGTGAGAAAAGAATAAAGGCACTAAGCTATAACCGTAAAGGTTAAACTCCGAGTGGTCAGTGGTTTCACCAACCTGAGTTTCGCTTAGTGCCAAAATAGCTGGCCTGTTCAAAACAGTATGAACGTACGCAGCATGGAAATTTTTCCTCAGCCCACGAATGTTGCTATAATGAACACTGAACTTACCAGCCATCACAATACACAAAAACACAAAAAAAAACCAAAACAAGACAGTTAACTATGAAGCAAATTCATTTTAGACACTAAAACTTCACAGTTGTAATTTACCATTAGTGTTATGCCTTAATGGCAAATTAAAACTGATCCGCTCCTGAACCCCAAAAATTTTTTTACCGCAATTTATCTAGTTATCATTTCACATAGTCTATTGCCGCACTGTATGATATGTATATAACAGCAGTACTTGCAGTGGCTATGCGAAACAATTGTGGGCGAAGGTGGAACAGAGAAGGAGGGGAGCACAAGGAAGACTCGTTGTGTTGTTTTTTATTTTTTTTTTTCTTTATATTGATAGATGAATGTGCACTGCACTGCACTGAAGAAACTTGGTTATTTTATTTGGCATTTTTTTTTGTTTTATTATTGCACACGCGGCGCGTAGGTTTCTTTATTTTTATTTTAGTTTTATGTGATTGAAAAAAGGGAGGTGGATATTTATGTATTTATTTATTATTCTGTTTTATTTTATCAACACAGCAGAGACAAAGGTACTACGCTCCCACGCGTGCGCTCACGGTGAGATGTAGATCGGTTTGATGTCATCTATCTGATGAGTCCACCATCAAACCAGGGCGAAACGCAACACTTGGATTAAAGGCCACAAAACCTTTAATATTGTTAGATTTTATCTAGGTTCGTTTTATTAAATAAAACTTATTTCCGTTTTTATACAACTCACTTTACGTCTTTTCATTTTAATTCCACTTAATATTTCAAAACACTCTTTATTTCCTTCTACTTTCTTTATTTTAAATTCAAACTTTATCACTTTCAAATTACCGACTTGTACGCAACTAATTTCAAATTCAAACTGACTCTCGGTCTGCAACCGCTTCCTCTTTTATACAGAAAAGCTTGGCTTAGGGAAGGTTCTTGAACTTGCTAGAAACAATGTCGAGTAGGCAGTTACCTAGTTTATATGCAGAGCCGAAAGATCGAGTTTTAGTTGAAACGAAATTCCAACACAGGTATTTCATCAAACTAGTTGAAAGCTTGAGGAGTTGAGTTAAGTGCGAAAAAGTTGAAATGACAGGAGAATACTTGCGTTGCTTTATAGGCAATAAGGCAAAAAGATTGAATTTTCGAGAAAAAAATACTTTTATTGCTTTTACAAGTTATGCGCATACTTTTAAACAACAAAAATTCATTCGTTAATATGCATTTGATCACATGCAGAAATAATTGTGTATTCAACATTTCAACCCAGGTATTTCATTTAATTTTCGACTCAACACCACTGCTCGAGTGCGATCGAGTTGAATTCCATTTCGTTCCAACTCATCCCCGTTTACTAAAGGTTGAACCTAAGTTCAACCTGGGTTCAAAGACGCATATAAACTAGGTAAATGTAATGTAGTAGATGTAGAGATTTAGTAGATGTACCGACCAGGTAGATGGCGTTTACCTCAAGATATGAAAACATTCAGCACCCTTAAATTATTTTTGTAACACGTAACATTGCCCTTCTCAAGATTGTTCGTCCCGAACAATTTCATCGACTTCTTCTCCGCTATAGCGATATAGTCGATCACTGTGAACAACTTTGAATTTGCCTCTTAAACCTCGCTGAATTCGGAAAACAACAACATTGATCCTTGTCACAACACGTATGGTCCTTTCCAGTACTGTTGAAGTTTTGGTGACAATCCCTTTTTTCGATGGGGATTATACAGCCACACTAGATCTACCTCATGGAAAGGTTTCGTTGTGGCGTTTGCATCATATCGTGTTTTCATTCGGGAACTAGCTAGCTTTATTTTAGTCCTTGTCCTGTCATGGATGTCAGTGAGTTTTTCCTTTAGGTAATCCACGTATTCCTCTTCATTTCGTTTTTCGCCCGTTGGACATCCGAATTTAATTTCGCTAGGCAACCGGATATTTGTACCGAATACAATTTCTTATGGAGTGTGACCCGTTGTGCTGTGCACCGCATTTCGGTATGCCATTAAAAATAGAATAATGTGTTGGTCCCAGTCTTGTTGGAAATCACCTACTACTTTGGAAAGGTGTTCTTTGAGAGTCCTGTTGAAACGTTCAATAATCCACGTTGAAGTAATCCATGACAACAAGAGTAGTGTTTTGTTGGTAATTTCTAGTTAGTCAGCACTGGAAAGAACCAATAAAACGCTGTATTCACTTTTGTATCCTCATTTTTATTTTATTTCATAGTTTGTATTGTTGACTATATGCCGAGCCGAAGTTTCAAATAATTTTATGGATGTGTCTGCAAAGTACGGCTATTAGTATATACCGAGTTGGTCAACTTGAACCCTTCCACTACAAACAATTAAAACCGGTTAAAGAATCATTATTTTGCTTGAATGTTACCAAATTTAATTCCAAATTATATAATTTTATTTTAAAAACCTGCTTTAACCATTTTTTTTTTGTTTTTAAGCGAAAAGTTTAAAATCATCAAAAGTTTTTTTCAACTTTCGTAGGTAGGTAGGTAAGATGGCGGTTTCGCAGAACAACTGTTCCGAAGAAACCCAATTAGCGCGGAAAAGCGCCGTTTTGATACCATAACTCGTTTGACCTAATTTTTTGTGATAGGTAGTGACACACTGTGTGCTGGGTGGTTCCATTTGGACTGAGAGACGACCAATTAACTTTACACCAGATCTATATGAGGCTAGGCCCGTTCAAAGGCGGTACACCTGCCAGGTGTAAATCCGTGTTTTGATGCTTTCGCCGCAAGATAGAGTAAGTGCTAGTCCGAAAAGCTATTCCTAAAGGTAAGTTCCAGAAACTTAAAAGGTGAAAGTTGAAATGGAAAGTGAGTGAGTGCTTTGAAAAGCTAAGGGGACTAGTTTTTGGTCTGTGCCCGCAGTCCCAAAGGAAGAAATAAGCTCACACTGTGTGCTTGGTGGTTCCATCCGGATTGAGAGCCTGCCCAATAACTTTACACTAGATCTATATGAGGCTAAGCCCGTTCAAAGACAGTTTATACCTACCAGGTATTAATCAGTGCTCTGATGCTATTGCCAAAGATAGAGTAAGTGCTAGTCCGAATAGCCAGTCCTAAACGGAAGTTCCAAAAACTTCCAAAAAACCCTGATGTCATAACCACCAGGTCATCCGCATACGCCACCGCCTTTACACCACAGTTGTCCAGTTCACAAAGGATTGTGTCCATGACAAGCAACCATAGTAAGGGGGATAGAACTCCTCCCTGAGGTGTACCCCTATCTACGAGTTTAATAATGTGGTCATTACCCAACATTGCTTGAATGATTCTTGATCTTAACATGGATAAAATCCATTTTGTAATGTAAGCATCGACGCCGAACTTGACAAGAGATCCCTGCATCGAATTAGCAAGAACGTTATTGAAAGCTCCCTCGACGTCAAGGAAGGCAAGGGTATATTCTTTATATTGAGTTGTTTTTTCAATGGTGCGCATCACCTCGTGAAGAACCGTTTCCGTGGACCTTCCCTTAAGGTAAGCGTGCTGTGATTTGGAAAGAGGATTTCTATCTAAAATCCCTCTAATGTATATGTCAATTATTCTTTCCAGTGTTTTCATGACGAAGGAAGTGAGGCTGATGGGCCTAAAGTCTTTTGGGGCATTTTTGGGACATTTCAACCAACTTTCGTAGGTTGAAATGTCTTAAGCTGTCATAGGTGCCACCAACCTTTAAGCACAAAATGTATTTACATTATATTTCGCGCCGAAAATATCCAGGCATTCCAAGATTTTATCTTCACTTTTACAATGTTCACTTTAATTACTGACCAATTTATTTCCACTTTTCGTATCCCATACAAAATTTTGCTAAAGTGACTAAACACTTACCAATAAAACACGCCCAAGAATGTGAAGCGACACTACGTCAAACATTACATCAGCAACACTTGTTAGGGATATGCGTCAACACCGCATCAGCAACACTTTCTTTATTTTTGTCAACAACTGTATTAAAGTACATAACTAGCGAGTACATAATAATGAAGTATTTTTTGGTGTACTGCAAGCTGGGAAATGGGATTATCTCGTTATCAACTACCGCAACAATTACAAACGGGAGTGGAAGTCGTTTGAAAGAAAAAACACGAAGAAACTTGGCGTCATTCGACCAGTTACGACAATAAATTCGCGATTCTTATAAACTTATTATTTCTTATAATTAAATTGAATAAAAGTTATTTTAACTTAACTATATAGTTTAAATCTTTTTATTAAAATTATAATTAGTGACCCCGACAATGACTGAAAACGATGCTAAGGCAAGCGGTTCTCCTGCTTTAAATGATTCTCAACTTCCTCTACCCAGTGGTGATGCTCACGTTTTTAACTCGTATCGTCTTAAAACACAAGAGTTCTTTACCTCGGATCCTGAGCTCTGGTTTTTTCTACTCGAGTCACAGTTTGCGGTCAATCGGATTACCTCGGATAACACGATGTATCATACTGTAATTTCGCAGCTTAGTCAAACAACGGCGGAGAAAATTCGCACATTTTTGCGTAACCCTTCCACAATCAGTAAGTATGAAGCTCTCAAACAACGCCTAATTAAAGAATTTACGCCCAGTGAACAAGGCCGACTGAAAAGGCTTATGTAACAGATGGAATTGGGTAGCAAAAAGCCATCTCGGTTGCTTGAAGAAATGCAAAACCTTGCAAATGATTTTGTAGAAGATAAATTCTTAGCTACGCTTTGGCTAGGATGTTTGCCAGTGACTCTACAGCAAATACTTTCACCTTGGAGCGAAGAGTAACTCGATGAGTTAGCAAAAATGGCTGATGGAATAATCGAAACAACGAATTCTTCACAGTTTGTTACCGCAGCAACCGTTCGAGCTCCTCGAGTACCAGGTGAGTCACATTTAGAAAGGCTAGCAGAACGAATGTATAATTTGTGCCAGCGATTCGAACAAATGGAAAGAAGGTCGCGCCGAGACCAAACGCCATCATCTTTTCGACGAAGACGGGAGGGCACTTCACGAAACAATGACAATGGTTTATGTTGGTTTCATCACAGGTTTGGAAAAAAAGCAACGAAATGCCGCCAACCATGTGCTTTCAACGCTGCGGGAAACTAGAGAGCCGGACTCATATTGAGGCGCTCCTTCACCGCAAAAAAAAAATTTAATCGACTCAGGTGCCGATGTATCCATAATTCCCCCAGCAAACCGAAACTTAATCCCTCGATCAGCAAACAACACAATATATACGCAGCAAATGGAACCAAGATCAAAACTTATAGACAGAAGCGACTCTAGGTCTACGACGCAGTTTTTGCATTTTATTGTGACAAACGTGCAAACTCCGATCATCGGGGCAGATTTTTTGAATTTTTACAACATTTCCGTCAATTTACGAAGCTGTCAAACAATCGACAATACGACAAACATTTCGGAAAACGGAGGAGTCTATGCATCCAACTCACCACAGGTAACATTAATAGACAATTCTAATAATTTTGCTTTTCTGTTGAAGGAATTCAAAACACTGTTTGAAGACCAGCCTATAAAGTGCCAACATTTATCCACCATGGTAACACATTGCATTTCAACCAAAGGCCCCCCAGTAACTGCAAAACCCCGCGATTGCCTCCCGTTAAACTGGTGGCTGCAAAAGCAGAATTCCAAGAGCTAATGGAGCTTGGGATTTGTAGACCATCGAAAAGCAATTGGGCAACTCCATTTCATATGGTTCCCAAAACTTCTGGAGCCTGGAGGGCATGCGGAGACTACAGGCAATTAAATGCTATAACTATTCCTGACAAGTACCCTATGCTTCATGTTCAAGATTTTGGGCAAATCGTTCACGGTCGTAAAATTTTTAGCACGATTGATCTAAAAAGAGCTTACAATCAGGTGCCTGTTGAACCGAAGGATGTGCACTAGACTGCGATAGTCACATGAATTCATATTCTTGACACCTGGATTAAGAAATGCAGCAAATATTCCACCTCTGATTGATGAAATATTACGAGGTTTGGATTTTTCGGTCGCTTTGATAGATGATATATTAAGTGCCTCCGAACATATGGAACAGCATGAACATCATCCCGCACAGTGTTTGAGAGGCTGCAAAAATATAACTTCACAGTAAACATAGCAAAATGTGTTTTTGGAAAGACAGAGGTACAGTTCTTAGGACATTCGGTTGTTCCAGAAGGCATTAAACCGTTGCCAAGCAAAGTTCAAGTCATTGCCAATTACGAGAAACCAACTTTAGCCAAGGATTTACGACGATTTTTGGCCATGGTCAATTTTTTACCGGCGTTTCATACCAAACGCCGTAGAGATCCGATCTCGCTTTCAATGTTTAATCGAAGGTAACGTTAAAAACGATAAGAGAGTAATAAATTGGATTCGATTCTGAAAATACCTTCCAGCATTATAAAAAAGCTCTCTGCAATTCAACAATGCTTGCGCACCCTGCGAAAAATGGATTTGTTTCAATTGCAGTCGATGCATCAGATTTTTCTAAAGGAGCTGTTTTAAACCAAACTGCATTCAAGGAAACACAACCTCTTGCATTTTTTTTTGATATTCGTAATGTCTCAGGAAAAGAGAATATAATTCCAGATCTTGTAACGAAGCATTACAATTTTTCCGCAACTTCATACCTACCAGCCTCCCACCGAAAACCCTCTTTCTTAAAAGATACCTACCAATCAACAACATGACACCATGATACCTACCAGCCAAGGAAATGGAAGCCACCCTTTAAATTAATACCTACATATTCAGTATTTATTTAATGCTGTCCATGTCACCCAACAAGAATATACAACCAGCAGCAGGAACAACCAAACACACAAGAAACCTACCAACAACAATATACATCAAACGAAAATAAAAGCAGCAACCAAGCAGTCAGCTATACCACCCACCACCCACCGAGTCAGTAGTAGGCACACATCGACCATGCATCTTCTAGCACACATCAGTCACAAACATGAGTGACTACGTCATCCCATATATTTATTTATATTAAGTATATTTTTTATTTTTATTCGTCATCTTTCACTTCGCACCGTCTTACGTCAGAAAAGTTGACAACTAGAAGTGTAAAATGCACTAGAATTAGAAAAAAAGCCTGATACACAGAGGTTAATGTGTTGCTTGAGACAGCAATATATAAAAACCCCGTACACACTTTAACCTAAGTAAGCTTACTAGGAGCCGAAGTGGTTACACGGAATGGAGAGAGGCACATAGTACGATACTTAATACTCGTACATAGTACTCACTACGTTCGCTTTTTGGTATCAAAAGTTAGGAACACTGGGATTCACTCCTTCAGAGTGCACCTCAGTACCTTGGTGAAGGTTTTTCAGTTGAAACCGCAGTACTTACCTCGGCTTAGCATTGCCGTAAGTACTAAATAGTAGTGAAGTGACCGTGATTTGATGAACCCAGATCAACTCCTTTAGAGTGCATCTTGGTTGGGGTTTGTCTTGTAACCCACCGTACTTATTTTGGGAGTAGCATTGCCGCAAGTACGTCCGTAACTTCAAACCGTAGCCGTATTGTTGTCTATCCCACGACACTTTTTGTCGCGAGGCATTATTGTAGGCTGACTATCCCACGACACTTCTTGTCGCGAGGCATTATTGTAGGCTGTCTATCCCACGACACTTTTTGTCGCGAGGCATTATTATAGGCTGTCTATCCCACGACACTTTCTGTCGCGAGGCATTATATTGTAGGCTGTCTATCCCACGACACTTTCTGTCGCAAGGCATTATTGTAGGCTGTCTATCCCACGACACTTCTTGTCGCGAGGCATTATTGTATGCTGTCTATCCCACGACACTTCTTGTCGCGAGGCATTATTGTAGGCTGTCTATCCCAAGACAATGTTGAGAGGCATTATATTGCAGGCTGTCTATCCCACGACACTTTCTGTCGCGAGGCATTATTGTAGGCTGTCTATCCCACGACACTTCTTGTCGCGAGGCATTATTGTAGGCTGTCTATCCCACGACACTTCTTGTCGCGAGGCATTATTGTATGCTGTCTATCCCACGACATTTCTTGTAGCGAGGCATTATTGTAGGCTGTCTATCCCACGACACTTTCTTTCGCGAGGCATTATCGTAGGCTGTCTATCCCACGGCACTTCTTGTCGCGAGGCATTATTGTAGGCTGACTATCCCACGAAACTTTTTGTCGCGAGGCATTATTGTAGGCTGACTATCCCACGACACTTCTTGTCGCGAGGCATTATTGTAGGCTTTCTATCCCACGACACTTTTTGTTGCGAGGCATTATTATAGGCTGTCTATCCAACGACACTTTCTGTCACTAGGCATTATATTGTAGGCTGTCTATCCCACGATACTTCTTGTCGCGAGGCATTATTGTAGGCTGACTATCCCACGACACTTCTTGTCGCGAGGCATTATTGTAGAACGACTATCCCACAACACTTCTTGTCGCGAGGCATAATTGTAGGCTGAATATCCCATGACATTTCTTATCGCGAGACATTATTGTATACTGACTATCCCACGACACTTCTTGTCGCGAGGCATTATTGTAGGCTGACTATCCCACGACACTCTTTTTCGCGAGGCATTATTGTAGACCAACTCTCCCACGACACTTTTTGTCGCTGACTACCCCACGACACTTCTTGTCGTGAGGCATTATTGTGGGCTGACTATCCCACGACACTGTCGCGAGGCATTATTAGGCGTGTTTTATTGGTAAGTGTTTAGTCACTTCAGCAAAATTTTGTATGGGATACGAAAAGTGGCGATAAATTGGTCAGTAATTAAAGTGAAGATAAAATCTTGGATTGCCTCGAAATTTTTGGCGCGAAATATAATGTCAATACATTTTTTGCTTAAAGGTTGGTGGCACCTACGACAGCTTAAGACATGGACTCCATATACAATGATTATTAATGGTTGTGTTCATTGTGTTTTCCTTTAGGGCGGCGTTTTGAAGAAGCTTTCAACCTACGAAAGTTGCAAAAAAGGTTTTACGATTTTGAACTTTTCGCTTAAAAACAAATAAAAATTGGTTAAAGCAGATCTTTAAATAAAATTATATAATTTGGAATTTAATTTGGTAATAGTCAAGCTAAATAATGATTATTTATCCGGTTTTTATTTGTTTGTAGTGGAAGGTGGAGTGCAAGTTGACCAACTTGGCATATGCAAATAGCCATACTTTGCAGACACATCCATAAAATTATTTGAAACTTCGGCTTGGTATATAGTCAAGAATACCAACTTTGAAATAAAATAAAAAAGTGGATACAAAAGTGAATATAGCGTTTTATTGGTTCTTTCCAGTGCTGACTAACAAAAAATTACCAACAAAACACGACTATTATAGACCCATTATCCCACTACACTTCTTGTCGCAAGGCATTATTGTACACTTTCTAACGCGAGGCATTATTGTAGGCTGTCTATCCCAAGTTCGACAACAAAGTAGGAATTTCAGCCGTACCACAGCACTGAATTCGTTTGAAAAAGGACGAACCTTTCAAACGCTATTATCCGCGTAATCCCGCCATGCAAAAGATAATAGACGACGAAGTCGATGACCTGTTGAAAACTGGTAAGATAAGCTCATCGAAAAGCCCGTATAGTTCACCAATCATACTAGTGCGTAAAAAGGAAGGATCATAGAGGGTCTGCATCGATTTTCTCCAGCAGAACGAAGTGTCATTCAAAGACGCATATCCGTTGCCATATATAGTGGCTATTTTGGGCAAACTACGTGGAGCAAGATTTATGTCTACGATCGACCTCAAGCAATAAATTCGCGATTCTTATAAACTTATTATTTCTTATAATTAAATTGAATAAAAGTTATTTTAACTTAACTATTTAGTTTGAATCTTTTTATTAAAACCTTAAAAGAATCGGTTTCCACTGTTAGAATCAGGAAATGGGCCTCCAATATCAATGGCAATTCTTTAAAAAGGTGCTCCAACGTTGTAAAGTTGCATCTTACTCTGTAGTTTTCTGCCTGGTCCCTTGGTGGTTGCACAAGTGACGCATTTTCTGCAACATTTTTCCACATCGTCTTTTGCATGCAGCCAGTACAAACGTTCTCGAATTTTCTCCAGAGTTTTGTTGATACTTAAATGGCCTCCAGAAGATCCATCATGTATCTCACGTCAAATGTCATTAACCTTTGTCCGGGGCACAACAAGCTGCATCACATAGTATTTGCCATCTGAGGATTCCCATCTTCGTTTGAGCAAACCTTCCTGCACATGAAGGGTATTCCATTGTGCCCTTGGCTTTGAGGGTCGGACTTCTATCAGAAGTATCTGGTTTCTCTTTATGTTCTTTCCATTCAAGAATGGGTTTGATGTCCAAATCTTCTTGCTGAGCATTCCTGATTTCCTCGTTACTCCAGCCGCCAACGGGTTCAACTCTTGTTCGCTTCATGGCAATAGATTCCTTTTCTTCCTGGGGAATGCAATGCTTGCAGTCTTGGTTACATGGCCGACGAGATAGGGCATCTGCATTCGAGTGTAGTTTTTGTTTTTGATGTTGGATTTCATAGTCATATGCCTGAAGTCTCTCGATCCACCTGGCTACTTGACCTTCTGGATTTTTAAAATTCAAAAGCCATCTTAGCGCTCCAGGGTCCGTCCGTAAAAGGAACCTCTGTCCATAGATGTATTTATGAAAGTGTTTTGTGGCCAAAACCAAAGCAAGAAGTTCTCTTCTGGTTAAGCAGTAATTTCTCTCTGTCTTTGAGAGCACCTTGGTGAAGTATGCTACAACTTTTTCTTGACCATCATGAACCTGGGAGAGAAGGCCTCCTATCCTGACATTGATTGCATCTGCATCTGCATCTGCAGATTATAAACTGTTTTCCAGGAGTTGGATAGGTTAACACTGGAGCATCACACAAGCGTCTTTTAAGTTCCTTAAAGCTTTTTTGTGCTTTTTCTGTGAGTTGGTGCAAGTTTTTGGCGATTTCGGCAAAATCCTTCCCAAATCGTCGGTAATATGTAGCTAGCCCAAAAACTTCTAAGTTGATGCTTTTCTTGTGGATTTGGCCACTTCTTTACAGCTTCCACATTTTCGGGATCAGTTCTCACCCTCTAGACGAGATGACATGCCCCAAATACTTCACTTCAGTCTTGAACAGCGTACATTTTTCTGGATTGAGCTTCAGATGAGCATTTCGCAACCTCTGGAATCCCCTTTTAAGTTTTCACAATGCTCGTCAAATGATTTCAGAAACACGATGACATTATCCAAATACACTAGACAGGCCTTCCAAGTAAGGCCTTGTGGTACGCATTCCATTAAACGCTCAAATGTTGCAGGAGCGTTACACAGGCCCAAAGGCATTACTTTGAACTGCCATAAACCGTTGAAAACCATTGAGCTCCAGCCATCGCATCCAGAGTATCGCTTATCCTAGGCAGAGGATAACTGTCCTTCTTAGTGACATCGTTCAGCCTTCGGTAGTCCACACAGAATCTAGTACTTCCGTCCTTTTTTTCCCACGATGTAATTTTTTGAGCAATGCTCAGAGTCTGGTTTCACCATGAGGTATCGATGGCTCCCAGAATCATCTTTGATGTTTGTCCAAACAAAGACTTCTGACGAAGGAGGTAGGCACATATCTTCTTTGATGACTTCTCTTATCGATGATGAGTTTTGATAGCCATAAACCATTGGAATCTCTGTATTTCGGTATTTAAGAACTTGATTTTAGGTTGTAAAAAGTAGCATTTATCTTTGTTGCAAACTAAGCCCTTTTCATGCAGTCGTTTAAAAACCTCTTTCAAAAAATTGATATGCTCATCTACAGTGGTCCCTGTCACTACTATGTCATTTAGGTAGTTAACACAATATGGAATATCACCATTTACCTGTTCTAGTAATCGCTGGAATATAGCCGGTGCGCTCGAAACCCCAAATGGTAGACGTTGGTACTGGTAGAGTCCTTGTGGAGTATTAACAACCATGATACGCTTCGATTCTTCGTCCACCTCTACCTGCAAATACGTATCAGACAAATCAATATTAGAAAAAAAATTTACACCTTGAAATTTGAACATCAACTCTTCCACCCTAGGAATAGGGTACTGGTCCACATTAAGCTGTAAATTCACGGCCTTAAAGTCGCCGCAGATCCTTAACCGTCCCTCTCGTTTTGGAACGATGACGACTGGGGCTGCCCAGTCACTATACTTAACCGGCTTCCATATGTTTGCTACCACGTGTCGTTCAGCTTCCTCTTTAAATGCATTAATTTCTGAATACGGGATTGGTCTAGCTCTGCAAAATTTTGGATGTGCGTTTGATTTTAATTCAATATGTGCTTTATATGGCACACAACAAGCTACAGCGTTCTCAAATAAAGAGCTAAACTCACAACACAAATCATTCACTTGTATCTCTGCTCCCTCTGTCTCTGCTGATTGAATCACCTCTTGCCTTATGCCCAGTCAAAGCCCATCTATCCAATCAATGCCAAGAATATTATTTGCGCATCTCAATTTTGTAGTCAAAATTGGGAGTATCTTCTGAGATCCACAAAACTCCAAATTAACACTTGATTGCCCTAGCACTGGGATCACAAAATTGCCATAACCTTTCAGAATAAAACTTGCAGGTTCTATCTTTTTGTCACATAACTTTTCATACTCAGCTAACCCAATCATCGGGATAGTCGCCCTCGTGTCGACTTGAAACTTCATGGGAATTTCGTTTACTTTTATGTGAACAAATATTTTGTTCCCTTCTCTGTGTGGTTGCTCGTTACATCCGTTTATCATGTGACTTTTGGTGGACTTGCACTGGTTTCCAATACCTACGACATTTACATGTCCAATTGCATGATTTGACACAGGCATAGCATCAATCGTCTCGATTTTTTCTACTCTACGCTCAGAGTTTGCGGTAAATCTGTTTCGAGAATGAGATCTGTCCCAGTTTTTTTTACCGTTGTTATTTTTGTGATCTGCATTGCTCATACATACAGTTGAAATGTGACCAGTGCGATTACACTTGTAGCACATTGCCTGTCGAAAATTACAGTTTTCTCTTTTATGTGTAACGTTACAGCTTTGTCAAGATTTCATTAATTGGGGCTTCTTACCGTTAGCATTATTTGCTCCCGTGCTAAAAGATCTGTTATGTTTCCGTGCATTGGCTTGTATCCGAAATTCCTCTGCTGTTGCTGCCGACTGTGTAGAAGATTTTTCATTAATTTATAACACTTACTGTGTTTCTTGTTGCCTCCTATGATTCGGCTATCAAAAGAACCTCTTCTAATGACGGATTTGTTTTTTGTAGCGCAGAGGAACGAACGGTATCGTGTGGCGTATTAATAACAATGGTATCCTTTAAGAGCTCGTCCACAAATTCCTTCTTGTAGATTGGATTTGGACAAGCATACTTGCAATTTCTCGCTAAGCCTCTTAGCTCTGCTACTCAATCGGCATAGCTTTGACCCTCTGCCATTTTCGCTTGCAAAAATTCAAACCTGGCTGCCAGTATATGTACATTTCGTTTGAAGTGCTTCGTTATAGCTACTCCATTATTTCATCGAAATATTTGCCTTCAAAGTCATTACCAAGTATCTTCTGAATAAGATCGAATAAATCAGCACCTACGCAAGATAAGAAAAACGCTTTTTTTCTTACTGTCACTGACACCATATGCTGCAAAATCCTGCTCGAGCTCCTTCAAATATGTGTCTCACTGGTGCTTGCTTTTTTCGAATGGGTGGAAAAGTGGTATGGACCCTACGCTCATTATCGTACTCCCTACTGTTAAATTATCTTCCTTTTTCACCCGCCCTCCATCCATTCCTTATGACTGGTTAGTAATGCCTCTTTCTGCTGCTCCAGCAGTTCTTTTAATTGTTTGGAATCCATAAAAAAAATGTACCACCACACAAACCCACTGATCTCAATATATAACTGGATAGCGTATTCCATACAACGTATAACAGTTTTTGTGAAGCAAATTGAAGATGACACTTTGTGGATTTTATCAATAATTTGACGTCTACTAAAAAAAAAAAACAAAAACTTCGCCATTTTTTACCATTTTTGATTTTATTTTGTTCGAGGATGATCAAGATGAAACGTTTTTGTTTTCTTTAAATTTTTGTGATGGCAATCGTTTTTGTAGTAAGTAGATGGGTTTTCGAGATGTATAAATTATTAAATGCAGACAAAACAGAGAAAGAAGTAATCGATCCATTTCAGAAGTCCTAAGGAGTTTGTGATACAGAAGAACAAATTCCATACGATCCATTCGTTTGGCTTATCAAAGCTTTAAAGGGTAAAATTAAAAACATGAACAATAAATATAATAATAAAAGTATATACAACATCTTCCCCAATTTAGATGAACTAAGAGATTAAATCATTGCAAAATTATGTTGCCAATGTGAGGAGTTTTATGCTGATGTGTTGCATCTCATGTTTAAAGAATCTCTGCGTAGCCTACAAGAGTTTATTTTGCCATGATGCCAAGCAAACTGGCGAAGAAATCGCTCTATGACGCAATGCTATAGTAGAATGCGATTCTAAAGCCGTGTGCGAAAGCGTTAAAATTTTATCCTCTGGCTAATTTTTGACGTTTGAGTTGAGGTGAATAAATGTTTAGCTTTTTGGTGTGCGAACTATATTAAATGGGATTTTTTAGCATATGTTTTTTTTTAAATTTCCCCACAAGAATTAAAGAAAATCCCTTTCTTATTACTTTGCTACGGAGATATGAATAGGTAAGATTGTTTTGTCAATTTATAAAAAAAAAATTTGCAACTCAAACAATTGGCGCGCGTTTAAATATTTGATATGTTGTATAGGATGTTTGGCTGATGTAAAAATACAATTTCCACAACCACAACCTCTCCGCCTCTTCGCTATTAGGAAAAACCTGCAAAAAAATTATTTCGACTAAAATTTCTTTCTTTTACATTGGATCGAAAAAAAAAACTAATAACAAAACTTGTAGAAAACAAAATTTTCTACAAGTGTGATATAGAAAGTTTATTTGTAAGATCTATGATTCATCCAAAATCCAAATGAAGTGGTTTTATTTGTTTTGCGTTAAGTAATTAGTTTTTTTTTCGATAAAATGTACCAGATAGAAGTTATAGTCGGAATTAGCCAATTTTGTGCAGTTTTTTCCTGATAGCAAAGGGGGCTGAGAGGGTGTGGTGTGGAAATTGTTTTTTTTTCATCACCAAACATCCTATGCAACATATCAAAAATTTAGAACTACCCGACCTTTTGTAGGTTAAATTTTCTCTTTATTTGCTGTTCTATAAAATTCCCTACAAAAAAAATTAAAAACGCCAATTTGAAATTTCAAAAACTAATTTATTAAAGATTCGCAATTTCATAATTGTGGCTATTCTAAATTGTGTTTTGTTAAATTAATATATTTAAATAATTTACAGAACTACTCTGTAAAATAATTAAAATTATGGGAAGTTTAAACACGGTACAGAACACTGGTTTGGCAGCTGAACTTCAAAAAAAAAAAAAAAAAAAACAACAAATTTGTTTCACAATAAATAGAAATTTAAAAAAACGTATTATTTAAGTAATTGTTTGTTCATAACACGGCTTAATTGAGCCGAATTCACAAAAACACAAGGGGGATATTTGACGTCAACATAAAAACAAACGAAAATATATACAAATGAAATGAATCCAACAAAACACACATCACACTGGTTTTTGGCAGCTGAACTTCCAAAATAAAAATAAAAAATCTGTTTCACAGAATAGAATAGTGAAAAATCGGTTAATTATTATTAGTTCGGTAAATATTAGAGTTATATAAAACACATTTCATCAAAACACAAACGAAAAATTCGATATTAGTAGAACAAACAGAAATAAATGCAAATGAAAGCAATGCAACAATCAAAACAAAGACATTACGCCGACTGTCTCTCTCACTCCTTCACAAGCATAGAAAATTATCCACTGGCAAAAATTTTCCTGCTCCAGAGCAGGCTAAATTTTTGAAGTATATATTCACTACACTAGTGTCATAATTTAGCCAATGGATAAAATTTTAACGCTGTTCGCACACGGCCTTAATGCCGAAATCATGAAATTTCGTGAAGCCAAGATTTCTGTCCAGTTTAAACCTCCCCGCAGTGGTTGAAACAGTGGATTCTGTTTATCACTGTTGGAGGTAGTCCCTTGCGCTCAAGACGGTTCAAATGATAAGCCGGAACACCGTCCATATCAAACATTGGTCAAGTTCTTGGTCCACATCAGGTGAATGGAATATTCCTGCAGACGCCAGAGATGCGATCGATCCACCTGCAGAATCTTAAATGAGAATTTGGAAAAAAATTAATTATAATGCAATAATTTGCAATAACAATAACATTTTTACCAGTTGTATTAGTAAATAAATAAAGTGATGGTATCTGAGGTAATGGTGGTGGTACAATTGTCTACTCGATTCTGTATTAACAATTTCATAGTAATTTAATAGAAAGTAAAATTTTTTTTATATATTGACTGCTAGCAAAAACTGTTGATGCTTTTTTGTAGCACAGAGTAATTGGAGTCAGTATATGTTTAAATCATTCCTACATATTTGGCAATTAGTGTACCCGTATATGTGTACCCGTATATGTGACCTGTAGTTGAAATAGGTCACCTAGATTTTTCTCTCTATAGGTATTTATTTACACTCTGTTTTATGTATTTATTTACTCAAATTGTGTGTTAGATTGAAAAAATTGCAATTTGTATTTAAGAAATAGATAGCAAAAGTTAGTTGCTCAGACTTGATTTACCTACCAATGTTTATGTAAAATGGACTTACATCAAGACATCAAAGCACAGCTTTACATAACATCCCTTATGTCATGTCAATCAATGCCACTTTGACATTCTAATTATTCATTCTTCTTCTTTAAGTTATTGTGTTAAGTTAGACTTAAGAGTTGTATTGTAGTTTCATAATTAATAAATATATTCTTGTTAATAATTATAAATAATCTGTGTTTCGACTCACAAAGAGAGACGCAACAGTGGCGACTAGGATTTTTGTTTTCAATTTTATCCACGAATTACTAAAATAATTGCAGATTAGTTACGGCAAACCTTAAACCACGATTACTACACCGGATACATCCAGCAAAACATTTTGTGATTTGTTCCAAGCCTTAATGACGAACCAAAATTCGAAAATGGAAAGGCTAGCTGATCAAATACGGGCGGACAGACAGGAAAAATCGACACCGGAGTTATAAGACGTTGTTCGAGAAAGATGCACATGTATTGGACGATGCTGCGAAAACCAGACTGCTAATTAGAAAACTGGGCAGTGCAGAATATACTCGCTACAGGAATTTGATTTTGCCTAAAACACCAGAGGATTTTGATTTTGCTACATCCATCACAAAGTTAACCAAAATGTTTGGCAAAGTAGAATCTCTGTTCAGCACTCGATTCAGTTGCCTTCAAAACATCAAAAGCAGTGCAGAGGATTTCACACAATATGCCAGTGCCGTCAATGTCAAATGCGAAAACTTTAAAATTGGTTCTTTGACTAGCGATCAGTTCAAGTGCCTAGTTTTCTTTATGGGACTTCAGTCACCACGTGATTCTGATGTTAGTGCTCGTCTTCTCACATATATGGATACAGAGATGCAAAACAAGAAAACCCTGCTGGGGATGTGGTGAAATGCATTTCAACATTGAATGCAAATACAGAAATCACATCTGCACATCTTGCCAGCAGCGGGGACACAAAGAAGGGTATTGTTGTTGTTTTCAGCGGAAAGTTTCCTCAAACGTCGATGCTCCTGCCAGGGGTAAAGGCAGAGCAAATAAAAATTACTGACACAAAAATTTTCAACGCAAAAGCCAAAGAATTTTCGTTCATCGAATTGCCAGCTCACAAAGGAAATTCGTAAATGTGCTTATTAACGACCATAAAGTGAAACTGCAACTCGATACTGGCTCAGATGTTACAATCATCTCATCAACAACATGGAGACAAATGGGACAACCTGAGTTGACACAAAACAACCATTCAGTGAAAGATGCTCAAGGTACACAAATAAAAATAAAAGGTGAACTAGTGGCAACAGTGACATTCAAAGAGAATGTCACTGTTTAGTCGCCGATCTGCCACAACTTTCTCTATTTGGAATCGACTGGATGGACAACTTTGGAATGTGGAATCAGCCTCTCGACCAGGTATGTTGTGCAGTGGAATTAGAAGACTCCCGAATTCGACTCTTTCAAAACGAGTTCGCGGATGTTTTCAAAGGCACTATGGGCCACTGTACAAAATTCAAGGCCAAAATGTACCTCAAAGAGAACGCCGTTCCTGTTTTTCGAGCGAAGCGCCCAGTACCATACGCTTCATTCCCAGTTATTGACGAGGAGCTCATTAGATTGGAACAATCTGGATTCCTTACAGCTGTAGATTTCTCAGATTGGGCAGCACGCATCGTCGCAGTAAAAAAATCCCATGGTAGGATTCGAATTTGTGCAAATTACTCGACGGGTCTAAACGACGCACTACAGCCGCATCATCACCCTCTTCCACTCCCGGAAGACATCTTCATTAAACATGCAGGAAGCAAAGTCTTCAGCCATATAGACTTATCAGATGCCTACCTTCAAGTGGAAGTGGAAGACCAATGCAAAAATTGGCTCACAATCAACAAACATCGAGGGTTATTTTGCGTCAATCGTCTGCCTCCTGGAATAAAATCAGCTCCTGGAGCTTTCCAACGTTAATGGACCCCGTACTGAAGGGAATAGAATGTGTATCGCCATAACTAGACGACATCTTGGTTTCAGCCAGTAAGGATGAGTATGGTTTGCAAGTTAAATCAGAAAAATGTTTTATCTTTAAAGGCACAGTTCGTTATCTGGGTCACATTCTCAGGCGAAGGCCTTCGGCCAGATCCAGACAAGGCTAAGGCACTAATATCAATGCCCGAGCCTCAGAACCTCACACAGCTTCGCTCATTTTTGGGAGCAGTGAAACGGCCGTTTCATCCCAGAAATAAGTAAGGTCAGCGCTGCACTCAATGCACTTCTGAAAAAGGACACTATATGGAAGTGGCCACTAGCTGTCGAGATGCCTTCAACCAATTTAAACCCAAAATTGCCCATCATTGTATCAGCAGATGCATCCAACGCAGGTATTGGGGCATGCATATCGCATCAACTCCCAGACGGATCTATCAAGGCAGTGCAGCATGCATCACGTTCGCTGACACAGTCAGAGCAGAACTACAGTCAAGTTGAAAAAGAAGGCTTGGCGCTAGTCTTTGCAACAAAAAAGTTTCATCGCATGCTCCTTGGAAGAAAATTTGTGTCACAAACAGACCAAAAGCCGCTACTTTCCATTTTCGGATCTAAGAAGGGGATTTCAGCTCATACAGCCAACCGACTTCAACGTTGGGCCTTGACACTGCTGGGTTACGATTTTGTAATCGAGTATGTGAACACCAAGTATTTTGGTAACGCCGATGTACTTTCACGTCTCATCAGTCAATATGAAAAGACCAAAGAAGATTTTGTCATCGCTCAAGTCTCATCAAATGACGAATTTGAAACTGATCTTAATTTCATCACAAGCAGCTTGCGAATCGCATTCACCATGATTCAAGAGGAAACTTGTAAAGATCCAAAATTCATCGCAATTAAGAACTACATTAAGACGTCCTGGCCAGACAAAAAGAATTGAACACGAAATATTCTACATTTCTATCATAGAAAGGAAAATCTTCTCATCGTCAAAGATTGTCGAGTGCTGGGCGACCGACTAATAGTTCCTGATAATTTTCAGCAACTTCATCGTGGGCATCCTGGCATTGAAAAGATGAAGTCAATTGCTCGTAGCTATGTTTATTGGCCTCAACTAGACAAGGACATAGAAACCTACGTAAAAAATTGTTCAAATTGCCAATCCGTTGCAAAATCTCCAGTGAAGTGCACACTGCAGTCCTGGCCAACCCCAAAAGGACCATGGGAGAGACTTCACATAGACTACGCGGGACCTATCCAAGGGCAATGGTACCAAGTCATCATCGACGCCTTCTCGAAATGGCCAGAGATTATTGCAACGTCATCAACAACAACAGCAGCCACAATAAACATACGGAGATGTTTTCGTGCCATGGATACCCTCAAACACTAGTGTCCGATAATGGAACTCAGTTCTGCAGCAAAGAGTTTCAACAGTTCTGCAAATCAGCAGGTTTGGAACACATCCGCACGGCACCATTCCATCCACAGTCTAATCGGCAGGCTGAAAGGTTTGTGGACACCCTGAAACGTGCCTTAAAAAAAGTAAAGATGGAGGTAAACCAGCAACATGAATTAAAAAAATTTCTCAGCATGTATCGAACAGCCCCAAATCGAAACACGCCAAATGGTTTGTCACCAGCTGAACTTTTGTACGGTAGGAAAGTGAGAACAACACTTGACCTTATAAAAGACTTTCCTATGGTATATTCTCCGACGAAAAATGAAAGACAAAAGAGGCAGTTCAATCGACATCATAGAGCAAAATTTCGAAGTCTTCAACCTGGAGATCCAGTCTTCGTAAAAATATACAGGCATAATAAAAGCTATTGGGAACCAGGAACAGTTCTTGAACAGAAGGGTAAGGTTAATTACATTATTCTTGTTTCTAGCAAATCAAGACTTGTTCGTGCGCACATCAACCAAATACGTGCCAGATCCCAGCAGCCGGAGCTCCAGACAAAGGAATCAATTACTCCATCGCCAACTCCTCTACACATTCTAATGGAAGAGTTCTCACTTCCAACGTCAGTGCAAACATCTGCCAACTCATCGCTGAACAGGACCGTCACAGAGCTTCCACCACGAGTTGACCCTCTTCAGACACCACTTCGTAGATCTGCCAGGGTTCGGAAAAGGCCTGATAGATACAGTCCACCATAAGCAGCAAAGTAAAAGGGGAGGTGTTACACGGACTTACATCAAGACATCAAAGCACAGCTTTACATAACATCCCTTATGTCATGTCAATCAATGTCACTTTGACATTCTAATTATTCATTCTTCTTCTTCAAGTTATTGTGTTAAGTTAGACTTAAGAGTTGAATTGTAGTTTCCTAATTAATAAATATATTCTTGTTAATAATTATAAGTGTTTCGTATCACAAAGAGAGACGCAACAGTTAATAAGTTAGTATTCATCTTTTAAAATTTAAGAACTACAAATGTAAATTCTGCTTTTATATGTTTAAGATCATGCTTTTTTTAAAAAATTAAAATAATAAAAATAATAACATACATTTTAAATTTTATTTTAATCTTTTTTTCACAACATTAGACATGGATTTTAGGTCTTCGATTCCTAAAACTCTGTAGGTATTCATTAAAATGTCTAAAAATCGGGACAAAATAAAATATTGTTCTAGAAATAAAAACATATAATATTACACCTTTTGAGCGTTGCTACAATCCTTTGGCAATCGTCTGTTGTTTCGATAATTTCGATTTGATTGTTTCGCAAGGGACAACGAAAGTTATATGCATATTTTAGATGTTGTATTATTTTGAAGATTTTTTATTACAATACAAACAAGACCGAGACCAATTGTTTTGGCCCAAGCGGTAGGTATTTGAAATTTTTCTACATTCAAGAATGTAGGTTTTTGTTAAATTTTGAGTATTTAGACCTTGGGCCCACTGATCACTCTATATTAAACAATAAATTCTTAAATTAATTAATAACTTTTTTATTGAGCAAAATTAATTTGTATTCTGAAAATGACCACACATTTTAAATTGAACGATTTGCGTTAATTTTTACTTTATTAAAAAATATTCTTCAATCTCAATACTGCTATCCCCAAGTAACAATTTAATTTTCATAAAGGCCAATAGAAGCTATTTTCTTATTTTTATAACAACTGTAATCAATCTTATAGAAACCTATTTGGCGCACATAAGCGAAGTTATAACTCTTCATAAACAGTTTGGATAAGGCCTGGTGAAGGCTTTGCAATGGAAACAATACTTTGCTACGAAAGGCTTTTTGTTTCGCTTAAAAGTTAAGGAGGCAATAATTTCTTTTAAAGTGTTTCGCTAGGGACTTACAGAAGTCATTACGGAAATCTTACCGAAACAAAAAAAATTCAAACAAAATTTAAAATAATTTTTTTAACGACTCCTTTTCATTTTTGTTTATCTTTTATTTCGATTTATTTTATCTGAGACCATATTTTCTTCGTTCAAGTGCTGAGTTTCTTCAATGCCTTTTCTGAAAACTAGATATATAATTTTATTATTATTGAAAAAATTTACTTGCCTCACACAGGGATCGAACTTGCGACCTACCGCACCCCACTCAAACACTCATCCACTAGGCCAATTTTATGTATTCGGAAGGAAGATCGAATTTTAACCAGTTGATACCGTACCTACTTGGTGCTACAGGAACAGATATGTAGCTATACAGATCGATATAAAATTCAGCATTAGCAGTTTTTTTAAGTCATACTTATTATATTAACTGCCTGTTATGATAATAAAGTTTGATAATTTGATGTGTTAAAAAACATTTACACTCCATTTGCAACATTTTCTTGTTATAATGCCAATTGTAGCAAAACAACAAATTAAAGAGACCATTTACCTCCTTAAGTTTGTTAATGTCATCAACAACTAATCGAAGAGATAATTTTTTTATGTGAGCTATAGCTGTCATTAACAAACACACCACGTGGCATATTTTCCAAGTGGTATTGCAATAGCTTTCTTAAGGGAACTATAGTTTTCTTTAGTTTGTTATTAACTACAACGACTGCATATAAATGTTTAGCAACCTTAAAGAAGTCTTGTGATAACTCTATACAAGTCATATGGGTTATCGTTCATTTATAAAGGGTGTTTTTTTAGAAGTATAGAACTTTAAATTGCAATAAAACAACGATGAAATATTCGATTGACATGATTTTTTATTTACTCGAAAGATAATATTGTGGCATTAAATTTAAATACGTTTTCTGGCATTTAACTGCCACGGCTGGCTCGGATGTAGACCAATCTGGACGTCCAATTTTCGATGACTTTTTCCAACATATGTGGCCGTATATCGGCAATAACACGGCGAATGTTGTCTTCCAAATGGGCAAGCGTTTATGGTTTATCCGCATAGACTAATGACTTTACATAACCCCACAGAAAATAGTCTAGCGGTGTTAAATCACAAGATCTCGGAGGCCAATTCACAGGTCCAAAACGTGAAATTAGGCGGTCACCAAACGTGTCCTTCAATAAATCGATTGTGGCACGAGCTGTGTGACATGTTGTGCCGTCTTGTTGGAACCACAGCTCCTGGACATCATGGTTGTTCAATTCAAAATTGCCAAACCAAACTGAGAATAAATCACTTGACAGCTGTTAAATCGGTCGCCGTCTTGAAAAGTAATGCCAATTTAAAGTTCTACACCTCGAAAAAAAAAACATTATCAATATTATCTTAAAATTAAACGTTTTATAAACTATTATTGTATATAATTAATACATTTTATAAAATAGTGATGGACTTGAATTAATAGACACCTTTTTAATTTGCAAGAAATTATTTTGACTGTTCGCATTGCTTCGGTTAACAAGCCTTTTCATTGATTTCGAGTATAAAGCTTTATACAAGTATTTACATTTAGATTTTGTCTGACTAACTTTGACAAACCTTACAGCGACCTTATAAAAAGCGATTTTATCGTCCCTCCGTATGGCTTGCGAGTATTTTCTGCCAAAGGCTTTAAGGAAACTATTATTTAAAATATTCAATAAAAAACAGTTAACATCTATAAATAAGCCTTATGACGACACTAAAGAAATAATAGCTTACTAATTTTTTGAAATTGGACCTTACACAAGTAAAATTGTTAGTTGGGTCTGGAGGTCAATGTCAGACAAGGCACGAACAAAGGCTTCTGCGGCGAATTGTTTAATGATTTCTTCGCCCGCAGTTGGATATGCCAAGTCGAGTTAGTCTTTCGAAATCTGCTTGAAGCTGCTGAAGAGTTTCACCCCGTTTCTGAACTCTGGTGTTTAGTTGGACTCTAAAGACTTTTTGCATATGGCCTTCTTCAAAGCGTTTTTTCAATAGCTTGAGCAAGAGCACCAAAGTTTCCATGCATCTCTGCTAGTATTGTTTGTAGTAACTCAGCAGTGAGTGCAACAAACTTGTCTTCATCGTCCCAGCCGTTTGTCATTGCTGTTGCTTCTTTAAGAAGCTTACCCGTTTTACTTTACTGCTTTTAGTTCAACAGCGTTTAAATCTTTCAGAAGCTTACCCATATTTTTACTTTCAACACAATCACTTTTCACTAAAGTTTTATTTAATTACACTTCTGACACCAATGTTAAGTTTTATCCAGGTTCGTTTTATTAAATAAAACTTATTTCCGTTTTAATACAACTCACTTTACGTCTTTTCACTTTTAATTCCACTTAATACTTCAAACCACTCTTTATTTCTATTTACTTTTATTTATTTTTAAATTCAAACTTTATCACTTTCAAATTACCGACTTGTACACGACTGATTTCAAATTCAAACTAACTTATTGCTTCACGCACTCGTATTTATAGTAGCTGCACCATTCAGCATTCCGCTTTAAAATCTTCTAGTACAGTGCCAGTCAGAGCCTTCTGGAGCTTTCTATTCTATGGTTTTTCGTTGAATGTATGTATGTCACTGATCTCTATATATAACTGGATAGTGGATAACTACCAAAAAGTTGTGCCTATTTGAAGAATTGTTATACAAATAAACAAACCAAAATCGTTTGTTTTTCTATATAACACTATAACAGTATTCCAGTTAAGGACAGTTTCTCAACTGCAAAAATGGTGGTTTGTTTACATTTGTGGCTGGTGCTCGTGTTTTACATTAAAGTTTTTACTTTTGCTTTTATATATTTGCTTTTATATATTTTGTGTTTCGTCACGTAAATTGTCGGTTTTAATTTACTAACATAATAAATTAGAAGTCACACTGTCGGTAGAAAAATGAACGCAGTTTTTTCCTGTATAAAAAGAAAACGAGAAATCTTCAAGATTTCCATAGTTTCATATTCGTTTAACATTTAAATTAATGATTTCTACCGTGTATTTCATGACGCGAAAATGATAAACTATTGAAATATTGAAATACTTAAATGAATTCGATCGGGCTATGAATGGGGCAGAAGACATGTATTGTTGGCTACAAGCAGATCCTAGTTACGTAAGTTGGAAAAATGAGGGTGATAAGATCATAGCGTTTGAAAGAGCTGGACTGGTATTTCAATCCCACCAGATGTTTTACCGATTACCGTAGTGGCACAAATTGAGCTGGTACTTACAAAGCTATACTTAGCTCTGATGATGAATTATTTTGTGGTCAAAATAGAACCGACAAAGACTGAGCATCTATCCAATCCAGAAGGACATGCTGGACGATCAAATTTTATTCAGGTAGGTTATTCTTAATACATATTTCGTTTAAAATTAGAACCATCTTTTTTGTCTTAGGTCTATGTACCATCGAGAACAGCTGTTGTTTATGCCAGAATTCATTCATCTAGATGTTGCTATTAAATTTGATTGGTGCCTGGACTAAAGCCGCTTAAGAAAGATGGAAAAGCTAAATACAATGATGCGTTGAAGGTTATATAATTAAATATTTTGGTCGTCCATTAGAAAATAAACGTAAGAATTAAGTCAAATGCCTATTTTATATGTTTGTAAAAAAAAACGTTTTTGTATAGCTTTTCATAGAAAGTGTACAGCAAAAAGTAGCTCAAGGTTTTAAGGAAACTGAAATCAGTTATCAAAAGTGCGTTTTCTAAGCAAGAACTAGGCAAAGTCATTGGGCAATATATCCAGCCAGAGAAGTCAAGAAAAACATCTTTGCGAAGAAGAGAATCTACTTCAAGTTGTATGGCATGCAATGCAAGAGGAATTTATTGCACAATATAATTATTTAGAAGAACGTATTCAAAAATGCTACGTTGGGGCAATGATCAATTTAGAACACAATAATTTAAACGCATCGATTAACAATCGAATATCAATTTATACCGTTATGCCATGGAGGGTTAATTCCAAAAAGAAACACAAACAAAAATATACTGTTAACTGCAATAACAAAATAAAAACACATATATAAACAAATATTGTAACGAAAAATCATGTTTGTATTTCGAGCTGTAAGACATTTTGATATGATATTTGCTTTTGCAGTATCTTTAATATTGTCTAGATTCTAAATGCAATGATCCAAATAGTAGCACTAACTCATTAAGAGTCAGGAAGTCCATAAATTTTGTCTGTGAGTCAAACCGTTTGGACATGGCACCAAAATATGTTCATGACATTACCCAGTTTTTCGTTTATTTTTAATTTTTTTACTATTAAACATATTTTGGTGCCATGTCCGAACGGTTTGACTCAGAGACAACATTTTTCCACTTCCTGACTATAAATAAGTTAGCGCTACTATTTAGATCATTACATTTTGAGTCCAGACAATATTAAAGAAAAAACTTACTGCAAAAGCAAATATCATATCAAAATGTCTGAGTACTGCTTATAAATTATCTTAGGTATACAGTTTTTTTTATTTTTGTCTGAAACCAAAATGTAATGATGCAATCAGTAGCGCTTACTCATTAAGAGTCAGGAAGTTCATAAATTTTGTATCGGAGTCAAACCGTTCGGACATGGAACCAAATAATGTTCATGTTTGAGAAGAACAAGTTCAGTAGAAGAAAGTGGTGTATCACCATATTCATTTCCCAAATGTTTTTATTTATTTAATTTATTATGTGAGTATATTAAAACCGTTTCCGGAGACGGTACAATCATGAACTGTACGCAATTTACCTTGTTGTGGAGCCGATGATGATGATGATGATATTAAAACCGTGAATGTAGGCGACGAAACACAAAAAATAAAAAAGCAAAAGTAAAAACTTCTTTAAATACGAGCACCAGCCACAAAAGTAAACAAACCACCATTTTCGCAGTTGATAAACTGTCCTAAACTGGAATACTATCATTGTTAAGGCTTATCAACTCAGCGCTTATCTAAGTTTGTTTCTTATTAGTTATCAAATAGAATTTTATTATATTTTCAATCAATTAAATATTTTCTTCAAATAAAGAACATTATATAAATTTAGTTCAATTTATAATATCCAATAGGTTATGGGCCCAGACCATAACGAATAAATTTAATAACAAAAAGCGAAGAAAATTCCAATTGGTACAAAATGTCTGTAGGCAGAAATGCAATAAGGCCACTTATGTGTGAAAATTACGATACATGGGCAATGCAAATCGAAGCAGTGATGATTAAATGCGGGACTTGGAAATACGTAAGCGGAGCAGAAAAAAGGCCTGAACCTGACGCAACTGATGCAAATTTCAATGTAAAGCTTCAAAAATGGTTGGAAGAAGATGCAAAGGCAAAATCAGTTTTGATTATTGCGATTGATCCAAGTTTACTTCGTTTAGTAAATGGACTAGGCACGGCTAAGAGCGTGTGGGATCGATTAAAATCGGAATCTGCTTCTACAGGACCAGTGAAGAAGGCAACATTGCTGAAACGTGTGGCAACATACAAAATGCAAGAAGGTGACGATATCCGCAAGAACTTAATGGAATTATTTGATGCAGTTTCGAAATTAAATGCACTTTAAGTTGATATTCATGAAGAGTTGTTATCGATTCTCTTAATAAATGGGCTTCCATTAAGTTTTGAACTATTCCGATGTGCAATGGAATCGCATGACAATTTACCAAAACCTGAAGTTCTTAGAGAAATTTTTTAAGAAAAGAATGAATCTCAAATGCAAAGAAAGATAGATAGCGATACTGAGGCATTGTATGTCCGTCGAAGTTCTTATCAGAATAAATCGAAACTGGAACGAGGGATGCAACATAAAAAGAATTATTGCAATACAAATGAAAGTGATAAATCGTTCAAATACAAATGCTATAGATGTAATCAAACGTGTCACAAAGCGTCAGAATGTACAGAAAACAAAAGAACATTCAAAAATTATTCAAGAGGCGAATCTTCAGCGAAAGTAGAAAGTACTTTTCACACAGCGAAAACAGAAGATGAGGCGTTCGGAATAATGAAGAATGGAAATGGTGGACGATGGTGCTTAGACAGTGGCTGCACATCTCACATGTGTAATGATGAAAATTTATTTTTATCGCCACTTTCAAACGTAAAAGAGAAGCTTCTTTTGGCAAATGACTCATCAGCCGAAGTCAATGCAAGAGGAACAGCTGGAACTATCACTACAGACGGGAAGTCTGAAAGGTCAGTAAAACTAGAAAATACGTTACTAGTTAATAACTTAAGGAATAATCTATTGTCTGTTTCGAGAATAACGGATCATGGTTGCACTATAACATTTGACAAGAAGAAGGCAATTGTTCGTGGAAATGATGGTGAAACCAAGATGATTGCTAAACGAGTTGGTCAATTGTATTATGTTCAAGAAAGTACTTCTCAAGCATGTGTTGTTAGTGAAATAACTGAAAATCTTGAAGTTTGGCACCGCCGAATGGGTCATTTGAAATACAAAGATTAAACAAGTTTGTCTCGAAAGAAATCGGTGACTGGATTACATATTAGTGATAAGGGAGTAATCAAATCATGCCAAGTTTGTCTCCAAGGAAAAATGACTTCATTACCGTTTCCAAAAAAGTCACAGAGATGTACTAACATTCTGGATTTAGTACACACGGATGTCTGGGGACCTTCAATAACTGAGCCTTATGGAAAATCGAGATACTTTGTCACTTTTATTGATGACAGCAGCCGATGGTGCGAAGTTTTCTTTATAAAACAAAAGAGTGAGGTGTTTGATGTTTTCAAGGAGTACAAAGCTCAGGTAGAGACGAAAACCGGTCTCAAAATCAAATGTTTAATGTCAGATAACGGAAGAGAATTTCGTAATCATGAATTTGACAAATTTTTGAAAGCAAACGGGATAAGCAGAAGATTAACAATACCACATACACCACAGCAAAATGCGTTCCACAGATGCAAAAGAAAACCAAATTTTGAAGAAACACAAAAACGGGAAAGAAATAACAAATCCGGTGGAAAACCAAAAGGACTGTTACAAACTGCATGTTTGTGAAATATCCCAACCTACCTTATTCTCCCTTACAGCTCTTTAAGAGTACTAAGGGTTCATCTATGACACATATACTTATTCAAACCGTTGGTAGTTGGAGGTACTTTTCCATGTTTGAGAGGAAACTCCGAAAAACCATTTGGAAAAGCTTTCCTCCAATACTCGAATATGGATTATAACCGCCACCATATTAAGTACCTAGTAGCAAAGTGTCTCATAGGATTATTAAAATGGAAAGGGTTTAAGATGGGGTAGAGAAGGTGGAAGATGGCAAGGTAAGGGGTTGTCAAGGCGAGTTCGGCAACCATGGTTGGGTGGGTAGAGGCGAATTTCTCGCGCGTCCTTAACACCATGACGCAAATACTGTCATGATTTTTGTATGCGCGGTTCCGATAGGGGTCAAGTACCTACGTTCTCCGACGAGCAGTAGGCCGGTCAAGCATGCCAGCACTGACCCCGATGGCAAGAAAGGAATCCGCAAAAATGGCGCCCGCAACGTGTGGTTTCGCTACTGCAAAGTAGCAAATCTGTAAGGGTCGAGATAGGTAGTTTGTTTTATTTTCATTTGATTTAGATTTTTTTTTCTTTAGTAATTTTTCAGTTTTAAATTTTCATTTTAGTTTTTTTTTGCTTAGTTTTTTTTTTCTTTTTTTGATTCATTTTAATTTAAGCTTCTGGTTTCTTTTTTTAAATTTTTTTTGTTAATCCTTTTAATTTTTTTTTTTTTGATTTCTTTTAACTTTTTTTTTTTACTTTGTTTTGGTTTTGATTTTGAGGAGCTGACTTTCCTCATAAGTCCCAGTATCCGAGGCATGACCTTGGTACAGTAGGTCAGTTCTAAAATACACATACATGGTGTTAAGCAGTCTGAGTCATAAAGCTGGCAGATTATAATATGCTGGCATTAACGCCCAGATGTGCGAAGACATCATATAAATAAAAATAATGATGGAAGAGCCACAGATGATTCATGTTGAGTTTTCAAGTGCACCTTCCATCTACAAAAGCGAATTTTCTAGAGTCGATTTGTAATCAAGTTTTGATTGCAAAGTGCCCTAGAAAAGAAAGCATATATTTTTTTCGTAGAGTAGTTTAAATAGTTAAAGTAGTTTATTTATTTTTTTCTACTTCAAGTTGTATGGCATGCAATGCAAGAGGAATTTATTGCACAATATAATTATTTAGAAGAACGTATTCAAAAATGCTACTTTGGGGCAATGATCAATTTAGAACACAATAATTTAAACGCATCGATTAACAATCGAATATCAATTTATACCGTTATGCCATGGAGGGTTAATTCCAAAAAGAAACACAAACAAATATATACTGTTAACTGCAATAACAAAATAAAAACACATATATAAACAAATATTGTAACGAAAAATCATGTTTGTATTTCGAGCTGTAAGACATTTTGATATGATATTTGCTTTTGCAGTAACTTTTTTCTTTAATATTGTCTAGATTCTAAATGCAATGATTCAAATAGTAGCACTAACTCATTAAGAGTCAGGAAGTCCATAAATTTTGTCTGTGAGTCAAACCGTTTGGACATGGCACCAAAATATGTTCATGACATTACCCAGTTTTTCGTTTATTTTTATTTTTTTTACTATTAAACATATTTTGGTGCCATGTCCGAACGGTTTGACTCAGAGACAAAATTTTTCCACTTCCTGACTATAAATAAGTTAGCGCTACTATTTAGATCATTACATTTTGAGTCCAGACAATATTAAAGAAAAAACTTACTGCAAAAGCAAATATCCTATCAAAATGTCTGAGTACTGCTTATAAATTATCTTAGGTATACAGTTTTTTTTATTTATGTCTGAAACCAAAATGTAATGATGCAATCAGTAGCGCTTACTCATTAAGAGGCAGGAAGTTCATAAATTTTGTATCGGAGTCAAACCGTTCGGACATGGAACCAAATAATGTTCATGTTTGAGAAGAACAAGTTCAGTAGAAGAAAGTGGTGTATCACCATATTCATTTCCCAAATGTTTTTATTTATTTAATTTATTATGTGAGTATATTAAAACCGTTTCCGGAGACGGTACAATCATGAACTGTACGCAATTTACCTTGTTGTGGAGCCGATGATGATGATGATGATATTAAAACCGTGAATGTAGGCGACGAAACACAAAAAATAAAAAAGCAAAAGTAAAAACTTCTTTAAATACGAGCACCAGCCACAAAAGTAAACAAACCACCATTTTCGCAGTTGATAAACTGTCCTAAACTGGAATACTATTATTGTTAAGGCTTATCAACTCAGCGCTTATCTAAGTTTGTTTCTTATTAGTTATCAAATAGAATTTTATTATATTTTCAATCAATTAAATATTTTCTTCAAATAAAGAACATTATATAAATTTAGTTCAATTTATAATATCCAATAGGTTATGGGCCCAGACCATAACGAATAAATTAAATAACAAAAAGCGAAGAAAATTACAATTGGTACAAAATGTCTGTAGGCAGAAATGCAATAAGGCCACTTATGTGTGAAAATTACGATACATGGGCAATGCAAATCGAAGCAGTGATGATTAAATGCGGGACTTGGAAATACGTAAGCGGAGCAGAAAAAAGGCCTGAACCTGACGCAACTGATGCAAATTTCAATGTAAAGCTTCAAAAATGGTTGGAAGAAGATGCAAAGGCAAAATCAGTTTTGATTATTGCGATTGATCCAAGTTTACTTCGTTTAGTAAATGGACTAGGCACGGCTAAGAGCGTGTGGGATCGATTAAAATCGGAATCTGCTTCTACAGGACCAGTGAAGAAGGCAACATTGCTGAAACGTGTGGCAACATACAAAATGCAAGAAGGTGACGATATCCGCAAGAACTTAATGGAATTATTTGATGCAGTTTCGAAATTAAATGCACTTTAAGTTGATATTCATGAAGAGTTGTTATCGATTCTCTTAATAAATGGGCTTCCATTAAGTTTTGAACTATTCCGATGTGCAATGGAATCGCATGACAATTTACCAAAACCTGAAGTTCTTAGAGAATTTTTTTTAGAAAAGAATGAATCTCAAATGCAAAGAAAGATAGATAGCGATACTGAGGCATTGTATGTCCGTCGAAGTTCTTATCAGAATAAATCGAAACTGGAACGAGGGATGCAACATAAAAAGAATTATTGCAATACAAATGAAAGTGATAAATCGTTCAAATACAAATGCTATAGATGTAATCAAACGTGTCACAAAGCGTCAGAATGTACAGAAAACAAAAGAACATTCAAAAATTATTCAAGAGGCGAATCTTCAGCGAAAGTAGAAAGTACTTTTCAGACAGTGGCTGCACATCTCACATGTGTAATGATGAAAATTTATTTTTATCGCCACTTTCAAACGTAAAAGAGAAGCTTCTTTTGGCAAATGACTCATCAGCCGAAGTCAATGCAAGAGGAACAGCTGGAATGATCACTACAGACGGGAAGTCTGAAAGGTCAGTAAAACTAGAAAATACGTTACTAGTTAAGAACTTAAGGAATAATCTATTGTCTGTTTCGAGAATAACGGATCATGGTTGCACTATAACATTTGACAAGAAGAAGGCAATTGTTCGTGGAAATGATGGTGAAACCAAGATGATTGCTAAACGAGTTGGTCAATTGTATTATGTTCAAGAAAGTACTTCTCAAGCATGTGTTGTTAGTGAAATAACTGAAAATCTTGAAGTTTGGCACCGCCGAATGGGTCATTTGAATTACAAAGATTTAACAAGTTTGTCTCGAAAGAAATCGGTGACTGGATTACATATTATGGGGGAGAAATCAAATCATATTATGGGGGAGAAATCAAATCATGCCAAGTTTGTCTCCAAGGAAAAATTACTTCATTACCGTTTCCAAAAAAGTCACAGAGATGTACTAACATTCTGGATTTAGTACACACGGATGTCTGGGGACCTTCAAGAACTGAGCCTTATGGAAAATCGAGATACTTTGTCACTTTTATTGATGACAGCAGCCGATGGTGCGAAGTTTTCTTTATAAAACAAAAGAGTGAGGTGTTTGATGTTTTCAAGGAGTACAAAGCTCAGGTAGAGACGAAAACCGGTCTCAAAATCAAATGTTTGATGTCAGATAACGGAAGAGAATTTCGTAATCATGAATTTGACAAATTTTTTAAAGCAAACGGGATAAGCAGAAGATTTACAATACCACATACACCACAGCAAAATGCGTTCCACAGATGCAAAAGAAAACCAAATTTTGAAGAAACACAAAAACGGGAAAGAAATAACAAATCCGGTGGAAAACCAAAAGGACTGTTACAAACTGCATGTTTGTGAAATATCCCAACCTACCTTATTCTCCCTTACAGCTCTTTAAGAGTACTAAGGGTTCATCTATGACACATATACTTATTCAAACCGTTGGTAGTTGGAGGTACTTTTCCATATTTGAGAGGAAACTCCGAAAAACCATTTGGAAAAGCTTTCCTCCAATACTCGAATATGGATTATAACCGCCACCATATTAAGTACCTAGTAGCAAAGTGTCTCATAGGATTATTAAAATGGAAAGGGTTTAAGATGGGGTAGATAAGGTGGAAGATGGCAAGGTAATTCATTTCCCAAATGTTTTTATTTATTTAATTTATTATGTGAGTATATTAAAACCGTTTCCGGAGACGGTACAATCATGAACTGTACGCAATTTACCTTGTTGTGGAGCCGATGATGATGATGATGATGATATTAAAACCGTGAATGTAGGCGACGAAACACAAAAAATAAAAAAAGCAAAAGTAAAAACTTCTTTAAATACGAGCACCAGCCACAAAAGTTAACAAACCACCATTTTCGCAGTTGATAAACTGTCCTAAACTGGAATACTATTATTGTTAAGGCTTATCAACTCAGCGCTTATCTAAGTTTGTTTCTTATTAATTATCAAATAGAATTTTATCATATTTTCAATCAATTAAATATTTTCTTCAAATAAAGAACATTATATAAATTTAGTTCAATTTATAATATCCAATAGGTTTTGGGCCCAGACCATAACGAATAAATTAAATAACAAAAAGCGAAGAAAATTACAATTGGTACAAAATGTCTGTAGGCAGAAATGCAATAAGAAGAAAAAATTAAATAACAACAACAACTATTGCTAGTTGTTAATTTTTATTTTAGTTTAGTGGAGTGATTGAATGAAATTCAAAGAAAAAGGTTAAGTAGCCTATACTCCGATGTGTTTCGCCTGAGTGTGAACGGTAGGCATCATCAGTTAGGCCGTCCACACTCTCCTAAGACACATATTTTATTTTAGTCGATGTAAGTGACTATATAAAATGCAAGGCAAAAAAGCATTGCGAATTTTATTATATTAAAGGAAAACTTTGGTTAAAGTCCAACCTTTATGAAAATTATACCCGTGGCTAGGTTGTTTACAAAAAGAAAAAATTAAATAACAACAACAACTATTGCTAGTTGTTAATTTTTATTTTAGTTTAGTGGAGTGATTGAATGAAATTCAAAGAAAAAGGTTAAGTAGCCTATACTCCGATGTGTTTCGCCTGAGTGTGAACGGTAGGCATCATCAGTTCCGTTCACACTCAGGCGAAACACATCGGAGTATAGGCTACTTAACCTTTTTCTTTGAATTTCATTCAATCACTCCACTAAACTAAAATAAAAATTAACAACTAGCAATAGTTGTTGTTGTTATTTAATTTTTTCTTTTTGTAAACAACCTAGCCACGGGTATAATTTTCATAAAGGTTGGACTTTAACCAAAGTTTTCCTTTAATATAATAAAATTCGCAATGCTTTTTTGCCTTGCATTTTATATAGTCACTTACATCGACTAAAATAAAATATGTGTCTTAGGAGAGTGTGGACGGCCTAACTGATGATGCCTACCGTTCACACTCAGGCGAAACACATCGGAGTATAGGCTACTTAACCTTTTTCTTTGAATTTCATTCAATCACTCCACTAAACTAAAATAAAAATTAACAACTAGCAATAGTTGTTGTTGTTATTTAATTTTTTCTTTTTGTAAACAACCTAGCCACGGGTATAATTTTCATTAAGGTTGGACTTTAACCAAAGTTTTCCTTTAATATAATAAAATTCGCAATGCTTTTTTGCCTTGCATTTTATATAGTCACTTACATCGACTAAAATAAAATATGTGTCTTAGGAGAGTGTGGACGGCCTAACTGATGATGCCTACCGTTCACACTCAGGCGAAACACATCGGAGTATAGGCTAATTAACCTTTTTCTTTGAATTTCATTCAATCACTCCACTAAACTAAAATAAAAATTAACAACTAGCAATAGTTGTTGTTGTTATTTAATTTTTTCTTTTTGTAAACAACCTAGCCACGGGTATAATTTTCATAAAGGTTGGACTTTAACCAAAGTTTTCCTTTAATATAATAAAATTCGCAATGCTTTTTTGCCTTGCATTTTATATAGTCACTTACATCGACTAAAATAAAATATGTGTTTTAGGAGAGTGTGGACGGCCTAACTGATGATGCCTACCGTTCACACTCAGGCGAAACACATCGGAGTATAGGCTACTTAACCTTTTTCTTTGAATTTCATTCAATCACTCCACTAAACTAAAATAAAAATTAACAACTAGCAATAGTTGTTGTTGT
Organism: Baccha elongata; assembly: GCA_951217065.1. NCBI lineage: Eukaryota > Metazoa > Arthropoda > Insecta > Diptera > Syrphidae > Baccha > Baccha elongata. Next base: position 70,842,430 of record OX578274.1, on the reverse strand, counting down.
TATTTAATTTTTTCTTTTTGTAAACAACCTAGCCACGGGTATAATTTTCATAAAGGTTGGACTTTAACCAAAGTTTTCCTTTAATATAATAAAATTCGCAATGCTTTTTTGCCTTGCATTTTATATAGTCACTTACATCGACTAAAATAAAATATGTGTCTTAGGAGAGTGTGGACGGCCTAACTGATGATGCCTACCGTTCACACTCAGGCGAAACACATCGGAGTATAGGCTACTTAACCTTTTTCTTTGAATTTCATTCAATCACTCCACTAAACTAAAATAAAAATTAACAACTAGCAATAGTTGTTGTTGTTATTTAATTTTTTCTTTTTGTAAACAACCTAGCCACGGGTATAATTTTCATAAAGGTTGGACTTTAACCAAAGTTTTCCTTTAATATAATAAAATTCGCAATGCTTTTTTGCCTTGCATTTTATATAGTCACTTACATCGACTAAAATAAAATATGTGTCTTAGGAGAGTGTGGACGGCCTAACTGATGATGCCTACCGTTCACACTCAGGCGAAACACATCGGAGTATAGGCTACTTAACCTTTTTCTTTGAATTTCATTCAATCACTCCACTAAACTAAAATAAAAATTAACAACTAGCAATAGTTGTTGTTGTTATTTAATTTTTTCTTTTTGTAAACAACCTAGCCACGGGTATAATTTTCATAAAGGTTGGACTTTAACCAAAGTTTTCCTTTAATATAATAAAATTCGCAATGCTTTTTTGCCTTGCATTTTATATAGTCACTTACATCGAAATGCAATAAGGCCACTTATGTGTGAAAATTACGATACATGTGCAATGCAAATCGAAGCAGTGATGATTAAATGCGGGACTTGGAAATACGTAAGCAGAGCAGAAAAAAGGCCTGAACCTGACGCAACTGATGCAAATTTCAATGTAAAGCTTCAAAAATGGTTGGAAGAAGATGCAAAGGCAAAATCAGTTTTGATTATTGCGATTGATCCAAGTTTACTTCGTTTAGTAAATGGACTAGGCACGGCTAAGAGCGTGTGGGATCGATTAAAATCGGAATCTGCTTCTACAGGACCAGTGAAGAAGGCAACATTGCTGAAACGTGTGGCAACATACAAAATGCAAGAAGGTGACGATATCCGCAAGAACTTAATGGAATTATTTGATGCAGTTTCGAAATTAAATGCACTTTAAGTTGATATTCATGAAGAGTTGTTATCGATTCTCTTATTAAATGGGCTTCCATTAAGTTTTGAACTATTCCGATGTGCAATGGAATCGCATGACAATTTACCAAAACCTGAAGTTCTTAGAGAATTTTTTTTAGAAAAGAATGAATCTCAAATGCAAAGAAAGATAGATAGCGATACTGAGGCATTGTATGTCCGTCGAAGTTCTTTCCAGAATAAATCGAAACTGGAACGAGGGATGCAACATAAAAAGAATTATTGCAATACAAATGAAAGTGATAAATCGTTCAAATACAAATGCTATAGATGTAATCAAACGTGTCACAAAGCGTCAGAATGTACAGAAAACAAAAGAACATTCAAAAATTATTCAAGAGGCGAATCTTCAGCGAAAGTAGAAAGTACTTTTCACACAGCGAAAACAGAAGATGAGGCGTTCGGAATAATGAAGAATGGAAATGGTGGACGATGGTGCTTAGACAGTGGCTGCACATCTCACATGTGTAATGATGAAAATTTATTTTTATCGCCACTTTCAAACGTAAAAGAGAAGCTTCTTTTGGCAAATGACTCATCAGCCGAAGTCAATGCAAGAGGAACAGCTGGAATTATCACTACAGACGGGAAGTCTGAAAGGTCAGTAAAACTAGAAAATACGTTACTAGTTAATAACTTAAGGAATAATCTATTGTCTGTTTCGAGAATAACGGATCACGGTTGCACTATAACATTTGACAAGAAGAAGGCAATTGTTCGTGGAAATGATGGTGAAACCAAGATGATTGCTAAACGAGTTGGTCAATTGTATAATGTTCAAGAAAGTACTTCTCAAGCATGTGTTGTTAGTGAAATAACTGAAAATCTTGAAGTTTGGCACCGCCGAATGGGTCATTTGAATTACAAAGATTTAACAAGTTTGTCTCGAAAGAAATCGGTGACTGGATTACATATTAGTGATGGGGGAGAAATCAAATCATGCCAAGTTTGTCTCCAAGGAAAAATGACTTAATTACCGTTTCCAAAAAAGTCACAGAGATGTACTAACATTCTGGATTTAGTACACACGGATGTCTGGGGACCTTCAAGAACTGAGCCTTATGGAAAATCGAGATACTTTGTCACTTTTATTGATGACAGCAGCCGATGGTGCGAAGTTTTCTTTATAAAACAAAAGAGTGAGGTGTTTGATGTTTTCAAGGAGTACAAAGCTCAGGTAGAGACGAAAACCGGTCTCAAAATCAAATGTTTGATGTCAGATAACGGAAGAGAATTTCGTAATCATGAATTTGACAAATTTTTGAAAGCAAACGGGATAAGCAGAAGATTAACAATACCACATACACCACAGCAAAATGCGTTCCACAGATGCAAAAGAAAACCAAATTTTGAAGAAACACAAAAACGGGAAAGAAATAACAAATCCGGTGGAAAACCAAAAGGACTGTTACAAACTGCATGTTTGTGAAATATCCCAACCTACCTTATTCTCCCTTACAGCTCTTTAAGAGTACTAAGGGTTCATCTATGACACATATACTTATTCAAACCGTTGGTAGTTGGAGGTACTTTTCCATGTTTGAGAGGAAACTCCGAAAAACCATTTGGAAAAGCTTTCCTCCAATACTCGAATATGGATTATAACCGCCACCATATTAAGTACCTAGTAGCAAAGTGTCTCATAGGATTATTAAAATGGAAAGGGTTTAAGATGGGGTAGAGAAGGTGGAAGATGGCAAGGTAAGGGGTTGTCAAGGCGAGTTCGGCAACCATGGTTGGGTGGGTAGAGGCGAATTTCTCGCGCGTCCTTAACACCATGACGCAAATACTGTCATGATTTTTGTATGCGCGGTTCCGATAGGGGTCAAGTACCTACGTTCTCCGACGAGCAGTAGGCCGGTCAAGCATGCCAGTACTGACCCCGATGGCAAGAAAGGAATCCGCAAAAATGGCGCCCGCAACGTGTGGTTTCGCTACTGCAAAGTAGCAAATCTGTAAGGGTCGAGATAGGTAGTTTGTTTTATTTTCATTTGATTTAGATTTTTTTTTCTTTAGTAATTTTTCAGTTTTAAATTTTCATTTTAGTTTTTTTTTGCTTAGTTTTTTTTTTCTTTTTTTGATTCATTTTAATTTAAGCTTCTGGTTTCTTTTTTTAAATTTTTTTTGTTAATCCTTTTAATTTTTTTTTTTGATTTCTTTTAACTTTTTTTTTTTACTTTGTTTTGGTTTTGATTTTGAGGAGCTGACTTTCCTCATAAGTCCCAGTATCCGAGGCATGACCTTGGTACAGTAGGTCAGTTCTAAAATACACATACATGGTGTTAAGCAGTCTGAGTCATAAAGCTGGCAGATTATAATATGCTGGCATTAACGCCCAGATGTGCGAAGACATCATATAAATAAAAATAATGATGGAAGAGCCACAGATGATTCATGTTGAGTTTTCAAGTGCACCTTCCATCTACAAAAGCGAATTTTCTAGAGTCGATTTGTAATCAAGTTTTGATTGCAAAGTGCCCTAGAAAAGAAAGCATATATTTTTTTCGTAGAGTAGTTTAAATAGTTAAAGTAGTTTATTTATTTTTTTCTACTTCAAGTTGTATGGCATGCAATGCCATACAACAATGGGGCAATGATCAATTTAGAACACAATAATTTAAACGCATCGATTAACAATCGAATATCAATTTATACCGTTATGCCATGGAGGGTTAATTCCAAAAAGAAACACAAACAAATATATACTGTTAACTGGAATAACAAAATAAAAACACATATATAAACAAATATTGTAACGAAAAATCATGTTTGTATTTCGAGCTGTAAGACATTTTGATATGATATTTGCTTTTGCAGTAACTTTTTTCTTTAATATTGTCTAGATTCTAAATGCAATGATTCAAATAGTAGCACTAACTCATTAAAAGTCAGGAAGTCCATAAATTTTGTCTGTGAGTCAAACCGTTTGGACATGGCACCAAAATATGTTCATGACATTACCCAGTTTTTCGTTTATTTTTAATTTTTTTACTATTAAACATATTTTGGTGCCATGTCCGAACGGTTTGACTCAGAGACAAAATTTTTCCACTTCCTGACTATAAATAAGTTAGCGCTACTATTTAGATCATTACATTTTGAGTCCAGACAATATTAAAGAAAAAACTTACTGCAAAAGCAAATATCATATCAAAATGTCTGAGTACTGCTTATAAATTATCTTAGGTATACAGTTTTTTTTATTTTTGTCTGAAACCAAAATGTAATGATGCAATCAGTAGCGCTTACTCATTAAGAGTCAGGAAGTTCATAAATTTTGTATCGGAGTCAAACCGTTCGGACATGGAACCAAATAATGTTCATGTTTGAGAAGAACAAGTTCAGTAGAAGAAAGTGGTGTATCACCATATTCATTTCCCAAATGTTTTTATTTATTTAATTTATTATGTGAGTATATTAAAACCGTTTCCGGAGACGGTACATCAACTCAGCGCTTATCTAAGTTTGTTTCTTATTAGTTATCAAATAGAATTTTATTATATTTTCAATCAATTAAATATTTTCTTCAAATAAAGAACATTATATAAATTTAGTTCAATTTATAATATCCAATAGGTTATGGGCCCAGACCATAACGAATAAATTAAATAACAAAAAGCGAAGAAAATTACAATTGGTACAAAATGTCTGTAGGCAGAAATGCAATAAGGCCACTTATGTGTGAAAATTACGATACATGGGCAATGCAAATCGAAGCAGTGATGATTAAATGCGGGACTTGGAAATACGTAAGCGGAGCAGAAAAAAGGCCTGAACCTGACGCAACTGATGCAAATTTCAATGTAAAGCTTCAAAAATGGTTGGAAGAAGATGCAAAGGCAAAATCAGTTTTGATTATTGCGATTGATCCAAGTTTACTTCGTTTAGTAAATGGACTAGGCACGGCTAAGAGCGTGTGGGATCGATTAAAATCGGAATCTGCTTCTACAGGACCAGTGAAGAAGGCAACATTGCTGAAACGTGTGTCAACATACAAAATGCAAGAAGGTGACGATATCCGCAAGAACTTAATGGAATTATTTGATGCAGTTTCGAAATTAAATGCACTTTAAGTTGATATTCATGAAGAGTTGTTATCGATTCTCTTAATAAATGGGCTTCCATTAAGTTTTGAACTATTCCGATGTGCAATGGAATCGCATGACAATTTACCAAAACCTGAAGTTCTTAGAGAAATTTTTTTAGAAAAGAATGAATCTCAAATGCAAAGAAAGATAGATAGCGATACCGAGGCATTGTATGTCCGTCGAAGTTCTTATCAGAATAAATCGAAACTGGAACGAGGGATGCAACATAAAAAGAATTATTGCAATACAAATGAAAGTGATAAATCGTTCAAATACAAATGCTATAGATGTAATCAAACGTGTCACAAAGCGTCAGAATGTACAGAAAACAGAAGAACATTCAAAAATTATTCAAGAGGCGAATCTTCAGCGAAAGTAGAAAGTACTTTTCACACAGCGAAAACAGAAGATGAGGCGTTCGGAATAATGAAGAATGGAAATGGTGGACGATGGTGCTTAGACAGTGGCTGCACATCTCACATGTGTAATGATGAAAATTTATTTTTATCGCCACTTTCAAACGTAAAAGAGAAGCTTCTTTTGGCAAATGACTCATCAGCCGAAGTCAATGCAAGAGGAACAGCTGGAATGATCACTACAGACGGGAAGTCTGAAAGGTCAGTAAAACTAGAAAATACGTTACTAGTTAAGAACTTAAGGAATAATCTATTGTCTGTTTCGAGAATAACGGATCATGGTTGCACTATAACATTTGACAAGAAGAAGGCAATTGTTCGTGGAAATGATGGTGAAACCAAGATGATTGCTAAACGAGTTGGTCAATTGTATTATGTTCAAGAAAGTACTTCTCAAGCATGTGTTGTTAGTGAAATAACTGAAAATCTTGAAGTTTGGCACCGCCGAATGGGTCATTTGAAATACAAAGATTAAACAAGTTTGTCTCGAAAGAAATCGGTGACTGGATTACATATTAGTGATAAGGGAGTAATCAAATCATGCCAAGTTTGTCTCCAAGGAAAAATGACTTCATTACCGTTTCCAAAAAAGTCACAGAGATGTACTAACATTCTGGATTTAGTACACACGGATGTCTGGGGACCTTCAATAACTGAGCCTTATGGAAAATCGAGATACTTTGTCACTTTTATTGATGACAGCAGCCGATGGTGCGAAGTTTTCTTTATAAAACAAAAGAGTGAGGTGTTTGATGTTTTCAAGGAGTACAAAGCTCAGGTAGAGACGAAAACCGGTCTCAAAATCAAATGTTTGATGTCAGATAACGGAAGAGAATTTCGTAATCATGAATTTGACAAATTTTTGAAAGCAAACGGGATAAGCAGAAGATTAACAATACCACATACACCACAGCAAAATGCGTTCCACAGATGCAAAAGAAAACCAAATTTTGAAGAAACACAAAAACGGGAAAGAAATAACAAATCCGGTGGAAAACCAAAAGGACTGTTACAAACTGCATGTTTGTGAAATATCCCAACCTACCTTATTCTCCCTTACAGCTCTTTAAGAGTACTAAGGGTTCATCTATGACACATATACTTATTCAAACCGTTGGTAGTTGGAGGTAATTTTCCATGTTTGAGAGGAAACTCCGAAAAACCATTTGGAAAAGCTTTCCTCCAATACTCGAATATGGATTATAACCGCCACCATATTAAGTACCTAGTAGCAAAGTGTCTCATAGGATTATTAAAATGGAAAGGGTTTAAGATGGGGTAGAGAAGGTGGAAGATGGCAAGGTAAGGGGTTGTCAAGGCGAGTTCGGCAACCATGGTTGGGTGGGTAGAGGCGAATTTCTCGCGCGTCCTTAACACCATGACGCAAATACTGTCATGATTTTTGTATGCGCGGTTCCGATAGGGGTCAAGTACCTACGTTCTCCGACGAGCAGTAGGCCGGTCAAGCATGCCAGCACTGACCCCGATGGCAAGAAAGGAATCCGCAAAAATGGCGCCCGCAACGTGTGGTTTCGCTACTGCAAAGTAGCAAATCTGTAAGGGTCGAGATAGGTAGTTTGTTTTATTTTCATTTGATTTAGATTTTTTTTCTTTAGTAATTTTTCAGTTTTAAATTTTCATTTTAGTTTTTTTTTGCTTAGTTTTTTTTTTCTTTTTTTGATTCATTTTAATTTAAGCTTCTGGTTTCTTTTTTTAAATTTTTTTTGTTAATCCTTTTAATTTTTTTTTTTTTGATTTCTTTTAACTTTTTTTTTTTACTTTGTTTTGGTTTTGATTTTGAGGAGCTGACTTTCCTCATAAGTCCCAGTATCCGAGGCATGACCTTGGTACAGTAGGTCAGTTCTAAAATACACATACATGGTGTTAAGCAGTCTGAGTCATAAAGCTGGCAGATTATAATATGCTGGCATTAACGCCCAGATGTGCGAAGACATCATATAAATAAAAATAATGATGGAAGAGCCACAGATGATTCATGTTGAGTTTTCAAGTGCACCTTCCATCTACAAAAGCGAATTTTCTAGAGTCGATTTGTAATCAAGTTTTGATTGCAAAGTGCCCTAGAAAAGAAAGCATATATTTTTTTCGTAGAGTAGTTTAAATAGTTAAAGTAGTTTATTTATTTTTTTCTACTTCAAGTTGTATGGCATGCAATGCAAGAGGAATTTATTGCACAATATAATTATTTAGAAGAACGTATTCAAAAATGCTACTTTGGGGCAATGATCAATTTAGAACACAATAATTTAAACGCATCGATTAACAATCGAATATCAATTTATACCGTTATGCCATGGAGGGTTAATTCCAAAAAGAAACACAAACAAATATATACTGTTAACTGCAATAACAAAATAAAAACACATATATAAACAAATATTGTAACGAAAAATCATGTTTGTATTTCGAGCTGTAAGACATTTTGATATGATATTTGCTTTTGCAGTAACTTTTTTCTTTAATATTGTCTAGATTCTAAATGCAATGATTCAAATAGTAGCACTAACTCATTAAGAGTCAGGAAGTCCATAAATTTTGTCTGTGAGTCAAACCGTTTGGACATGGCACCAAAATATGTTCATGACATTACCCAGTTTTTCGTTTATTTTTAATTTTTTTACTATTAAACATATTTTGGTGCCATGTCCGAACGGTTTGACTCAGAGACAAAATTTTTCCACTTCCTGACTATAAATAAGTTAGCGCTACTATTTAGATCATTACATTTTGAGTCCAGACAATATTAAAGAAAAAACTTACTGCAAAAGCAAATATCATATCAAAATGTCTGAGTACTGCTTATAAATTATCTTAGGTATACAGTTTTTTTTATTTTTGTCTGAAACCAAAATGTAATGATGCAATCAGTAGCGCTTACTCATTAAGAGGCAGGAAGTTCATAAATTTTGTATCGGAGTCAAACCGTTCGGACATGGAACCATATAATGTTCATGTTTGAGAAGAACAAGTTCAGTAGAAGAAAGTGGTGTATCACCATATTCATTTCCCAAATGTTTTTATTTATTTAATTTATTATGTGAGTATATTAAAACCGTTTCCGGAGACGGTACAATCATGAACTGTACGCAATTTACCTTGTTGTGGAGCCGATGATGATGATGATGATATTAAAACCGTGAATGTAGGCGACGAAACACAAAAAATAAAAAAGCAAAAGTAAAAACTTCTTTAAATACGAGCACCAGCCACAAAAGTAAACAAACCACCATTTTCGCAGTTGATAAACTGTCCTAAACTGGAATACTATCATTGTTAAGGCTTATCAACTCAGCGCTTATCTAAGTTTGTTTCTTATTAGTTATCAAATAGAATTTTATTATATTTTCAATCAATTAAATATTTTCTTCAAATAAAGAACATTATATAAATTTAGTTCAATTTATAATATCCAATAGGTTATGGGCCCAGACCATAACGAATAAATTAAATAACAAAAAGCGAAGAAAATTACAATTGGTACAAAATGTCTGTAGGCAGAAATGCAATAAGGCCACTTCTGTGTGAAAATTACGATACATGGGCAATGCAAATCGAAGCAGTGATGATTAAATGCGGGGCTTGGAAATACGTAAGCGGAGCAGAAAAAAGGCCTGAACCTGACGCAACTGATGCAAATTTCAATGTAAAGCTTCAAAAATGGTTGGAAGAAGATGCAAAGGCAAAATCAGTTTTGATTATTGCGATTGATCCAAGTTTACTTCGTTTAGTAAATGGACTAGGCACGGCTAAGAGCGTGTGGGATCGATTAAAATCGGAATCTGCTTCTACAGGACCAGTGAAGAAGGCAACATTGCTGAAACGTGTGGCAACATACAAAATGCAAGAAGGTGACGATATCCGCAAGAACTTAATGGAATTATTTGATGCAGTTTCGAAATTAAATGCACTTTAAGTTGATATTCATGAAGAGTTGTTATCGATTCTCTTAATAAATGGGCTTCCATTAAGTTTTGAACTATTCTGATGTGCAATGGAATCGCATGACAATTTACCAAAACCTGAAGTTCTTAGAGAATTTTTTTTAGAAAAGAATGAATCTCAAATGCAAAGAAAGATAGATAGCGATACTGAGGCATTGTATGTCCGTCGAAGTTCTTATCAGAATAAATCGAAACTGGAACGAGGGATGCAACATAAAAAGAATTATTGCAATACAAATGAAAGTGATAAATCGTTCAAATACAAATGCTATAGATGTAATCAAACGTGTCACAAAGCGTCAGAATGTACAGAAAACAAAAGAACATTCAAAAATTATTCAAGAGGCGAATCTTCAGCGAAAGTAGAAAGTACTTTTCACACAGCGAAAACAGAAGATGAGGCGTTCGGAATAATGAAGAATGGAAATGGTGGACGATGGTGCTTAGACAGTGGCTGCACATCTCACATGTGTAATGATGAAAATTTATTTTTATCGCCACTTTCAAACGTAAAAGAGAAGCTTCTTTTGGCAAATGACTCATCAGCCGAAGTCAATGCAAGAGGAACAGCTGGAATGATCACTACAGACGGGAAATCTGAAAGGTCAGTAAAACTGACTTAGGTATACAGTTTTTTTTATTTTTGTCTGAAACCAAAATGTAATGATGCAATCAGTAGCGCTTACTCATTAAGAGGCAGGAAGTTCATAAATTTTGTATCGGAGTCAAACCGTTCGGACATGGAACCATATAATGTTCATGTTTGAGAAGAACAAGTTCAGTAGAAGAAAGTGGTGTATCACCATATTCATTTCCCAAATGTTTTTATTTATTTAATTTATTATGTGAGTATATTAAAACCGTTTCCGGAGACGGTACAATCATGAACTGTACGCAATTTACCTTGTTGTGGAGCCGATGATGATGATGATGATATTAAAACCGTGAATGTAGGCGACGAAACACAAAAAATAAAAAAGCAAAAGTAAAAACTTCTTTAAATACGAGCACCAGCCACAAAAGTAAACAAACCACCATTTTCGCAGTTGATAAACTGTCCTAAACTGGAATACTATCATTGTTAAGGCTTATCAACTCAGCGCTTATCTAAGTTTGTTTCTTATTAGTTATCAAATAGAATTTTATTATATTTTCAATCAATTAAATATTTTCTTCAAATAAAGAACATTATATAAATTTAGTTCAATTTATAATATCCAATAGGTTATGGGCCCAGACCATAACGAATAAATTAAATAACAAAAAGCGAAGAAAATTACAATTGGTACAAAATGTCTGTAGGCAGAAATGCAATAAGGCCACTTATGTGTGAAAATTACGATACATGGGCAATGCAAATCGAAGCAGTGATGATTAAATGCGGGGCTTGGAAATACGTAAGCGGAGCAGAAAAAAGGCCTGAACCTGACGCAACTGATGCAAATTTCAATGTAAAGCTTCAAAAATGGTTGGAAGAAGATGCAAAGGCAAAATCAGTTTTGATTATTGCGATTGATCCAAGTTTACTTCGTTTAGTAAATGGACTAGGCACGGCTAAGAGCGTGTGGGATCGATTAAAATCGGAATCTGCTTCTACAGGACCAGTGAAGAAGGCAACATTGCTGAAACGTGTGGCAACATACAAAATGCAAGAAGGTGACGATATCCGCAAGAACTTAATGGAATTATTTGATGCAGTTTCGAAATTAAATGCACTTTAAGTTTATATTCATGAAGAGTTGTTATCGATTCTCTTAATAAATGGGCTTCCATTAAGTTTTGAACTATTCTGATGTGCAATGGAATCGCATGACAATTTACCAAAACCTGAAGTTCTTAGAGAATTTTTTTTAGAAAAGAATGAATCTCAAATGCAAAGAAAGATAGATAGCGATACTGAGGCATTGTATGTCCGTCGAAGTTCTTATCAGAATAAATCGAAACTGGAACGAGGGATGCAACATAAAAAGAATTATTGCAATACAAATGAAAGTGATAAATCGTTCAAATACAAATGCTATAGATGTAATCAAACGTGTCACAAAGCGTCAGAATGTACAGAAAACAAAAGAACATTCAAAAATTATTCAAGAGGCGAATCTTCAGCGAAAGTAGAAAGTACTTTTCACACAGCGAAAACAGAAGATGAGGCGTTCGGAATAATGAAGAATGGAAATGGTGGACGATGGTGCTTAGACAGTGGCTGCACATCTCACATGTGTAATGATGAAAATTTATTTTTATCGCCACTTTCAAACGTAAAAGAGAAGCTTCTTTTGGCAAATGACTCATCAGCCGAAGTCAATGCAAGAGGAACAGCTGGAATGATCACTACAGACGGGAAATCTGAAAGGTCAGTAAAACTGACTTAGGTATACAGTTTTTTTTATTTTTGTCTGAAACCAAAATGTAATGATGCAATCAGTAGCGCTTACTCATTAAGAGGCAGGAAGTTCATAAATTTTGTATCGGAGTCAAACCGTTCGGACATGGAACCATATAATGTTCATGTTTGAGAAGAACAAGTTCAGTAGAAGAAAGTGGTGTATCACCATATTCATTTCCCAAATGTTTTTATTTATTTAATTTATTATGTGAGTATATTAAAACCGTTTCCGGAGACGGTACAATCATGAACTGTACGCAATTTACCTTGTTGTGGAGCCGATGATGATGATGATGATATTAAAACCGTGAATGTAGGCGACGAAACACAAAAAATAAAAAAGCAAAAGTAAAAACTTCTTTAAATACGAGCACCAGCCACAAAAGTAAACAAACCACCATTTTCGCAGTTGATAAACTGTCCTAAACTGGAATACTATTATTGTTAAGGCTTATCAACTCAGCGCTTATCTAAGTTTGTTTCTTATTAGTTATCAAATAGAATTTTATTATATTTTCAATCAATTAAATATTTTCTTCAAATAAAGAACATTATATAAATTTAGTTCAATTTATAATATCCAATAGGTTATGGGCCCAGACCATAACGAATAAATTAAATAACAAAAAGCGAAGAAAATTACAATTGGTACAAAATGTCTGTAGGCAGAAATGCAATAAGGCCACTTATGTGTGAAAATTACGATACATGGGCAATGCAAATCGAAGCAGTGATGATTAAATGCGGGACTTGGAAATACGTAAGCGGAGCAGAAAAAAGGCCTGAACCTGACGCAACTGATGCAAATTTCAATGTAAAGCTTCAAAAATGGTTGGAAGAAGATGCAAAGGCAAAATCAGTTTTGATTATTGCGATTGATCCAAGTTTACTTCGTTTAGTAAATGGACTAGGCACGGCTAAGAGCGTGTGGGATCGATTAAAATCGGAATCTGCTTCTACAGGACCAGTGAAGAAGGCAACATTGCTGAAACGTGTGGCAACACACAAAATGCAAGAAGGTGACGATATCCGCAAGAACTTAATGGAATTATTTGATGCAGTTTCGAAATTAAATGCACTTTAAGTTGATATTCATGAAGAGTTGTTATCGATTCTCTTAATAAATGGGCTTCCATTAAGTTTTGAACTATTCCGATGTGCAATGGAATCGCATGACAATTTACCAAAACCTGAAGTTCTTAGAGAATTTTTTTTAGAAAAGAATGAATCTCAAATGCAAAGAAAGATAGATAGCGATACTGAGGCATTGTATGTCCGTCGAAGTTCTTATCAGAATAAATCGAAACTGGAACGAGGGATGCAACATAAAAAGAATTATTGCAATACAAATGAAAGTGATAAATCGTTCAAATACAAATGCTATAGATGTAATCAAACGTGTCACAAAGCGTCAGAATGTACAGAAAACAAAAGAACATTCAAAAATTATTCAAGAGGCGAATCTTCAGCGAAAGTAGAAAGTACTTTTTACACAGCGAAAACAGAAGATGAGGCGTTCGGAATAATGAAGAATGGAAATGGTGGACGATGGTGCTTAGACAGTGGCTGCACATCTCACATGTGTAATGATGAAAATTTATTTTTATCGCCACTTTCAAACGTAAAAGAGAAGCTTCTTTTGGCAAATGACTCATCAGCCGAAGTCAATGCAAGAGGAACAGCTGGAATGATCACTACAGACGGGAAGTCTGAAAGGTCAGTAAAACTAGAAAATACGTTACTAGTTAAGAACTTAAGGAATAATCTATTGTCTGTTTCGAGAATAACGGATCATGGTTGCACTATAACATTTGACAAGAAGAAGGCAATTGTTCGTGGAAATGATGGTGAAACCAAGATGATTGCTAAACGAGTTGGTCAATTGTATTATGTTCAAGAAAGTACTTCTCAAGCATGTGTTGTTAGTGAAATAACTGAAAATCTTGAAGTTTGGCACCGCCGAATGGGTCATTTGAAATACAAAGATTAAACAAGTTTGTCTCGAAAGAAATCGGTGACTGGATTACATATTAGTGATAAGGGAGTAATCAAATCATGCCAAGTTTGTCTCCAAGGAAAAATGACTTCATTACCGTTTCCAAAAAAGTCACAGAGATGTACTAACATTCTGGATTTAGTACACACGGATGTCTGGGGACCTTCAATAACTGAGCCTTATGGAAAATCGAGATACTTTGTCACTTTTATTGATGACAGCAGCCGATGGTGCGAAGTTTTCTTTATAAAACAAAAGAGTGAGGTGTTTGATGTTTTCAAGGAGTACAAAGCTCAGGTAGAGACGAAAACCGGTCTCAAAATCAAATGTTTGATGTCAGATAACGGAAGAGAATTTCGTAATCATGAATTTGACAAATTTTTGAAAGCAAACGGGATAAGCAGAAGATTAACAATACCACATACACCACAGCAAAATGCGTTCCACAGATGCAAAAGAAAACCAAATTTTGAAGAAACACAAAAACGGGAAAGAAATAACAAATCCGGTGGAAAACCAAAAGGACTGTTACAAACTGCATGTTTGTGAAATATCCCAACCTACCTTATTCTCCCTTACAGCTCTTTAAGAGTACTAAGGGTTCATCTATGACACATATACTTATTCAAACCGTTGGTAGTTGGAGGTAATTTTCCATGTTTGAGAGGAAACTCCGAAAAACCATTTGGAAAAGCTTTCCTCCAATACTCGAATATGGATTATAACCGCCACCATATTAAGTACCTAGTAGCAAAGTGTCTCATAGGATTATTAAAATGGAAAGGGTTTAAGATGGGGTAGAGAAGGTGGAAGATGGCAAGGTAAGGGGTTGTCAAGGCGAGTTCGGCAACCATGGTTGGGTGGGTAGAGGCGAATTTCTCGCGCGTCCTTAACACCATGACGCAAATACTGTCATGATTTTTGTATGCGCGGTTCCGATAGGGGTCAAGTACCTACGTTCTCCGACGAGCAGTAGGCCGGTCAAGCATGCCAGCACTGACCCCGATGGCAAGAAAGGAATCCGCAAAAATGGCGCCCGCAACGTGTGGTTTCGCTACTGCAAAGTAGCAAATCTGTAAGGGTCGAGATAGGTAGTTTGTTTTATTTTCATTTGATTTAGATTTTTTTTTCTTTAGTAATTTTTCAGTTTTAAATTTTCATTTTAGTTTTTTTTGCTTAGTTTTTTTTTTCTTTTTTTGATTCATTTTAATTTAAGCTTCTGGTTTCTTTTTTTAAATTTTTTTTGTTAATCCTTTTAATTTTTTTTTTTTTGATTTCTTTTAACTTTTTTTTTTTACTTTGTTTTGGTTTTGATTTTGAGGAGCTGACTTTCCTCATAAGTCCCAGTATCCGAGGCATGACCTTGGTACAGTAGGTCAGTTCTAAAATACACATACATGGTGTTAAGCAGTCTGAGTCATAAAGCTGGCAGATTATAATATGCTGGCATTAACGCCCAGATGTGCGAAGACATCATATAAATAAAAATAATGATGGAAGAGCCACAGATGATTCATGTTGAGTTTTCAAGTGCACCTTCCATCTACAAAAGCGAATTTTCTAGAGTCGATTTGTAATCAAGTTTTGATTGCAAAGTGCCCTAGAAAAGAAAGCATATATTTTTTTCGTAGAGTAGTTTAAATAGTTAAAGTAGTTTATTTATTTTTTTCTACTTCAAGTTGTATGGCATGCAATGCAAGAGGAATTTATTGCACAATATAATTATTTAGAAGAACGTATTCAAAAATGCTACTTTGGGGCAATGATCAATTTAGAACACAATAATTTAAACGCATCGATTAACAATCGAATATCAATTTATACCGTTATGCCATGGAGGGTTAATTCCAAAAAGAAACACAAACAAATATATACTGTTAACTGCAATAACAAAATAAAAACACATATATAAACAAATATTGTAACGAAAAATCATGTTTGTATTTCGAGCTGTAAGACATTTTGATATGATATTTGCTTTTGCAGTAACTTTTTTCTTTAATATTGTCTAGATTCTAAATGCAATGATTCAAATAGTAGCACTAACTCATTAAAAGTCAGGAAGTCCATAAATTTTGTCTGTGAGTCAAACCGTTTGGACATGGCACCAAAATATGTTCATGACATTACCCAGTTTTTCGTTTATTTTTAATTTTTTTACTATTAAACATATTTTGGTGCCATGTCCGAACGGTTTGACTCACAGACAAAATTTTTCCACTTCCTGACTATAAATAAGTTAGCGCTACTATTTAGATCATTACATTTTGAGTCCAGACAATATTAAAGAAAAAACTTACTGCAAAAGCAAATATCATATCAAAATGTCTGAGTACTGCTTATAAATTATCTTAGGTATACAGTTTTTTTTATTTTTGTCTGAAACCAAAATGTAATGATGCAATCAGTAGCGCTTACTCATTAAGAGTCAGGAAGTTCATAAATTTTGTATCGGAGTCAAACCGTTCGGACATGGAACCAAATAATGTTCATGTTTGAGAAGAACAAGTTCAGTAGAAGAAAGTGGTGTATCACCATATTCATTTCCCAAATGTTTTTATTTATTTAATTTATTATGTGAGTATATTAAAACCGTTTCCGGAGACGGTACAATCATGAACTGTACGCAATTTACCTTGTTGTGGAGCCGATGATGATGATGATGATATTAAAACCGTGAATGTAGGCGACGAAACACAAAAAATAAAAAAGCAAAAGTAAAAACTTCTTTAAATACGAGCACCAGCCACAAAAGTAAACAAACCACCATTTTCGCAGTTGATAAACTGTCCTAAACTGGAATACTATCATTGTTAAGGCTTATCAACTCAGCGCTTATCTAAGTTTGTTTCTTATTAGTTATCAAATAGAATTTTATTATATTTTCAATCAATTAAATATTTTCTTCAAATAAAGAACATTATATAAATTTAGTTCAATTTATAATATCCAATAGGTTATGGGCCCAGACCATAACGAATAAATTAAATAACAAAAAGCGAAGAAAATTACAATTGGTACAAAATGTCTGTAGGCAGAAATGCAATAAGGCCACTTATGTGTGAAAATTACGATACATGGGCAATGCAAATCGAAGCAGTGATGATTAAATGCGGGACTTGGAAATACGTAAGCGGAGCAGAAAAAAGGCCTGAACCTGACGCAACTGATGCAAATTTCAATGTAAAGCTTCAAAAATGGTTGGAAGAAGATGCAAAGGCAAAATCAGTTTTGATTATTGCGATTGATCCAAGTTTACTTCGTTTAGTAAATGGACTAGGCACGGCTAAGAGCGTGTGGGATCGATTAAAATCGGAATCTGCTTCTACAGGACCAGTGAAGAAGGCAACATTGCTGAAACGTGTGGCAACATACAAAATGCAAGAAGGTGACGATATCCGCAAGTACTTAATGGAATTATTTGATGCAGTTTCGAAATTAAATGCACTTTAAGTTGATATTCATGAAGAGTTGTTATCGATTCTCTTAATAAATGGGCTTCCATTAAGTTTTGAACTATTCCGATGTGCAATGGAATCGCATGACAATTTACCAAAACCTGAAGTTCTTAGAGAATTTTTTTTAGAAAAGAATGAATCTCAAATGCAAAGAAAGATAGATAGCGATACTGAGGCATTGTATGTCCGTCGAAGTTCTTATCAGAATAAATCGAAACTGGAACGAGGGATGCAACATAAAAAGAATTATTGCAATACAAATGAAAGTGATAAATCGTTCAAATACAAATGCTATAGATGTAATCAAACGTGTCACAAAGCGTCAGAATGTACAGAAAACAAAAGAACATTCAAAAATTATTCAAGAGGCGAATCTTCAGCGAAAGTAGAAAGTACTTTTCAGACAGTGGCTGCACATCTCACATGTGTAATGATGAAAATTTATTTTTATCGCCACTTTCAAACGTAAAAGAGAAGCTTCTTTTGGCAAATGACTCATCAGCCGAAGTCAATGCAAGAGGAACAGCTGGAATGATCACTACAGACGGGAAGTCTGAAAGGTCAGTAAAACTAGAAAATACGTTACTAGTTAAGAACTTAAGGAATAATCTATTGTCTGTTTCGAGAATAACGGATCATGGTTGCACTATAACATTTGACAAGAAGAAGGCAATTGTTCGTGGAAATGATGGTGAAACCAAGATGATTGCTAAACGAGTTGGTCAATTGTATTATGTTCAAGAAAGTACTTCTCAAGCATGTGTTGTTAGTGAAATAACTGAAAATCTTGAAGTTTGGCACCGCCGAATGGGTCATTTGAATTACAAAGATTTAACAAGTTTGTCTCGAAAGAAATCGGTGACTGGATTACATATTATGGGGGAGAAATCAAATCATATTATGGGGGAGAAATCAAATCATGCCAAGTTTGTCTCCAAGGAAAAATGACTTCATTACCGTTTCCAAAAAAGTCACAGAGATGTACTAACATTCTGGATTTAGTACACACGGATGTCTGGGGACCTTCAAGAACTGAGCCTTATGGAAAATCGAGATACTTTGTCACTTTTATTGATGACAGCAGCCGATGGTGCGAAGTTTTCTTTATAAAACAAAAGAGTGAGGTGTTTGATGTTTTCAAGGAGTACAAAGCTCAGGTAGAGACGAAAACCGGTCTCAAAATCAAATGTTTGATGTCAGATAACGGAAGAGAATTTCGTAATCATGAATTTGACAAATTTTTGAAAGCAAACGGGATAAGCAGAAGATTAACAATACCACATACACCACAGCAAAATGCGTTCCACAGATGCAAAAGAAAACCAAATTTTGAAGAAACACAAAAACGGGAAAGAAATAACAAATCCGGTGGAAAACCAAAAGGACTGTTACAAACTGCATGTTTGTGAAATATCCCAACCTACCTTATTCTCCCTTACAGCTCTTTAAGAGTACTAAGGGTTCATCTATGACACATATACTTATTCAAACCGTTGGTAGTTGGAGGTACTTTTCCATATTTGAGAGGAAACTCCGAAAAACCATTTGGAAAAGCTTTCCTCCAATACTCGAATATGGATTATAACCGCCACCATATTAAGTACCTAGTAGCAAAGTGTCTCATAGGATTATTAAAATGGAAAGGGTTTAAGATGGGGTAGAGAAGTTGGAAGATGGCAAGGTAATTCATTTCCCAAATGTTTTTATTTATTTAATTTATTATGTGAGTATATTAAAACCGTTTCCGGAGACGGTACAATCATGAACTGTACGCAATTTACCTTGTTGTGGAGCCGATGATGATGATGATGATGATATTAAAACCGTGAATGTAGGCGACGAAACACAAAAAATAAAAAAAGCAAAAGTAAAAACTTCTTTAAATACGAGCACCAGCCACAAAAGTAAACAAACCACCATTTTCGCAGTTGATAAACTGTCCTAAACTGGAATACTATTATTGTTAAGGCTTATCAACTCAGCGCTTATCTAAGTTTGTTTCTTATTAATTATCAAATAGAATTTTATTATATTTTCAATCAATTAAATATTTTCTTCAAATAAAGAACATTATATAAATTTAGTTCAATTTATAATATCCAATAGGTTTTGGGCCCAGACCATAACGAATAAATTAAATAACAAAAAGCGAAGAAAATTACAATTGGTACAAAATGTCTGTAGGCAGAAATGCAATAAGGCCACTTATGTGTGAAAATTACGATACATGTGCAATGCAAATCGAAGCAGTGATGATTAAATGCGGGACTTGGAAATACGTAAGCAGAGCAGAAAAAAGGCCTGAACCTGACGCAACTGATGCAAATTTCAATGTAAAGCTTCAAAAATGGTTGGAAGAAGATGCAAAGGCAAAATCAGTTTTGATTATTGCGATTGATCCAAGTTTACTTCGTTTAGTAAATGGACTAGGCACGGCTAAGAGCGTGTGGGATCGATTAAAATCGGAATCTGCTTCTACAGGACCAGTGAAGAAGGCAACATTGCTGAAACGTGTGGCAACATACAAAATGCAAGAAGGTGACGATATCCGCAAGAACTTAATGGAATTCTTTGATGCAGTTTCGAAATTAAATGCACTTTAAGTTGATATTCATGAAGAGTTGTTATCGATTCTCTTATTAAATGGGCTTCCATTAAGTTTTGAACTATTCCGATGTGCAATGGAATCGAATGACGATTTACCAAAACCTGAAGTTCTTAGAGAAATTTTTTTAGAAAAGAATGAATCTCAAATGCAAAGAAAGATAGATAGCGATACTGAGGCATTGTATGTCCGTCGAAGTTCTTTCCAGAATAAATCGAAACTGGAACGAGGGATGCAACATAAAAAGAATTATTGCAATACAAATGAAAGTGATAAATCGTTCAAATACAAATGCTATAGATGTAATCAAACGTGTCACAAAGCGTCAGAATGTACAGAAAACAAAAGAACATTCAAAAATTATTCAAGAAGCGAATCTTCAGCGAAAGTAGAAAGTACTTTTCACACAGCGAAAACAGAAGATGAGGCGTTCGGAATAATGAAGAATGGAAATGGTGGACGATGGTGCTTAGACAGTGGCTGCACATCTCACATGTGTAATGATGAAAATTTATTTTTATCGCCACTTTCAAACGTAAAAGAGAAGCTTCTTTTGGCAAATGACTCATCAGCCGAAGTCAATGCAAGAGGAACAGCTGGAATTATCACTACAGACGGGAAGTCTGAAAGGTCAGTAAAACTAGAAAATACGTTACTAGTTAATAACTTAAGGAATAATCTATTGTCTGTTTCGAGAATAACGGATCACGGTTGCACTATAACATTTGACAAGAAGAAGGCAATTGTTCGTGGAAATGATGGTGAAACCAAGATGATTGCTAAACGAGTTGGTCAATTGTATAATGTTCAAGAAAGTACT
This sequence comes from Baccha elongata, assembly GCA_951217065.1. Lineage (NCBI taxonomy): Eukaryota > Metazoa > Arthropoda > Insecta > Diptera > Syrphidae > Baccha > Baccha elongata. The sequence continues at coordinate 70,821,480 of OX578274.1, read as the reverse complement.
TCTCAAGCATGTGTTGTTAGTGAAATAACTGAAAATCTTGAAGTTTGGCACCGCCGAATGGGTCATTTGAATTACAAAGATTTAACAAGTTTGTCTCGAAAGAAATCGGTGACTGGATTACATATTAGTGATGGGGGAGAAATCAAATCATGCCAAGTTTGTCTCCAAGGAAAAATGACTTCATTACCGTTTCCAAAAAAGTCACAGAGATGTACTAACATTCTGGATTTAGTACACACGGATGTCTGGGGACCTTCAAGAACTGAGCCTTATGGAAAATCGAGATACTTTGTCACTTTTATTGATGACAGCAGCCGATGGTGCGAAGTTTTCTTTATAAAACAAAAGAGTGAGGTGTTTGATGTTTTCAAGGAGTACAAAGCTCAGGTAGAGACGAAAACCGGTCTCAAAATCAAATGTTTGATGTCAGATAACGGAAGAGAATTTCGTAATCATGAATTTGACAAATTTTTGAAAGCAAACGGGATAAGCAGAAGATTAACAATACCACATACACCACAGCAAAATGCGTTCCACAGATGCAAAAGAAAACCAAATTTTGAAGAAACACAAAAACGGGAAAGAAATAACAAATCCGGTGGAAAACCAAAAGGACTGTTACAAACTGCATGTTTGTAAAATATCCCAACCTACCTTATTCTCCCTTACAGCTCTTTAAGAGTACTAAGGGTTCATCTATGACACATATACTTATTCAAACCGTTGGTAGTTGGAGGTACTTTTCCATATTTGAGAGGAAACTCCGAAAAACCATTTGGAAAAGCTTTCCTCCAATACTCGAATATAGATTATAACCGCCACCATATTAAGTACCTAGTAGCAAAGTGTCTCATAGGATTATTAAAATGGAAAGGGTTTAAGATGGGGTAGAGAAGTTGGAAGATGGCAAGGTAATTCATTTCCCAAATGTTTTTATTTATTTAATTTATTATGTGAGTATATTAAAACCGTTTCCGGAGACGGTACAATCATGAACTGTACGCAATTTACCTTGTTGTGGAGCCGATGATGATGATGATGATGATATTAAAACCGTGAATGTAGGCGACGAAACACAAAAAATAAAAAAAGCAAAAGTAAAAACTTCTTTAAATACGAGCACCAGCCACAAAAGTAAAAAAACCACCATTTTCGCAGTTGATAAACTGTCCTAAACTGGAATACTATTATTGTTAAGGCTTATCAACTCAGCGCTTATCTAAGTTTGTTTCTTATTAGTTATCAAATAGAATTTTATTATATTTTCAATCAATTAAATATTTTCTTCAAATAAAGAACATTATATAAATTTAGTTCAATTTATAATATCCAATAGGTTTTGGCCCAGACCATAACGAATAAATTAAATAACAAAAAGCGAAGAAAATTACAATTGGTACAAAATGTCTGTAGGCAGAAATGCAATAAGGCCACTTATGTGTGAAAATTACGATACATGTGCAATGCAAATCGAAGCAGTGATGATTAAATTCGGGACTTGGAAATACGTAAGCAGAGCAGAAAAAAGGCCTGAACCTGACGCAACTGATGCAAATTTCAATGTAAAGCTTCAAAAATGGTTGAAAGAAGATGCAAAGGCAAAATCAGTTTTGATTATTGCGATTGATCCAAGTTTACTTCGTTTAGTAAATGGACTAGGCACGGCTAAGAGCGTGTGGGATCGATTAAAATCGGAATCTGCTTCTACAGGACCAGTGAAGAAGGCAACATTGCTGAAACGTGTGGCAACATACAAAATGCAAGAAGGTGACGATATCCGCAAGAACTTAATGGAATTCTTTGATGCAGTTTCGAAATTAAATGCACTTTAAGTTGATATTCATGAAGAGTTGTTATCGATTCTCTTATTAAATGGGCTTCCATTAAGTTTTGAACTATTCCGATGTGCAATGGAATCGCATGACAATTTACCAAAACCTGAAGTTCTTAGAGAAATTTTTTTAGAAAAGAATGAATCTCAAATGCAAAGAAAGATAGATAGCGATACTGAGGCATTGTATGTCCGTCGAAGTTCTTTCCAGAATAAATCGAAACTGGAACGAGGGATGCAACATAAAAAGAATTATTGCAATACAAATGAAAGTGATAAATCGTTCAAATACAAATGCTATAGATGTAATCAAACGTGTCACAAAGCGTCAGATTGTACAGAAAACAAAAGAACATTCAAAAATGATTCAAGAGGCGAATCTTCAGCGAAAGTAGAAAGTACTTTTCACACAGCGAAAGCAGAAGATGAGGCGTTCGGAATAATGAAGAATGGAAATGGTGGACGATGGTGCTTAGACAGTGGCTGCACTCAGTCGTTCAGCAACCGTGGAAGAGTGCACATCGTTGGCGGCTTTCACAGTGATCATTTAATATAGAGACGCGAGTGAGTTAAAAAGTTATTTCAACCTACCATTTCAAAGTGGCAAGTTAGCCTAGGTGGTAGAGTGGCAGACGACGGATCTGGTCGGCGTGGGTTTGAGCCCCACTGTGGTCCTGGCTTTTTTTTAAACGAATTCTGGGAAAAGGTTAATAGAAATCGAGAGCACCTAGAAAGAGAGATGGGAAAACCAACGGGGACATCGAAAGATGGTCCCCCAACAACAAGGAAGGCAGTTGGAGCATCAGGTGATGTGTCATCCGACAGCCAAACAGCGGGGCCATCAGGCCAAGCAACAACAAGGTCAACTGCAGCTCAGCAGTCCAAAGCTCAAAGAGCAACAACAACGACAGAAGCTGGACCATCTATGTCCAAGAAAGCAGCAGCAACAACAACAACGACAACAACATCGTCATCGGCACATGCCGAGGTCGGAATTAGCAGCATGGCAACTGCAAAAACGTCGAGCCCTATTAAAGGGAAAAACACAGGACCGGCATGTGTCGAAGAAGCAGACTCATTGAAGAGAAGGCGCTATATAAAATATAAGCCAAATCTGATTGTTAAGAAGAAAACAGCAGATGTTGTAGCAGCCCAGCTAATAGGAGGGCGTGGGCGTTCAGCCAAGTCTTCGGCTCAGGCCAAAATACAGAGGCAGCTGGATAGCTCCTCCAACGACGATGACGACAACAACGGAAACAACGACAAGAACGTAGAAGGCGACGATGAAGCTGAGGCGGATGACATGCCCGTCAAAGAGGCTGACGGAGCGATCGCCGCCGTCAATCTAAACGATCAGGACGCCATTCTAACAGGCGAAGAAAACGCCGCTGACGTAGATGCTGATGACATCTCCTACATGTCAGTGGAAGGAGAAGGACGTTACGTCAGTGGCGAGATAGTCGAGCTGTCTGACCAAGAAGAGGACCAGCAGATTGAGGCTTTGACGGAGCAGATCTCTTCTCTCATAGAGCTAGTCGAAGCGCTCAAAAAGAAACAGGAGGCAAGACGGGAGAAGGAGCGCATAGTTGCTCTTGAACAGCGCACCCGCCAACAAGCGCTCCAAGAGCAAGCTACGCAACAACAGCAGCCTCCTCAAGAACAAGAACAACAACCACTCCCAGACCAGCAGCAGCCACAGAAGCAGCAACCAAGGAAGCAGCCACAACAACAGCTTCACAAACAGCAACCGCCTTGGCAACCACAGCATCAGCCTCAGCAGCCACAGGCAAAACAAAAACAACAACCACAACCACAACAACAACGACAACAGACACAGAAGCAGCAACAGCAGCAGAAACAACCACAACAGCAACAACCACAGCAGTCACAACAGCAGCAGACTCAACACCAGCTGACGCAACAACAGCAGAGACAACAGCAGCAGTCACAACAACAGCAACAACAGCAACAGCCACAAGCAAAGAAAGGTAAGGTGCCACCTATTAATACTTTTAAAATGGAAATTAAAGAGACCATAGAGATATGTAGGTCGGTCGTAGGCAACAATTTTATAATTAAGCGGCTAAACGCAGACAGGCATTCTATTCAGTGCTCTTCTTTAGAGCACTACAGAAAAGTTAAAGACCTTCTGTCTCAAACTAAAACTGAGTATTATAGTTTCACCCCAAAGGAAGACAAACTTCAAACAGTCCTCCTGAAGGGTATAGAATCCTCTACGGATCCGCAGGCGCTCTTAGCTGAGCTCCGTCAAGTGGCGAGCGACGATCTCGATTTTATCAGGGTAAGACCGTTTACCACAGTCAAAGCCAGACGGGAGAAACGGAAGTTACCATTCTTCCTAGTTCAACTCTCGCCCCAAAGCAAATTGAGTGGTCTAAGGAATATAACAGTCCTGGATTACCAAGTTGTACGATGGGAGAAATTAAATAAGCAGAAAGACATGCTGCAATGCATGAACTGCCAAGCGTTTGGACACATTGCAGTTAACTGTGGTATGGACCCAGTCTGCGTTAAATGTGGAGATATCCACAAAACAGGGGAGTGTAAACTCGGGCAAGATAGGGTCACAGATATGACCCAGTTAAAATGTGCGCTCTGCCGAGGCTCCGGGCACCCCGCAAACTATCGGGGATGCCCAAAGTTTCAGGAGATAAAGCAAAACAAAGCCCAAAACAAAACAGTGGAGGTGAGACGCCCTGAAGTACGCCAGACAATAACTTCCGTCAATCCCGCAATTTCTTACGCCCAAATGGCGTCTGGAAAGGGAAAAACGGTACAGCCTCAACCACAGGTAGCCAAACAGGTTCAAGTACCTAAGGCTCCTGTGCCAGAGGCAGATCTGATGCAGGTGTTGCTGACCATTCATGGTCAGTTAACCGACGTGCAAAAACAGATCAGGGAGCAGGCGGCTAGGGTGGATTACCTCTACTCTATTCTGCCGGCAACGCGAAGTGGTTAAAGGCGCGCTGCCTGAGCGACCCTTTAAGATCCTAGCTGTGAATGTAAATTCGCTGATTAGGACCGAACGTAGAGCAAACCTCTTTCATTTGCTGCAAGACCAAAGTCCTGATGTGTTTATGGCTAGCGAAACTAAGCTAAACCAGAAACACAAACTGACTAATAAAAATTACAATATCGTAAGAAGGGATCGGGCCAACTCCTCTCAAGGGGGTGGGGTCGCAATCTTCATACGAAAGGGCATTAAACATAAAGTTATATATAATAGTGAAGTGCGAAGATTCGGGGTACTAGAAGCCTGCATCGTTTGCATTCATCTCCAACAGGGGAAAAGAATGTATGCAATCGCGGTGTACGCACCTGACGCACCTCAGCAAGCTAATTTTATCGCAGAGCTCGAAAAACTTTTCGAATGCTTAAGAATGCACTTTGATGAGAATTATTATCTCATGGCAGGGGACTTAAACGCCAAACATGTAGATTGGGGAAACCAAATACAAAATCCTAGAGGGAACCATCTTTTTAATTGGATGGGTCGATACAGTGTTGAGTGTAGGTTCGACCTTCTGGCTACAGATAGACCGTCATTTCCGAGAAGTGGTAGTTTTCTGGATCTTTTACTGCTTGACTCACGACTAGTTATAACTGACGCAACAAATCAACAGACAAGAAACTGTTTACGAACGATTGAATACGACAGTGATCACTGCGGACTTGCCACCGTTATACAGCTTCCGAGCGAACTTGTGGAGTTGGATGAGTATGTGCCTGTGCACTCTTACAATTTCAGTAAGACGCGCTGGCCACGATTCTCCAACGCCTTGGCAAGAGAAATACGTTCCGATGACATTTCTCCACCAAATGACAGAAACCTGACGAACGTCGAGATCGACGGGTTCCTGACTCAAATGGATACGACTATAAAACGAACAATGGACAAAACAATCCCAAAATATAAGGAACAAGACGCTACTGGTTTATACAAGAACGCGACAATCGACGCACTACACCGACAAAAAAGTGGACTGCTGACCAGATTGAAACTTCTATACAGAAGTTTCACGGACACACGTGATCTGGAGATTAGGACATTGAAGTCGTCGATCAAAAACATTAACGTTCTGATTAGACAAAACTATAGATTATCTATTAATTTATATTGGGATAACAGAATTCGAGCTGTTAATTCTAGCGACCCTAGTATGTTTCCCCAAATAAATAAGATATTTAGAAGAAATGATCAAAACGATCTTCCATGTCTTAAACTCCAGAGGACAACAGATAACGAAGACGTACTAACGATTGCGGGAATTGATCCGGAAGGTGCCGTTTTCGATGATAATTATTATATGATAGAAGATCCTCAGGAAAAAGTAGAGGCTGTGGGGGCTGCTTTCCAGCAAGTGTATAAGGTGAATGCTAGCATTCGTCCGAATCATGACCTGGAGAACAGAGCCTTACTGCACAACTTCTACCTTGGAAATAACATAACGCAATGGCGATCTGAGAATACTGGTTTCACCGGGTTCAATGACGAAAACTTGGCAAACGCCACCATCGCCGAGCGAAATGGACCCAGTTCATTGTTAATTTCGAAGGTAGAACTTCAGTTGATTTTTCAAACATTAAAGAAAAAGAAATCTGCGGGGGTCGATGGTATACCCAACATTGTGTTACGACATCTCCCTGAGGAAGCCATAGACATTTATACCACACTGTTTAACAACGCATTGAATAATGCATATTATCCGGTGAGTTGGAAGACAGCTGTGGTCCATCCTCTCCCCAAAAAGGGAAAGGACAGCTCCAATCCGGCAAATCTTCGGTCGATAAGTCTTCTTCCAAGTATCAGTAAAGTATTCGAAAAGATTCTCAATAGAGCTCTGTTCAAGTGGGCTGAGGACAAAAATATTATTCCAGATAATCAGTTTGGCTTTAAGGCGGGGCATGACACTATTCATGCCGCGTCTAAGTTAGTTTCTGATGTTCAATGGAACAAAACGAAAAATCAATGCACGGGTGCCGTTCTGGTTGATTTAGAGAAGGCTTTCGACACCGTATGGTTAGAGGGTCTTTATCTGAAGTTAACCAGATTTGGCATAAGTAAACCACTGTTATATATGCTTCATGACATGCTCAATGGTAGAAAGTTTGTTGTCAAAAGTGGCAATGTAACCTCTACCACAACTTTTAATATTAAAAACGGTCTACAGCAGGGAGCTGTGAACTCGCCGATTCTTTTTAGTATTTACACCAGCTATCTGATAGGTAGTCTCACTCATGCGATTGCGTATGCCGATGACGTTGTAGCGTACAGGACGGGTCCAAAAGTTGAAGTCATCAGAATTCTCTGCAGCGTGACTTCGACAAGATTCAGCGATATTGTGATGACTGGAAGTTAAAAATTAACTTTCAGAAATCAGAAACTATCCTGTTTAGAACCCCTTTGTCTAAGGCTTCTAGGGATACAAGAAAGAACTGGAGAAATCTAGTGATCGTTGGACCAAGTGGACATCCACTGGCGAGTAAAGATGTAGTAAAGTACCTTGGTATCTGGCTAGATCAGTATCTATATTTCAATCGACATATAGATGCTGCTCTGGCCAGAGCTAGGGGAGCGTTTGCTCTGACAAGACGGTTGTTTTATAGCAGCCGCCTTGAAAACAGGTGAAGGTGATTTGCTACATGGCCCTCATCCGGCCGATGATTGCCTATGGGTGCCCTGTGTGGTTTAACGTTGCCCCATCTCAAATGGAAAAGATTCGGGTGTTTGAGAGGCAGTGTCTTAGAACCTGTCTTGGATTACACAGAACACCAGAGTCGGAGTACAAACATTATTATGCCAACGAGGTCTTATACAACGGGGCCAATATAAACAGGATAGATAACTTTTTAATTAAGCTGATTCGGGGTCACATTGCAAGAGCGATGACCTCAGCCAATGGACTTATTTTCGGGGCTTACTACCCCAATGAAGAATATAGTGAGAGCGTTTGTCTTAACGGTTTCATCCCGCCCGAGACATTCCTCTATTTAGACAGTCGGGGGCTGATACAGGATAGATTGGCGGTTCCGTTAATCTACCACGTCGGACGTAGAACTGTGGATCGGCGAATCCTGTATGGTCGAGACGTCGGCTCTGGGAACGGAGCAGAGCGTCTGCGGTTCAGTAGAGCTGTGCCCCTTCGGGACAAAAAGGACTTCGATAAGCAAGTTAAAAAATACTGGTGGTTGGGTGACCACCTTGATATTGATGGTTAGTCAAAGTTGTTGCCTTGGCCGACCTACATATTTCTAAGGTAGATTAAGTAGGACAGTGACGGTGGCACCAAAAAAAAAAAGATACAAAATCCAAAAAGTTGTTTGTTTGTTTGTGGATATGTGCGTGAGCGCATACATATGCATATGTCTAAATATATGCATATGTATGAACGTGTGTGCATGTGCATAGGCTGATGGCAAAAAAAAAAAAAAAAAGGTGCTGGTGGCTGTTCTAGTTTTAAGTTATTTAAAGTATTTTAAGTAGTTTTAAGTTATTTACGTATATTTACGTATATTTTAGTTTTATTTGGGTTAATTTAGTTTTATTTAGGTAAAGGGTAGTTTTAAGTTTTTATGTAAAATAAATGTTATAGGAAAACGAGTTTTTCAAAATTTTCTCGTTTAGTTTAAGTAATATTGAATTTTAATTTAAGTTAGTTTTTTTTTACGCCGAAAGGCATTTTTAATATATAGTTATAGTATAATTTAGAGCGCCCGTATGGGGCCAGTAAGTTAGTTAAGTTAATATGTAAGCTAGTTGTTTAAGATTTTTTGTCTAGCATTAAGATAGATATAAGAAAATGGAAAAATAAAAAATGAATTAAAATGCAAAAAACAATGGCTGCACATCTCACATGTGTAATGATGAAAATTTATTTTTATCGCCACTTTCAAACGTAAAAGAGAAGCTTCTTTTGGCAAATGACTCATCAGCCGAAGTCAATGCAAGAGGAACAGCTGGAATTATCACTACAGACGGGAAGTCTAAAAGGTCAGTAAAACTAGAAAATACGTTACTAGTTAATAACTTAAGTCTGTTTCGAGAATAACGGATCACGGTTGCACTATAACATTTGACAAGAAGAAGGCAATTGTTCGTGGAAATGATGGTGAAACCAAGATGATTGCTAAACGAGTTGGTCAATTGTATTATGTTCAAGAAAGTACTTCTCAAGCATGTGTTGTTAGTGAAATAACTGAAAATCTTGAAGTTTGGCACCGCCGAATGGGTCATTTGAATTACAAAGATTTAACAAGTTTGTCTCGAAAGAAATCGGTGACTGGATTACATATTAGTGATGGGGGAGAAATCAAATCATGCCAAGTTTGTCTCCAAGGAAAAATTACTTCATTACCGTTTCCAAAAAAGTCACAGAGATGTACTAACATTCTGGATTTAGTACAAACGGATGTCTGGGGACCTTCAAGAACTGAGCCTTATGGAAAATCGAGATACTTTGTCACTTTTATTGATGACAGCAGCCGATGGTGCGAAGTTTTCTTTATAAAACAAAAGAGTGAGGTGTTTGATGTTTTCAAGGAGTACAAAGCTCAGGTAGAGACGAAAACCGGTCTCAAAATCAAATGTTTGATGTCAGATAACGGAAGAGAATTTTGTAATCATGAATTTGACAAATTTTTTAAAGCAAACGGGATAAGCAGAAGATTAACAATACCACATACACCACAGCAAAATGCGTTCCACAGATGCAAAAGAAAACCAAATTTTGAAGAAACACAAAAACGGGAAACAAATCCGGTGGAAAACCAAAAGGACTGTTACAAACTGCATGTTTGTGAAATATCCCAACCTACCTTATTCTCCCTTACAGCTCTTTAAGAGTACTAAGGGTTCATCTATGACACATATACTTATTCAAACCGTTGGTAGTTGGAGGTACTTTTCCATATTTGAGAGGAAACTCCGAAAAACCATTTGGAAAAGCTTTCCTCCAATACTCGAATATGGATTATAACCGCCACCATATTAAGTACCTAGTAGCAAAGTGTCTCATAGGATTATTAAAATGGAAAGGGTTTAAGATGGGGTAGAGAAGGTGGAAGATGGCAAGGTAAGGGGTTGTCAAAGCGAGTACGGCAACCATGGTTGGGTGGGTAGAGGCGAATTTCTCGCGCGTCCTTAACACCATGACGCAAATACTGTCATGATTTTTGTATGCGCGGTTCCGATAGGGGTCAAGTACCTACGTTCTCCGACGAGCAGTAGGCCGGTCAAGCATGCCAGCACTGACCCCGATGGCAAGAAAGGAATCCGCAAAAATGGCGCCCGCAACGTGTGGTTTCGCTACTGCAAAGTAGCAAATCTGTAAGGGTCGAGATAGGTAGTTTGTTTTATTTTCATTTGATTTTGATTTTTTTTTCTTTAGTAATTTTTCAGTTTTAAATTTTCATTTTAGTTTTTTTTGCTTAGTTTTTTTTTCTATTTTTGATTCATTTTAATTTAAGCTTCTGGTTTCTTTTTTTTAATTTTTTTTTGTTAATCCTTTTAATTTTTTTTTTGATTTCTTTTAACTTTTTTTTTTTACTTTGTTTTGGTTTTGATTTTGAGGAGCTGACTTTCCTCATACGTCTCAGTATCCGAGGCATGACCTTGGTACTGCGTTTGCGATGAGGTAGGTCAGTTCTAAAATACACATACATGGTGTTTAGCAGTCTGAGTCATAAAGCTGGCAGATTATAATATGCTGGCATTAATGCCCAGATGTGCGAAGACATCATATAAATAAAAATAATGATGGAAGAGCCACAGATGATTCATGTTGAGTTTTCAAGTGCACCTTCCATCTACAAAAGCGAATTTTCTAGAGTCGATTTGTAATCAAGTTTTGATTGCAAAGTGCCCTAGAAAAGAAAGCATATATTTTTTTCGTAGAGTAGTTTAAATAGTTAAAGTAGTTTATTTATTTTTTTTCTTCTATCTCGGCTCGTAGAACTTTGCCATCTTTCGTTTTCGATATTTCATCTTCTTTCCAGAGTAGGTGATTCTCATCCAGATCCATATTTGTTATAGTTTTTTTTTATAAATAAAAGAAGGTTCAAGAACATTTATTTTTTTTGCATTGAGTGTTTAAATAAAGTGCGTTTTACTTCATAATAATTTTTTTTGATAATACCTACATTTGTTATTTTTGTGGATATATGCGGTGAAATCGAGTTGTTTTTTTACGATGAACAAATATTTTATTAGTTTTTTTTTGTGATATGCAATATATTTTTATTAAATTTTTCTTTTAATTCATCATCCATCTATTCATTAATTATTTCATTGGTCATTAATTCATTTTCGATTTTACTCCACTATTTGAAACTTTAGTTTTTTTAGTTAGTGAGTTAGTAATAGTTTAATAGATTAGAGTAAGGTGTAGATTGTAAGTTTTTTTTTGCAATTTGTAAAAGATATTTTTCTTAAGATTTTTTTTTGTAAACTGCTTGAAAATAGTTATAGTCCGGGAGGTGGTGTCACTTTTGGACTAGTGATCGATCTGCACACGAATTTTTTACCATGCGTAGTTCTCCACATTAACATATACGATCCGCGCGTCAGTCAGTCCAGAAACGGGGGGTGTGGGCGTGGGAGGCTGTGAAACTCTTCGGAAAAACTATGAAAAAAAGTGATAGATCTGGTGATGAAAATTTGTTATATTGTAAATTATTGATGATTAAACGTGAAAATATTCGTCAGTCACTTTGCCGACGGGGGAAACACCGTCAGTCAGAGGTTTGAAGCCGTCGGAAAAATTGGAAAATTCAAGTGATCGATCTTCACTTGAAATTTTGTGGAATGATTATTAATATCTAATCAAGCATGAAAATGAACGTCAGCCACGTTTATTGTGGTGGATTCCTTGTCAGTCGGCTTTTCAAAGTCGAGAGTGCTGAGCAGGTTCCTGTGGAGCGCTGCATCTTATGCAGCTCGACTGACGAAGAATCCACCAGCGTCGTACCGACTGACGATTGTTTGTTTGAAGTGTGAAACATTAAGTTCTCTATAATTTATTAATTTCAAGTCAATATAAATCCCTTGATTGAATTATATAATCGGTATCAGGGTCAATATTTCAAAATATTAATATTCTGCGGTCAGGAGTTTAAATATTAAAAAACGTATTGTTTTTTTAAATATTTTATCGAAAAAAGCTTTTGCCAAAACTCTTTAAACGTGGACTCATAACAAAATAAAAATAAAAATTTGATTTTATTCAGATATTTTAACTTTAACATCAAAAATGTCATTACCATGGCATGTCCCAAGTGGTAAGTGGTTGCTCAGATCACCTCAATAACGGGACCCGTTGGTTGTTTTCGACACATTTAGCAATAAGCACAAAAAAATCAGTAGCGAAGTATATTTCATGTGGTGTACGTGTTTCGAGTTTTCGTTCCCCAAAGTTTTCATTACCGTGGTAAGTGTTTTTTTTTTTGTTTTAATATAATAATAAAATCGAATACCGTTTTCAATGCATGTCTTTTTTTAACAAAATGTATTTCAAAGAAAATATTCAGTAAAGATCGGTTTTATTTTGGAAAAATACCTTTCGTCGTCATTTCCATTTCGTTATTTCCATGGTGTCCCGTGACATACATGGTTATATTAATGACAGTTTGCACACGAAAATGACATATTCGGTCATCAAAATAACATGAATTTGTCAAATAATTTCACTTTTTATTTTCAATTAGTGTAAAAGTTCATCAACATTTATCATGGCACCTAGAAAACGTGTAAACAAAGTCATTTCTGTGTCCAGTCAATCCCGTGAAAAAATAACAGTTAAAAATAAAAATATTAAAATTGGGTGGCCCGCACTGGCTTAAAATGTTTAATAACGGTTGCTAACTGCAGAGTAACTAAAAAATATGAAATATATTCATATAAGTAAATGTCCATTTCGAGGTGCAAAATATTAATGTTTTGAAATATTGACCCATCAACACTATTATTGTAAATTAAAATATCGCGCTCATTTAAATAACATTTATTTTGTATCGCTTATTTTCAGATATCGATAGTAAATAAATAAGACCGAACAGTAGGAATAGATTGTTTCAGTGCATAGAGAGACCGCGCTTTGATAATTTATTCATTCATATCGGCTCTTTTCATATTATGATGGCTTTTTTCAAAGCAGTAGTTCATACTAAATATGAAGAATACTGTAAAAAAACTTTACAGGGAGAACATGTAAAGACTGCTCAGTTTAATATGATTTATATCAATTTAATAGATTATTATCTGATGTTGAATCGCAGTATAAGATTGCCAGATTTCAAACTATTCAAGCATATTTTGCCTCAGATTGCTAGCATTTTCTTCATTTTCAACCAACAAAACTACTCTCGCTATCTGGTACTCTATCATGAGAAACTTATAAAAGTAGAAGTATCTCATCCAGGTCTAATAGAGAGTATAAAGAAAGGATCGTTTGGAGTGAAACGGACGCAGAAATCTTTCTCCAGACAGCCCGTAGACTTGACGTTGGAACAAACTATTAGCGCTGATGCAGCGAATAAATTAACCGGCATTAGCTATCTAACGAATTTCATTTCGCAAGACAGAGATGGTGTAAAAGCCACAGTATTCGCTCGGCGCTTATTCATTGCATCATGGAAAGAGCGGGATTGCGCAACAAGCAGGACGTCTCTGCTGATCTTGAACCTAACAGGATAACTAAATTTACTTCGCAGATGGACTCGCTTGTGAGGCACATTCGTCAGAATATGAACCCTTTTTCGGACGACCTTGATGCAGAGAACTTATACAATATTTCAAGTGGAAGATCCGTCGATAAAAATATTGAAAAATTCCTTCTCAACGTGCAGGAGAATGGAAAGAAACTGCGAGAAACGTTTATTACAGAATGTTCAGAAGATCCTCTTTGCTTTGAGAGTTTTCGATGGTTTTCATACGATCCACTGCATGACGGAAATTCCAGTGTCTTTCGGTAATATTTCACAAAAAATATTACACTCTTTCACTGCAAACAACGCAAAAACAATCGTTATCGCATTCGATCGATATTTTTCTCCACCAATTAAAGATAATGAACATACATTGCGTGGAAGTGTAGAGGGAAATCGATTCACAATCAATGGACCACAGCAGAAGAGATCGTCCAATTTTAGGAGCGATTTGAAAAATACTTATTTCAAGGAAGCGTTGGTAAAATTTCTATGTGATCATTGGAATCAGGATCACATGAGCGCTTACTTCGGTGATCGAACAGTGTTCGTGAATCACGAGAAATGCTTCAAGTTCCAGGTCGTTGAAAATAAAGTACTTCGAACAGAAGAGGATAATTTATCGTGCCCTGAGCATTTAGAGGCCGATTCAAAGATCATTTTCCACATATGTCAGCACATGTAACGATAAGATGCTCTGACACTGATATTATTGTAATTATGCTTGGTAACATGCATCGAATCACACAGAATTTGCAAATATCTATACTCACAGGGCGAGCCAACAGCTATCGATACATAGACGTGACGAAGATTTATCAAAAACTGGGTGAAGATTTTAGTAGAGCGTTGCCAGCTTTTCATGCGTTAACTGGCTGTGACTTCAACCCTACTTTTTATAGAAAGGGGAAGAATAAGCCTTATGAGCTTTTAAAAAAATCTGCGAACTATATAAATGCTTTCATTGCAATTTCGCAAAGGTCAGATGACGATGTAAGTGAACAATTGTCTATTTTGGAAGGTTTTGTTTGCGAAATGTATGGATATAAAACCTTGAAAGATGTCAATCTAGCTCGTTTGGCAACTTTCATGAAGACGTACAAAATTAAAGATAACGAGACCATATTAACAACGAAGAGCAATTTCGAAGGGTCAGCGCTACCACCATGCAAGACCGAGCTTTACCAGCATTTGCTCCGAACGAGGCACATCACACAGATGTGGTCTTATGCTGCTCACCAAGTAACAACAATCACCAATCCAATTGAATATGGATGGAAAGAAGAAGATGGAAGATATATATTTAAATGGTTCGATGGAGAGCAGTTGCCTGAAATCCAGGACATAACAGAAGAAGATGTATCAGAAAATATTTCAGGTACATATATAAACATTTCATATAATACCAACTCATTTATTATTTTCATACTGAAACCCTGTATTATTTTCAGACTGTCAGGAGGATTCGGAGGGAGACGAACATTCATCAGATTATGATGATGAAGATGATACTTCCACGGATGAGTCAGACAGCCAGAGTGAAGGAGAAATTGATTAATTTTAAAAGATTTTTGTTCAACTAATAAAAAAAAATGCAATTTAAAGCGTGACTTTTTAATTCCTAGTGATATTGTTAATAACGACTCAAAAATTCAATCAAGTGAATTATATTGACTTGAAATTAATAAATTATAGAGAACTTGTTTCACACTTCAAACAAACAATCGTCAGTCGGCACAACGCTGGTGGATTCTTCGTCAGTCGAGCTGCATAAGATGCAGAGCTCCACAGGAACCTGCTCAGCACTCTCGACTTTGAAAAGCCGACTGACAAGGAATCCACCACAATAAATGTGGCTGACGTTCATTTTCATGCTTGATTAGATATTAATAATCATTCCACAAAATTTCAAGTGAAGATCGATCACTTGAATTTTCCAATTTTTCCGACGGCTTCAAACCTCTGACTGACGGTGTTTCCCCCGTCGGCAAAGTGACTGACGAATATTTTCACGTTTAATCATCAATAATTTACAATATAACAAATTTTCATCACCAGATCTATCACTTTTTTTCATAGTTTTTCCGAAGAGTTTCACAGCCTCCCACGCCCACACCCACCGCGGTCGCGCTGACTGACTTTCGATTTCGAACAGAGTAATGGTTAAACTCTTCAATCAATTACATTTGAGTCGGAGATAAATCACTGATAAAAAAGTGACACCACCTCCCGGACTATTAGTTAGGTTTAGTTTTACATAGGTTTAGTTGAAAACAGTTTTTTTTTTATTTTTCATTATCATTTCATTTAATTCAATCATCTTTCATTTTCATTTCATTTAATCACCTTATCACTTTCATACATTTTATTATTTTGATTATCATTTCATTTTATCCAATCATCATTCATTTTCATTTCATTTAAATCACCTCATCACTTTCATTTAATTATCGCTTTCATACATTTAATTTTTTTTATATTAGTTTAGAGATAGTTTTTTTTATATTCTTTTCGTTCATTTCTTTTCCTTTATATTTATTTTTTTTATATAAAATTTAGTTTTACCAGGGTTACCAAGTAACATTTCTAACAAATTTTTTTTTTGTTGGTTTCTAGTTGTTTCCTTAGTTCTTTTCCTCGTTCGTTTCAATAATTGTTTCTTTCGGTTTGTTTTCACTTTTCACTTGTAACTTTTGGTGAAGAAACGTCATTTAGGTGTTTTATTTTCTTGTCAGATTTTTTATTCTGCGATATATCTTGTTTTGGTTGGAAGCTCATATGAGCGATCAACATCACAATCATCGATATTTTACTAGTTCTGTTTCAAGGGTCTTAAGCGAAGGAACCTTTTTGCAGAGTTCTGAGAGATTCCACCAGACGGTGAATCGTCTTAGTTTTGAAGACTCTCTGGACTCTGAATTTGAACGTTCGGTAGACATCATGTCAACCCATAATGACCAGTCCGACCATTCGGTCAATAACGTTGAACAAATTTTGCCAGCAGGTCCGGCTGGTGTTGCGACTGAGAGTGAAGATGACTTGGCCACTCGTATAGATAAATTAATAATGGTAAACCAAGTCCGTCTTTTTCAACAAATGGAACAATTCATGAGCGAGGTTAGAGAAAAAATTGATAGCCTGAGTAACCCTCGTTTGGAACTTGGGCAGTCCCTTAATCCACAAGTTGTTAGAGGAGCAGTGAATTATTTGCCAACAAATATGTTTCCACCTATTCCGGACACGGCACACGGTGTACCTTCTGGTTCACGAGGTTCAATGTATGCGCCTGAATCATGCCGTTTGGACAGGTGGAACATAAAGTATGACGGTAGTGACAACATTTCCGATTTTCTCTTCAAGGTCGAAAGGTTGCAAGCTTCGTCAAACTACAGTGATGTGCAAATTTGTACCAATTTCCAGTCGTTATTGGGAGGAAAAGTCAACGATTGGTATTGGTCTTTTTTGCGCAAAAATCCAACTGCTAGCTTGAACCAAATTAAAATCGCCTTGAAGGAAGAATTCGGCCGTAAAGAAAATGATGTCGACGTCTATATGCGCCTGCTCACTCGTAAGCAAGGATATAAGGAATCTTTTGATGATTTCTTCAGCTCAGTCGTTGGTCTGAATGACCGTTTAAATGAACCTTTCGATTCAATGAAGCTGATTGAAATCATCAAAAGCAACGCTCGTGAAAAGATCGGTGAAGTGTAGTTAGCAGCGAGTGTTACGAGCTTGGATCAACTCAAATCTAAGGCAAGAGAAACCGAACGTTTCTTAGCTAGACGCACTGCTCAAAGAACCGTTCATGAAATCCATTTGGAGGAAAAGATTGAGCAAGATGACGTAACGGAAGAAGTCGCAGCATTCAGCAGGTCTGGTGGTTACCGTCAACCATCTTCTTCTCTTTTGTGTTGGAACTGACAAAATTGGTCATTCTTTCTTTCGGTGTCCGTCACACGAAAGAAAGCTATTCTGTTTTCTCTGTGGCGAAAAAGTCGTGAGTACCCCAGAATACCAAAAACACCAGGGAAACCGTCAAGGGATCGACAAAACAGTCGGAGAGAATCGATTCCAAGGCAGCTACTCCGACCAGAGGAAACAGAATTAGAAGACAGAGCTGAGATAGGGAGTGATCAATGTTCTCATAGTAGTCCGAGTTTGGTTGTAGTGTCTAAAGATTGTTCAAATGATGATGTCGGTAAGGTTTCACTGTCTGATGGTCCTCTCAGAATTCTGCAAAGAGAAATTCCTATTTCGGAAAGTCATCCTGTGAAAGTATTTTCTTTGAAATCTGTTCACGAGAGAAAAAAAGACTATTACAGGAGGCGTTCCGAAATCTTTGGCAAGCCTATTGTAAGTGATCAGGGAAAAAAGTGTAGGGAAAGATATCAGAAGCGAAAGTAGTTCCAGAGGTGCAAAGTCGAAACGATCTTAACTTCCAAAACAGACGGTAGAATGTACGCGCAGTTGAAACTGAAAGATGAACTTGTTTCTGGTTT
Organism: Baccha elongata; assembly: GCA_951217065.1. NCBI lineage: Eukaryota > Metazoa > Arthropoda > Insecta > Diptera > Syrphidae > Baccha > Baccha elongata. Next base: position 70,803,429 of record OX578274.1, on the reverse strand, counting down.
GTTGGACAGTGGCGCATCTATTTCTGTTTTGGGAGCGGAAAGTAACGAATTCATAGAAAGAAATGGTATTCAAATGTTACCGTACAAAAATATCGTCAAAACAGCTGACGGTAAATCTCACGATATTGTCGGATATTGTAATATCCCAACTACACTTGATGATGTAACGAAGACCATTACTTTCTATATTTATCCATTTAACTTCAATTCAGCAAATCAAGCTAGATTCGGTGAAAAGTCGTTTTCCAAATTTCGCTGATTTAGTTCTTGGTAGAACGCATGTGGAAACACACACCACCGATACTGGTGATGCAGTACCAATTAAATCAAAGCACTACCCTCTTTCGCCCGTGAAGCAGGAGGAAGTTCAAAGAGCTTGGAGTTATTGAGAAAAGTTATTCACCTTGGTGTTCTCCTATTGTTATGGTTAAGAAGCCAGGAAAAGTATGTCTGTGTTTGGATAGTCGAAAACTTAACAGCCAGACTGTTAACGATGCGTATCCGCTGTCGCATATTGAAGGTATCATCAATAGATTAGAAGACACTCATTTCATAACGGGTCGAGATCTTAAAGATGCATTTTGGCAGATTCCGTTAGATGAAGAGTCAAAACAAAAAACGGCATTCGATGTACCTGGACGGCCGCTGTATCATTTTAATGTGATGCCGTTCGGGTTATGTAACGCCGCACAGAGAATGTGTCGTCTAATGGACCGAGTCATTCCGGCCCGACTTAGACAACATGTTTTCATTTATTTAGATGATCTTTTAATATGCACACCGGATTTTGAAACGCACATAAAAATATTGACAGATGTGGCAGCCTGCCTTCGCAGCGCAAACTTAACCATCAACATCAATAAGTCCAAGTTCTGCATGCGAGAAATCAAGTTTCTTGGATACATCGTCGGTCAGGGCACGCTAAAAACTAATCCTGAAAAGATAGACGCGATGGTAAACTTCCCTCTTCCAAAAACGGCTAGGCAAGTGAGGAGATTTATTGGTATGACGGGTTGGTACAGGCGTTTTATCAAGAACTATTCAGATCTTTCAGCTCCATTAATCGATTGCCTTAGAAAGCGAAAGAGTTTCGAACTGACATCTGCAGCCAAGGAAGCGTTCGAAAAATTGAAAGAAGCCCTAGTTTCCGCTCCGGTGTCAACTCAAGCGGATTTTAAAAAAGAGTTCGCCATTCATTGTGATGCGTCTTTTGAAGGAGTCGGAGGAGTTCTCTTCCAATTGGACGCAGATGGCAATGAGAAACCCATAGCTTTTATGTCAAAAAAGTTAAACAAGGCCCAGAAAAATTACACGGTGACAGAGCTTGAATGTCTGGCAGCAGTGCTCAGCATTCGGAAATTCCGTTCTTATGTTAAAGGCTTGCCTTTTCGCGTCATTACTGATCATTCTAGTCTGAAATGGCTTATGTCATTAAAAGATTTGACTGGTCGGCTCGCAAGATGGAGTTTGGAGCTTCAAGGCTTCCGGTTTAATATAGAATACCGTAAGGGTTCCCTTAACACCATGCCGGATGCTCTTTCAAGAGGGGATATGGAAGAGATTTGTATCAACACGGTAGCTGAAGAAATTGACATTGACTCGACAGAGTTCGATTCTGCTGAGTACCAGTCACAGAGAGATGAAATTGTTAAAAATCAAGCCTCACTTCCGGATCTAGTTATATCCGACAAATATATATACAAAAGAGTTAGATTCAGGAGTGAGGAACTTGAAAACGAAGATTCTTTGTGGCGGTTGTGGATACCTCACACTTTGACTCACAAGGGAATTAAAATGGCCAATGATTCTTAACTGTCGTGTCATAGTGGTTTCTCAAAAACCTATATAAGAATTCGGGAAATATATTATTGGCCCAAAATGGCGGCAGAAATTAAAGATTATGTGAGTCAGTGTGAGGTATGCAAAACCGTGAAAGCCCCCAATAATGTTCTTCGTCCTCCAATTACGAAGCAGATCTCCAAGTATACCTTCTTGAAAGCGCTTCCGAAAGCAACTTCAGCCAACATCATCAAATTTCTGGAAGATGATGTTTCTCATGCATTTGGAACACCTGAATTCGTCCATTCAGACAACGGCAAACAATTTATTTCATCTGAGTTTGCTAAGTTTTTGGCCAACTATGGTGTGCAACATATCCGAACAGCTTTTTACTCCCCACAGGCAAACATATCGGAGAGGGTGAATCGAAATCTTTTAAATAAACTGAGTTTTTGTACAGGGCGAACAAGATAATTGGGATTCTCATTTTTCAAGCTTGTGCTTTAAGGTCAGATTCTCATGATTCAATTGGTTGTCAGCCTTATTTTGCAATGTTCGGGCAAAGTATGATTAATCATGAATCGTCGTATAAAATTTTGAGAAATTTAAAAGCACTTCCTGATCCTGAACTGACTATAGTACCACAGGAAGCAAAAATTGTATTTTCACTTCAGAAGTTGACCAGAAACTTACAAAAGGCACACGAAAAATCAAAAGCAACTTCCAATATGCGTTCAAGGCCAACGTCTTTTAGGGTAGGACAAGAAGTTTTCTACAGGAATTTCACCCAAAGTAATTTTTCCAAAGGCAAAAATGCGAAATTACTTCCCAAGTTTCTAAAAGCTCGTGTCCTTCGTGTTGTAGGAAACTGCATGTACGACCTTGAAACATTAGCTGGTAAACATATTGGTATCTTCCATGCTAGGACATCAGGCAATAGTGCAAATGAATCAGGCATGATAATACAACATTTATCTGATATGGTCTTTATCTATCTGTTCTTTCGCCCGGCTAAATTAGTAGGTTCGGCTCCCACGTTTTGTATTTCGAGAAATTAGCTAAGGAGATTGCGTGGGTTCTATTTGCATTTTTGATAACATTGGGAATGGCATCAAAACGCAAAGCCCTCTGTTACAAACTGCATGTTTGTGAAATATCCCAACCTACCTTATTCTCCCTTACAGCTCTTTAAGAGTACTAAGGGTTCATCTATATGACACATATACTTATTCAAACCGTTGGTAGTTGGAGGTACTTTTCCATATTTTAGAGGAAACTCCGAAAAACCATTTGGAAAAGCTTTCCTCCAATACTCGAATATGGATTATAACCGCCACCATATTAAGTACCTAGTAGCAAAGTGTCTCATAGGATTATTAAAATGGAAAGGGTTTAAGATGGGGTAGAGAAGGCGGAAGATGGCAAGGTGAGTATGGCAACCATGGTTGGGTGGGTAGAGGCGAATTTCTCAGTCGTTCAGCAACCGTGGAAGAGTGCACATCGTTGGCGGCTTTCACAGTGATCATTTTAATATAGAGACGCGAGTGAGTTAAAAAGTTATTTCAACCTACCATTTCCAAGTGGCAAGTTAGCCTAGGTGGTAGAGTGGCAGACGACGGATCTGGTCGGCGTGGGGTCGAGCCCCACTGTGGTCCTGGCTTTTTTTTAAACGATTTCTGGGAAAAGGTTAATAGAAATCGAGAGCACCTAGAAAGAGAGATGGGAAAACCAACGGGGACATCGAAAGATGGTCCCCCAACAACAAGGAAGACAGTTGGAGGAACATCAGGTGATGTGTCATCCGACAGTCAAGTAGCGGGGTCATCAGGCCAAGCACTAAGAGCAACGGTAGCAGGGCAATCCAAAGCCCAAAAACCAACAACAACAGCAGCAGTAGCAGCAGGACCAGTAAAGCCCAAAGTGGCAATAACAACATTAACAGCAACGACAACTACAACAACATCGTCATCGGCACGTTCCGAGATCGTAACCAGCAGCATAGCAACTGCAAAGACATCAAGCCCTATTAAAGGGAAAAATGCAGGACCGGCATGTGTCGATGAACAAGATCCTCTGAAGAGAAGGCGCCACATTAGGTACAAGCCAAACCTAATAGTTAAGAAGCGTACCTCTGATATAGAAGCAGCCAAGAAAATAGGAGGGCGTGGGCGTTCAGCCAAGGCTTCGGCTCAGGCCAAAATACAGAGGCAGCTAGATAGCTCCTCTAACGATGATGAGGACAATAGCGAAAGCAACGACAACGAAGAAGGCGACGACGAAGCTGAGACGGATGACAAGCACGTCGAAGAGGCTGATGGAGCGATCGCCGCCGACAACCAAACGATCAGAACGCCAGGCTAACAGGCGAGGAAAACGCCGCTGACGCAGATGCTGATGACATCTCATATATGTCAGTGGAAGGAGAAGGACGGTACGTCAGTGGCGAGATAGTCGAGCTGTCTGACGAGGAAGAGGACCAGCAAATTGAGGCTTTGGCTTCGCTCATAGAGCTTGTTGAAGCGCTCAAGAAGAAGCAGGAGGCAAGACGGGAGAAGGAGCGCATAGTTGCTCTTGCGAAGCGCACCCGCCAACAAGCGCTCCAAGAGCAAGCTTCGCAACAACAGCAGCCTCCTCAGGAACAAAAACCACTCCCAGACCAGCAGCAGCCACAGAAACAGCAGTCAAAGAAGCAGCCACAGAAACAGCTTCAAAAGCCACAACAACCGTCTCAGCAACCACAGCATCAGCATCAGCAACAGCAAGCAAAACAAAAACAACAACAACAACAACCACAACAGCAACGACAACAGACACAGAAGCAGCAACAGCAGCAGCAACAACAGCAACAGCAACAGCAACAACCGCAACAGCAACAACCGCAGCAGTCACAACAGCAGCAGACTCAACAGCAGCCGATGCAACAGCAGCAGACACAACAGCAGCAGTCACAACAACAGCAACAACAGCAACAGCCACAAGCAAAGAAAGGTAAGGTGCCACCTATTAATACTTATAAAATGCATTTAAAAGACACAATTGAAATATGTAGGTCGATCATAGGCAACAATTTCATAATTAAGCGGCTTAACGCAGACAGGCAATCCATTCAGTGCTCATCTTTAGAGCACTACAAAAAAGTGAAAGACCTTCTGTCTCAAACTAGAACAGAATATTATAGTTTCACCCCGAAGGAAGACAAGCTTCAAACAGTCCTCCTGAAGGGTATCGAATCCTCTACGGATCCGCAGGCGCTCTTAGCTGAGCTCCGTCAAGTGGCGAGCGACGATCTCGAGTTTATCGGGGTCAGACCGTTCACCACAGTTAAAGCCAGACGGGAGAAACGGAACTTACCAATTTTCCTAGTTCAACTCTCGCCCCAAAGCAAATTGAGTGGTCTAAGGAATATAACAGTCCTGGATTACCAAGTTGTACGATGGGAAAAATTAAACAAGCAGAAAGACATGCTTCAGTGCATGAACTGCCAAGGGTTCGGACACGTTGCAGTTAACTGTGGTATGGACCCAGTCTACGTTAAATGTGGAGATACCCACAAAACAGTGGAGTGTAAACTCGGGCAAGATAGGGTCACAGATATGACCCAGTTAAAATGTGCGCTCTGCCGAGGCTCCGGGCACCCCGCAAACTATCGGGGATGTCCGAAGTTTCAGGAGATAAGGCAAAACAAAGCCCAAAAGAAGACAGTTGAGGTGAGACGCCCTGAAGTACGCCAGAAAACAACTTCCGTCAATCCCGCAATTTCTTACGCCCAAATCGCGTCTGGAAAGGGAAACACGGTACAGCCTCAACCACAGGTAGCCAAACAGGTCCAAGTGCCTACGGCTCCTGCGCCAGAGGCAGATCTGATGCAGGTGTTGATGACCATTCATGGTCAGTTAACCGACGTGCAAAAACAGATCAGGGAGCAGGCGGCTAGGGTGGATTACCTCTACTCTATTCTGCCGGCAACGCGAAATGGTTAAAGGCGCGCTGCCTGAGCGACCCTTTAAGATCCTAGCTGTGAATGTAAATTCGCTGATTAGGACCGAACGTAGAGCAAATCTCTTTCATTTGCTGCAAGACCAAAGTCCTGATGTGTTTATGGCTAGCGAAACTAAGCTAAATCAGAAACACAAACTGACTAATAATAATTACAATATCGTGCGAAGGGATCGGCCTAACTCCTCTCAAGGTGGTGGGGTCGCAATCTTCATACGAAAGGGCATTAAATTTAAGGTTATATATAATAGTGAAGTGCGAAGATTTGGGCAGCTAGAAGCCTGCATCATTTGCATTCCGCTCCTTCTGGGGAAAAGAATGTACGTGATCGCGGCGTACGCACCCAAAGCACCTCAGCCTGCTAATTTTATCGCAGAACTCGAAAAACTTTTCGAATGCTTAAGACTGCACTTGGATGAAAATTATTATCTAATGGCAGGAGATTTGAACGCCAAACATGAAGATTGGGGAAATCAAATTCAAAATCCGAGAGGGTACCATTTATTTAATTGGATGGGTCGTCACAGTGTTGAGTATAGGATCGATCTTTTTGCGACAGATAGACCTTCGTTTCCTAGGAGCGGTGGCTTTCTGGATCTTTTACTGCTTGACTCATGACTTGTTAGAACTGACGCAACAAATCAACAGACAAGAAACTGTTTACGAACAATCGAATACGACAGCGATCACTGCGGACTTGCCACCGTAATACAGCTTCCGAGCGAACTTGTGGAATTGGATGAGTATGTGCCTGTGCACTCTTACAATTTCAGTAAGACGCGCTGGCCACGCTTCTCCAACGCCTTGGCAAGAGAAATACGTTCCGATGACATTTCTCCACCAAATGACAGAAACCTGACGAACCTCGAGATCGACGGGTTTCTGACTCAAATGGATACGACTATAAAACGAACAATGGACAAAACAATCCCAAAATATAAGGAACAAGACGCTACTGGTTTATACAAGAACGGGACAATCGACGCACTACACCGACAAAAAAGTGGACTGCTGACTAGGTTGAAACTTCTTTATAGACGTTTCACGGACACACGTGATCTGGAGATTAGGACATTGAAGTCGTCGATCAAAAACATTAACGTTCTGATTAGACAAAACTATAGATTATCTATTAATTTATATTGGGATAACAGAATTCGGGTTGTTAATTCTAGCGACCCTAGTATGTTTCTCCAAATAAATAAGATATTTAGAAGAAATGATCAAAACGATCTTCCATGTCTTAAACTCCAGAGGACAACAGATAACGAAGACGTACTAACGATTGCGGGAATTGATCCGGAAGGTGCCGTTTTCGATGACAATTTTTATATGATAGAAGATCCTCAGGAAAAGGTGGAAGCTGTAGGGGCTGCTTTCCAGCAAGTGTATAAGGTGAATGCTAGCATTCGTCCGAATCATGACCTGGAGAACAGAGCCTTGCTGCACAATTTCTATCTTGGAAATAACATAACGCAATGGCGATCTGAGAATACTGGTTTCACCGGGTTCAATGACGAAAATTTGGCAAACGCCACCATCGCCGAGCAAAATGGACCCAGTTCATTGTTAATTTCGAAGGTAGAACTTCATTTAATTTTTCAAACATTAAAGAAAAAGAAATCTGCGGGGGTCGATGGTATACCCAACATTGTGTTACGACATCTCCCTGAGGAAGCCATAGACATTTATACCACACTGTTTAACAACGCATTGAATAATGCATATTATCCAGTGAGTTGGAAGACAGCTGTGGTCCATCCTCTCCCCAAAAAGGGAAAGGACAGCTCCAATCCGGCAAATCTTCGGTCGATAAGTCTTCTTCCAAGTATCAGTAAGGTATTCGAAAAGATTCTCAATAGAGCTCTGTTCAAGTGGGCTGAGGACAAGAATATTATTCCAGACAATCAGTTTGGCTTTAAGGCGGGACATGACACTATTCATGCCGCGTCTAAGTTAGTTTCTGATGTTCAATGGAACAAAGCGAAAAATCAATGCACGGGTGCCGTTCTGGTTGATTTAGAGAAGGCTTTCGACACCGTATGGTTAGAGGGTCTTTATCTGAAGTTAACCAGATTTGGCATAAGTAAACCACTGTTATATATGCTTCATGACATGCTCAATGGTAGAAAGTTTGTTGTCAAAAGTGGCAATGTAACTTCGACCACAACTTTTAATATTAAAAACGGTCTACAGCAAGGAGCTGTGAACTCGCCGATTCTTTTTAGTATTTACACTAGCGATCTGATAGGTAGTCTCACTCATGCGATTGCGTATGCCGATGACCTTGTAGCGTACAGGACGGGTCCAAAAGTTGAAGTCATCAGAATTCTCTTGCAGCGTGACTTCGACAAGATTCAGCGATATTGTGATGACTGGAAGTTAAAAATTAACTTTCAGAAATCAGAAACTATCCTGTTTAGAACCCCTTTGTCTAAGGCTTCTAGGGATACAAGAAAGAACTGGAGAAATCTAGTGATCGTTGGACCAAGTGGACATCCACTGGCGAGTAAAGATGTAGTAAAGTACCTTGGTATCTGGCTAGATCAGTATCTATATTTCAATCGACATATAGATGCTGCTCTGGCCAGAGCTAGGGGAGCGTTTACTCTGACAAGACGGTTGTTTTATAGCAGCCGCCTTGAAAACAGAGTGAAGGTGATTTGCTACATGGCCTTCATCCGGCCGATGATTGCCTATGGGTGCCCTGTCTGGTTTAACGTTGCCCCATCTCAAATGGAAAAAATTCGGGTGTTTGAGAGGCAGTGTCTTAGGACCTGTCTTGGATTACACAGAACACCAGAGTCGGAGTACAAACATTATTATGCCAACGATGTCTTATACAACGGGGCCAATATAAACAGGATAGATAACTTTTTAATTAAGCTGATTCGGGGTCACATTGCAAGAGCGATGACCTCAGCCAATGGACTTATTTTCGGGGCTTATTACCCCAATGAAGAATATAGTGAGAGCGTTTGTCTTAACGGTTTCATCCCGCCCGAGACATTTCTCTATTTAGACAGTCGGGGGCTGATACAGGATAGATTGGCGGTTCCGTTAATCTACCACGTCGGCCGTAGAACTGTGGATCGGCGAATCCTGTATGGTCGAGACGTCAGCTCTGGGAACGGAGCAGAGCGTCTGCGGTTCAGTAGAGCTGTGCCCCTTCGGGACAAAAGGGACTGTTCTAAGCAAGTTCAAAAATACTGGTGGTTGGGTGACCACCTTGATATTGATGGTTAGTCAAAATTGTTGCCTTGGCCGACCCACGTATTTTTAAGTATTAATAGGTATATTTTAGTAGAACAGTGGTGGCACCAAAAAAATATAAAAAAAATTAAATGGCATTTGTTTGTGTGTATGGGCATTTGGCGCTTTTAAATATATATATAAATATATATATATTTATAAGCGTGTGCACATATGCATTGGCTGCTGCGCCAAAAAAAAAAAAAAAAAAAAAAAAAAAAAAAAAAAAAAAAAAAAAATGCTGCTGGTGGCTGTTCTAGTTTTAAGTTATTTTAAGTATTTTTAAGTAGTTTTAAGTTATTTACGTATATTTACGTATATTTTTGTTCTATTTAGGTTAATTTAGTTTTATTTAGGTAAAGGGTAGTTTTAAGTTTTTATATAAAATAAATGATGTCTTGAAAAACGAGTTTTAAAAAAAAATTTCTCGTTTAGTTTTAAGTAATTTTGAATTTTAATTTAAGTAGTTTTTACGCCCAAAGGCATTTTTAATATATAGTTATAGTATAATTTAGAGCGCCCGTATGGGGCCAGTAAGTTAGTTAAGTTATTCTGTAAGCTAGTTTTTAAGGTTTTTGTCTAGCATTTAAGTTAGTTATAAGTTGAATTGAAAATAAAAACATGAATTAAAAAAAAAAAAAAAAAAAAGAGGCGAATTTCTCGCGCGTCCTTAACACCATGACGCAAATACTGTCATGATTTTTTGTTAATCCTTTTAATTTTTTTTTTTTGATTTCTTTTAACTTAAATTTTTTTTTTTACTTTGTTTTGGTTTTGATTTTGAGGAGCTGACTTTCCTCATAAGTCCCAGTATCCGAGGCATGACCTTGGTACTGCGTTTGCGATGAGGTAGGTCAGTTCTAAAATACACATACATGGTGTTAAGCAGTCTGAGTCATAAAGCTGGCAGATTATAATATGCTGGCATCAATGCCCAGATGTGCGAAGACATCATATAAATAAAAATAATGATGGAAGAGCCACAGATGATTCATGTTGAGTTTTCAACATGAATCATGCACCTTCCATCTACAAAAGCGAATTTTCTAGAGTCGATTTGTAATCAAATTTTGATTGCAAATTGCCCTAGAAAAGAAAGCATATATTTTTTTCGTAGAGTAGTTTAAAAAGTTAAAGTAGTTTATTTATTTTTTTTTCTTCTATCTCGGCTCGTAGAACTTTGCCATCTTTCGTTTTCGATATTTCATCTTCTTTCCAGAGTAGGTGATTCTCATCCAGATCCATATTTGTTATAGTTTTTTTTTATAAATAAAAGAAGGTTCAAGAACATTTATTTTTTTTGCATTGAGTGTTTAAATAAAGTGCGTTTTACTTCATAATAATTTTTTTTGATAATACCTACATTTGTTATTTTTGTGGATATATGCGGTGAAATCGAGTTGTTTTTTTACGATGAACAAATATTTTATTAGTTTTTTTTTGTGATATGCAATATATTTTTATTAAATTTTTCTTTTAATTCATCATCCATCTATTCATTCATTATTTCATTGGTCATTAATTCATTTTCGATTTTACTCCACTATTTGAAACTTTAGTTTTTTTAGTTAGTGAGTTAGTAATAGTTTGATAGATTAGAGTAAGGTGTAGATTGTAAGTTTTTTTTTGCAATTTGTAAAAGATATTTTTCTTAAAATTTTTTTTTGTAAACTGCTTGAAAATAGTTAGTTAGGTTTAGTTTTACATAGGTTTAGTTGAAAGCAGTTTTTTTTTATTTTTCATTATCATTTCATTTAATTCAATCATCTTTCATTTTCATTTCAATTAATCACCTTATCACTTTCATACATATTATTATTTTGATTATCATTTCATTTTATCCAATCATCATTCATTTTCATTTCATTTAAATCACCTCATCACTTTCATTTAATTATCGCTTTCATACATTTAATTTTTTTTATATTAGTTTAGAGATAGTTTTTTTTATATTCTTTTCGTTCATTTCTTTTCCTTTATATTTATTTTTTTATATAAAATTTAGTTCTACCAGGGTTACCAAGTAACATTTCTAACAAATTTTTTTTTGTTGGTTTCTAGTTGTTTCCTTAGTTCTTTTCCTCGTTCGTTTCAATAATTGTTTCTTTCGGTTTGTTTTCACTTTTCACTTGTAACTTTTGGTGAAGAAACGTCATTTAGGTGTTTTATTTTCTTGTCAGATTTTTTATTCTGCGATATATCTTGTTTTGGTTGGAAGCTCATATGAGCGATCAACATCACAATCATCGATATTTTACTAGTTCTGTTTCAAGGGTCTTAAGCGAAGGAACCTTTTTGCAGAGTTCTGAGAGATTCCACCTGACGGTGAATCGTCTTAGTTTTGAAGACTCTCTGGACTCTGAATTTGAACGTTCGGTAGACATCATGTCAACCCATAATGACCAGTCCGACCATTCGGTCAATAACGTTGAACAAATTTTGCCAGCAGGTCCGGCTGGTGTTGCGACAGAGAGTGAAGATGACTTGGCCACTCGTATAGATAAATTAATAATGGTAAACCAAGTCCGTCTTTTTCAACAAATGGAACAATTCATGAGCGAGGTTAGAGAAAAAATTGATAGCCTGAGTAACCCTCGTTCGGAACTTGGGCAGTCCCTTAATAAACAAATTGTTAGAGGAGCAGTGAATTATTTGCCAACAAATATGTTTCCACCTATTCCGGACACGGCACACGGTGTACCTTCTGGTTCACGAGGTTCATTGTATGCGCCTGAATCATGCCGTTTGGACAGGTGGAACATAAAGTATGACGGTAGTGACAACATTTCCGATTTTCTCTTCAAGGTCGAAAGGTTGCAATCTTCGTCAAACTACAGTGATGTGCAAATTTGTACCAATTTCCAGTCGTTATTGGGAGGAAAAGTCAACGATTGGTATTGGTCTTTTTTGCGCAAAAATCCAACTGCTAGCTTGAACCAAATTAAAATCGCCTTGAAGGAAGAATTCGGCCGTAAAGAAAATGATGTCGACGTCTATATGCGCCTGCTCACTCGTAAGCAAGGATATAAGGAATCTTTTGATGATTTCTTCAGCTCAGTCGTTGGTCTGAATGACCGTTTAAATGAACCTTTCGATTCAATGAAGCTGATTGAAATCATCAAAAGCAACGCTCGTGAAAAGATCGGTGAAGTGTAGTTAGCAGCGAGTGTTACGAGCTTGGATCAACTCAAATCTAAGGCAAGAGAAACCGAACGTTTCTTAGCTAGACGCACTGCTCAAAGAACCGTTCATGAAATCCATTTGGAGGAAAAGATTGAGCAAGATGACGTAACGGAAGAAGTCGCAGCATTCAGCAGGTCTGGTGGTTACCGTCAACCATCTTCTTCTCTTTTGTGTTGGAACTGACAAAATTGGTCATTCTTTCTTTCGGTGTCCGTCACACGAAAGAAAGCTATTCTGTTTTCTCTGTGGCGAAAAAGTCGTGAGTACCCCAGAATGCCAAAAACACCAGGGAAACCGTCAAGGGATCGACAAAACAGTCGGAGAGAATCGATTCCAAGGCAGCTACTCCGACCAGAGGAAACAGAATTAGAAGACAGAGCTGAGATAGGGAGTGATCAATGTTCTCATAGTAGTCCGAGTTTGGTTGTAGTGTCTAAAGATTGTTCAAATGATGATGTCGGTAAGGTTTCACTGTCTGATGGTCCTCTCAGAATTCTGCAAAGAGAAATTCCTATTTCGGAAAGTCATCCTGTGAAAGTATTTTCTTTGAAATCTGTTCACGAGAGAAAAAAAGACTATTACAGGAGGCGTTCCGAAATCTTTGGCAAGCCTATTGTAAGTGATCAGGGAAAAAAGTGTAGGGAAAGATATCAGAAGCGAAAGGAGTTCCAGAGGTGCAAAGTCGAAACGATCTTAACTTCCAAAACAGACGGTAGAATGTACGCGCAGTTGAAACTGAAAGATGAACTTGTTTCTGGTTTGTTGGACAGTGGCGCATCTATTTCTGTTTTGGGAGCGGAAAGTAACGAATTCATAGAAAGAAATGGTATTCAAATGTTACCGTACAAAAATATCGTCAAAACAGCTGACGGTAAATCTCACGATATTGTCGGATATTGTAATATCCCAACTACACTTGATGATGTAACGAAGACCATTACTTTCTATTTAGTTCCTAACTTGACGCAAAAGGTTTATTTGGGTATGAACTTCTGGAACGAATTTCACCTGACTCCCCAAGTGAGCCAAATTGATAGTAATGATGTGTTTGAAGAAGAAGAAAGTGAAAAGTCTGAATTTATCCATTTAACTTCAATTCAGCAAATCAAGCTAGATTCGGTGAAAAGTCGTTTTCCAAATTTCGCTGATTTAGTTCTTGGTAGAACGCATGTGGAAACACACACCATCGATACTGGTGATGCAGTACCAATTAAATCAAAGCACTTGGAGAGCTTGGAGTTATTGAGGAAAGTTATTCACCTTGGTGTTCTCCTATTGTTATGGTTAAGAAGCCAGGAAAAGTACGTCTGTGTTTGGATAGTCGAAAACTTAACAGCCAGACTGTTAACGATGCGTATCCGCTGTCGCATATTGAAGGTATCATCAATAGATTAGAAAACACTCATTTCATAACGGGTCGAGATCTTAAAGATGCATTTTGGCAGATTCCGTTAGATGAAGAGTCAAAACAAAAAACGGCATTCGCTGTACCTGGACGGCCGCTGTATCATTTTAATGTGATGCCGTTCGGGTTATGTAACGCCGCACAGAGAATGTGTCGTCTAATGGACCGAGTCATTCCGGCCCGACTTAGACAACATGTTTTCATTTATTTAGATGATCTTTTAATATGCACACCGGATTTTGAAACGCACATAAAAATATTGACAGATGTGGCAGCCTGCCTTCGCAGCGCAAACTTAACCATCAACATCAATAAGTCCAAGTTCTGCATGCGAGAAATCAAGTTTCTTGGATACATCGTCGGTCAGGGCACGCTAAAAACTAATCCTGAAAAGATAGACGTGATGGTAAACTTCCCTCTTCCAAAAACGGCTAGGCAAGTGAGGAGATTTATTGGTATGACGGGTTGGTACAGGCGTTTTATCAAGAACTATTCAGATCTTTCAGCTCCATTAATCGATTGCCTTAGAAAGCGAAAGAGTTTCGAATTGACATCTGCAGCCAAGGAAGCGTTCGAAAAATTGAAAGAAGCCCTAGTTTCCGCTCCGGTGTTAACTCAAGCGGATTTTAAAAAAGAGTTCGTCATTCATTGTGATGCGTCTTTTGAAGGAGCCGGAGGAGTTTTCTTCCAATTGGATGCAGACGGCAATGAGAAACCCATAGCTTTTATGTCAAAAAAGTTAAACAAGGCCCAGAAAAATTACACGGTGACAGAGCTTGAATGTCTGGCAGCAGTGCTCAGCATTCGGAAATTCCGTTCTTATGGTAAAGGCTTGCCTTTTCGCGTCATTACTGATCATTCTTGTCTGAAATGGCTTATGTCATTAAAAAATTTGACTGGTCGGCTCGCAAGATGGAGTTTGGAGCTTCAAGGCTTCCGGTTTAATATAGAATACCGTAAGGGTTCCCTTAACACCATGCCGGATGCTCTTTCAAGAGGGGATATGGAAGAGATTTGTATCAACACGGTAGCTGAAGAAATTGACATTGACTGGACAGAGCTCGATTCTGCTGAGTACCAGTCACGGAGAGATGAAATTGTTAAAAATCAAGCCTCACTTCCGGATCTAGTTGTATCCGACAAATATATATACAAAAGAGTTAGATTCAGGAGTGAGGAACTTGAAAACGACGATTCTTTGTGGCGGTTGTGGATACCTCACACTTTGACTCACAAGGTAATTGAAATGGCCAATGATTTTAAACTGTCGTGTCATAGTGGTTTCTCAAAAACCTATATAAGAATTCGGGAAAAATATTATTGGCCCAAAATGGCGGCAGAAATTAAAGATTATGTGAGTCAGTGTGAGGTATGCAAAACCGTGAAAGCCCCCAATAATGTTCTTCGTCATCCAATTACGAAGCAGATCTCCAAGTATACCTTCTTGAAAGCGCTTCCGAAAGCAACTTCAGCCAACATCATCAAATTTCTGGAAGCTGATGTTTTTCATGCATTTGGAACACCTGAATTCGTCCACTCAGACAACGGCAAACAATTTATTTCATCTGAGTTTGCTAAGTTTTTGGCCAACTATGGTGTGAAATCCGAACAGCTTTTTACTCCCCACAGGCAAACATATCGGAGAGGGTGAATCGAAATCTTTTAAATAAACTGAGAGTTTTTGTACAGGGCGAACAAGATAATTGGGATTCTCATTTTTCAAGCATAGCTTGTGCTTTAATGTCAGATTCTCATGATTCTATTGGTTGTCAGCCTTATTTTGCAATGTTCGGGCAAAGTATGATTAATCATGAATCGTCGTATAAAATTTTGAGAAATTTAAAAGCACTTCCTGATCTTGAACTGACTATAGTACCACAGGAAGCAAAAATTGTATTTGCGCGTCAGAAGTTGACCAGAAACTTACAAAAGGCACACGAAAAATCAAAAGCAACTTCCAATATACGTTCAAGGCCAACGTCTTTTAGGGTAGGACAAGAAGTTTTCTACAGGAATTTCACCCAAAGTAATTTTTCCAAAGGCAAAAATGCGAAATTACTTCCCAAGTTTCTGAAAGCTCGTGTCCTTCGTGTTGTAGGAAACTGCATGTACGACCTTGAAACATTAGCTGGTAAACATATTGGTATCTTCCATGCTAGGACACCAGGCAATAGTGCAAATGAATCAGGCATGATAATACAACATTTATCTGATATGGTCTTTATCTATCTGTTCTTTCGCCCGGCTAAATTAGTAGGTTCGGCTCCCACGTTTTGTATTTCGAGAAATTAGGAGATTGCGTGGGTTCTATTTGCATTTTTGATAACATTGGGAATGGCATCAAAACGCAAAGCCCTCTGTTACAAACTGCATGTTTGTAAAATATCCCAACCTACCTTATTCTCCCTTACAGCTCTTTAAGAGTACTAAGGGTTCATCTATATGACACATATACTTATTCAAACCGTTGGTAGTTGGAGGTACTTTTCCATATTTTAGAGGAAACTCCGAAAAACCATTTGGAAAAGCTTTCCTCCAATACTCGAATATGGATTATAACCGCCACCATATTAAGTACCTAGTTGCAAAGTGTCTCATAGGATAATTAAAATGGAAAGGGTTTAAGGTGGGGTAGAGAAGGCGAAAGATGGCAAGGTAAAGGATTGTCAAGGCGAGTACGGCAACCATGGTTGGGTGGGTAGAGGCGAATTTCTCGCGCGTCCTTAACACCATGACGCAAAGACTGGCATGATTTTTGTATGCGCGGTTCCGATAGGGGTCAAGTACCTACGTCCTGTAGTACCTACTTGCACCTGTAGCTCGCCTTGAATCAATTAGATTGTTAATGGCACTTGCTGTTCGTGAAAACATGTCAGTATATTAGATGGATGTTGTTTCGGCTTATTTAAATGGTGACTTGATGAGGAAATCTATATGGATCCTCCCAAATACTTTCAAGAAGCGTTGCAAATGCTGGTTAAGAAAATGAAAATGGTATTGCAATTAAAGTCAAGCAGATGCTCCAGAAGTTCAAGAAAGGAAACAATGTATGCCGACTGAGAAAGGCGCTTTATGGTCTTCGACAGGCAGGACGTCAGTGGCATAAGAAACTTGATGAAACACTTCGTGGCTTAGGCTTGAAACCAGCTTCAAATGACACATGTTTTATTATGGATCAAGAAAATAAGAAGTTACAGTCGTTGCTTTATATGTTGATGATATTTTGTATGCATCAAAAAGTCAGAAAACATTGAACAACATTCGAAAAGGACTTGCAGCAGTGTTTGAAATGAAAGATCTTGGATTGGCGCGGTATTGCTTGGGCGTCGAAATAATTCAAGAAAATGGTGAAATGAAACTTAAGCAACAAGGATATGTCAAAGAACTATTAAAGAAATTTAACATGGACGAATCGAAACCATTTCATACTCCTAGCGATGCAAACGCAAAGTTATCAAGAGTGGTCTGTCATTCTGGAGGAGAAAAACTAAAACAATCTTATCGACAGCTGATTGATTCACTCATGTATCTAGCGACCGCTGCTAGACCGGATATAGCTTTTACTGTAAATCGGTTGGCTCAATATAATGAAAGTTATCAAGATTTGCACTGGTCAGCGGCGAAGCTAGTACTACGATACCTCCGATGTACAGAGAGTCATGGATTGGTGTACAGAAAAGACACACTCGAGGTTTTTCAGATGGGATATGTATTCACACTAAGTGGAGCAGCAATTACTTGGCGTTCTCAAAAGCAAAAATCTGTAGCTATTTCAACAAAAGAAGCAGAGTACGTTGCACTGTCCGAATCATCTCGAGAAGCCACATATCTTCAAAACCTGATGATTGAAATGAATTTGCCTGAATTAGCCTCAATAACTGTTGGAACAGATAATCAAGGTGCAAAACATATAGCATAAAATGCAGTATGTCATTCTCGGACAAAACATATTGCTACTAGATCTCATTTTGTACGACAACTTTTAAAGGATGGAATTATCAATGTCACTTATACTCCAACTGAAAAAATGCCTGCTGATGTGTTAACTAAACCACTTCCTGGACCAGCACATTATCGATGTATGAAGGATATTGGAATAACAGTATGTTAAGATAAAGACGCGCTGTTTGAGGAAGGCGTGTTAAGGCTTATCAACTCAGCGCTTATATACTTGTAAGCGGACCACATGTAAGCTGACCTTAACGTTAAAAGAAGAAGAGAAATAGAGATAAAGAGGCAAATGGAAAAGTCATCATGACATACTATGACAGATAGCCATGTGTCAAGATGACTTAAAACGTGATAAAAAGATTGACTAAATAATTTATAAAGAAATTTAAAATAATTTTATTATTTGTAAAATAGAGAAAAAGACATAGGAAATAATAGACATTTAATATCGTTCCTCTTTTTACAGGTAAGAGATAAAGTAAATTGTTAAAAAGTATGTGATATGTAAATAAAGAAACAAAAACTCTTTTTACAGGAGAAACTCAAAAGTGTCTATTTCTGTGCTTTGCTTAAAATTAAAGAAAGATCTTATAAAACGACATTAACGTCTAATGAATAAAGATGGAAAAACTTTATTTTAACTTTGTAGTTAAAGCCTCTGAGGATACCAAATCAAATGTTATTTGCATAACCTCAATTGCCACTACTGAGGGCAAAGTCTTTAGCATGCCGGAGGAATATCAGCCGACCAAAATTCACACAGATCTAATAAAAACTCAAATTTTCACAAAAATAAAAAATTCACTGAAAAAAAAACACCAAACGAGAAGAGTGTAGATAACTCTAACAGAAGAGTTAAGCAAAGTATACTTGGACGAGGATAATGTTCAATTTAAAGACTACCTTTTGGAGGAGATAGAACAAACTAGTCTTAATCGGGAAAATAAAGAGAAAGAACAAAATAAACCACAAAACTCAAAAATTTTAGCGGAAAAGTTTGTCATGGAAAAGTTTGACGGAAAAAGTGCAAACGTAATTCAATGGATATATATATTTGAAAATGAATGTTAAAGATTTGAAATAATAAAGGATATGGATAAGATTGAAATTTTCAGATTATTCTTAGAGAGCTCATGCTTAGACTGGTATAGCTCAATGCTTATAAAGAACTCATTATACTCGAAATGGACAGACTGGAAAAAAAACTTCTGTGAGACCTATGCAGATAAAGGTTGGTCCCCAGTTAAATATGCAATGACATTTAGATACGTCAATGGTCCACTATTAGATTATGCATTAAAAAAGGAAAGGATTTTATTGGAATTGAACAAGTCAATGGACAAATGCACTATGATAGATCTAGTCGCAGTAGGGCTACCAGATTTTATAACAGACAGGATTGATAGGAAAAGTTTAAAGAATACTGAAGACCTTTTTAATGAATTAAGAAGCCTGGAACATTTAATTAACAAGAGAACGTGAAAAGGAAAGAGTAATAACTTTAATGTAAAAGAAAAAACAGAAAGAAAAAAACCTTGTGAAATTTGCGAAAAACTAAATAAAAAAAACCGTTTTCACCCTGAATCTTCATGTTGGTTCAGAACTAAAAATAACGATGAGAACAAAATTAATACCATCAAATGTATTAATAATTCAGAATTGGAGTGTGAATTTGTTAAAGGGATGCCAAAAAACTAGATTTGCCACCATTGTTCAAAATTAAAGTTTTACTCAATGATACTTTAGAAGTGAATGGAATTTACGACTCAGTATCTAATGTATCTTTGATAAATTCAAAATTGCTGAAATCAAGTGAAAATAAGATGAATTTTAATGGAAACGTGAATTTAAAAACGATCAATGGTGAGAAAAAAACAGATGGACTAGTATCGGTAAAAGTAAAAATCCTAGATTTAGAAAAAAAACTAAATGTTTTCGTAATAAACTGTGAAAATTTTAAGTATGATTTTTTAATTGGCTTGGACTGCATACAAAAGTTCAGATTAAGCCAAAATGAAAAATTAGAAATTGAACAAAATATGATCCAAGATTCAAGAGAAGAATATTCAACCAAATACACAATAAACTTTAATGAGCATGTGATTGAAGACAATTTTAAGGTATCTATAAATCATTTAAACTATGAAGAAAAGATTGAGATTGATAATTTAATCCAAATGTATAAACCAATTTTCGCGAAAGACAAATACGATATAGGAACAGTAAAAAGCTATGAAGCTCATATTGATCTATTAATTGATAAATATCCAAGTAAAAGACCGTACAGATGTACGATTGAAGACAAAAAGGAAATAGAAACACAAATCGCAAAACTACTTGAACAAAAATTGATCTTACAGCCCGTTCGCAGCTCCAGTAACATTGGCATATAAACGCGAAGAAGATAAAACATCGAGATTGTGCATTGATTTTCGTGATTTGAATAAAATTGTTGTTCCTCAATCACAACAATTTCCATTGATTGAGGATCTAATGGAAAATACATTTGATATTAACTCTGCTTTTTGGTCAATACCCTTAAAAATCGAAGACAGGAAGAAAACAGCGTTTGTGACCCAAGAAGGACATTATCAATGGACTTGCCTACCATTTGGGTTAAAAACCTCACCAGCGATTTTCCAAAGGATATTGAGCAACATTATAAGAAAGAACAAGCTCAACGACTTTACAGTCAATTATATTGATGACATCCTGATTTTTTCAAAAACGTTTGTGGAACACTTACACCACCTAAAACAACTATTAGAAGCCATACTGAGAGAAGGTTTAAGACTAAAATTTTCAAAATGCACATTTGCAGCAGACTCGGTAAAGTATTTAGGTCATGTTATAAACTATAATTCGATAAGGCCTATAAAAGATAATTTAATATCAATAAGAAATTTCCCTATACCCAAAACAAGGAAAAACGTTAGACAATTTTTAGGGAAAATAAATTTTTATAACAAATATGTTAAGGACAATGCAATCATTTTGGATTCACTACACAATTTGCTAAGAAAAAACCAAGAGTTCATTTGGACACAAGATTGTCAAGATTCATTTGACAAAATAAAAAATTTACTTTGTCATGAACCGGTGTTAGGGATATTTGATCCAGAATTACCGATAAATATTTACACAGACGCCAGTTTAAAAGGAATAGGAGCAATATTTAAACAACCACAAACTGATGGAGAAGAAAAACCCATAGCTTACTTTTCAAAAAAATTAAATCAAGCCCAGAAGAAAAAAAAAGCCATTTATTTAGAATGCATAGCTATAAAAGAAGCTGTCAAATATTGGCAATATCGGCTAATAGGAAAGAAATTTACAATTTTTTCAGACCATAAGCCACTGGAAAATATGAACATAAAGTCTCGAACCGATGACGAACTAGGAGATCTGACATATTATTTATCACAATATAATTTTGATATAAAATATTGTCCAGGAAAATACAATCTAGAAGCCGACTGTTTGAGTCAAAACCCAGTATTGGAACCACACGAAAATGGAAATGAACAACTCAAGATCGTAAATCTAATAAAGATAGAAGATATTATAAGCGACCAAAAGGAAAATGAAATTTTAAAAATCAAAAAACGAAATTTCGTAAAAAAAAATGAAATATATTACAAAAAAATAAGAGGAAAAGAAAAAATCATAGTAACAGAGAAGTTAAGTAAAGATTTAATAAAAACGGTGCATGAGCATTTCTGTCACATAGGTATAGAACAAATGAAAAAAAAGTATGCCCATTTTATACTGTGAAAAATTTGACAGTTAATATACAAAAAGTATGCAGAAGCTGCGAAATATGCATACAAAATAAATCGAGAGGTCAAAATAAATACGGATTGATGTCGCATCTGGGACCAGCGAAAAACCCTTTTGAAATTATGTCAATAGATACGGTTGGAGGATTTGGAGGATCAAGGTCAACAAAAAAATATCTGCACCTCTTAATCGACCACTTTACACGATACGCCTAAATAGTAACCTCGAAAACACAGAATGCAAACGACTTCATAAAAATTATGGAAAAAGTCACGAAACACAATGAGATTGGAATGATTCTGACGGATCAATATCCAGGAATAAACTCTAAGGGATTTAAAGACTTCTTGAAACAAAGAGAAATACCACTCGTATTTACAGCAGTTAACTCAGCTTTTTCAAATGGACTCAACGAGAGATTAAACCAAACATTGGTAAACAAAATCAGGTGCAAAATAAATGAAAAAATAAAAAAAACTGCATGGACAACGATTGCACAAGAATGCACAAATAAATATAATGAAACGGAACACACTATCACTGGTTTTACACCTATATATATCTTCTAGAGGGTGAAACTACTACAATTTTACCAGAAGAATTAAAAATACAGAGAACCCATAAAGATCTATTAAAGGACAGAGAGCTGGCTTTCCAAAATACCATAAAATCACATGATTATAACAAGAAAATATTCGACAAAAACAGGATACACTGGGAATTTAAGGTTGGAGACATAGTTTGCGTTGAAAACGGGAACAAATTAAACAGAAAAAAACTAGACAAACTTAAGATTGGTCCCTATAAGATTCTAAAAAAAGTATCCAATTCTATATTTGAAATAGACACCGGACACAGAAAATCAGAATCAAATCTCTTCCACATAACAAAACTCATCCCTGCACCCGAGATAGCAGAAGATAAGATACTAATTAATTACGAATGAAAAAAAAAAAAAAAAATGTGTAAACAAATTTTTTCCTTAAGGGGGACCACATGTAAGCTGACCTTAACGTTAAAAGAAGAAGAGAAATAGAGATAAAGAGGCAAATGGAAAAGTCATCATGACATACTATGACAGATAGCCATGTGTCAAGATGACTTAAAACGTAATAAAAAGATTGACTAAATTATTTATAAAGAAATTTAAAATAATTTTATTATTTGTAAAATAGAGAAAAAGACATAGGAAATAATAGACATTTAATGTCGTTTCTCTTTTTACAGGTAAGAGATAAAGTAAATTGTTAAAAAGTATGTGATATGTAAATAAAGAAACAAATACTCTTTTTACAGGAGAAACTCAAAAGTGTCTATTTCTGTGCTTTTCTTAAAATTAAAGAAAGATCTTATATACTTAGGTGTAGAAACTTGTTTTTATCTAAGTTTGTTTCTTATCAGTTATCAAATAGAATTTTATTATATTTTCAATCAATTAAATATTTTCTTCAAATAAAGAACATTATATAAATTTAGTTCAACTTATAATATCCAATAATTATATAGATAAACAAACGATTTTGGTTTGTTTATCTGTACAACAATTCTTCAAATAGGCACAACTTTTTGGTGTCTATCCACTTTCCAGTTATAATACCCGTTAAGATTCTAAGTTTTTTTCTACTCAGGTTTATACAAGCTTTAGATCGCTTTTGGTTATAGTTCCCAAGAAGCATTTTGGCTTGTCTCAGTTTAGGGAGTTCTTTCCAGTTTTTGGATCTTTTTGCCTCCTCTTCCGCTGTGATTTGATTTTTTATCACATTTTCACCTATCTGGCCCAATCATGGGTGCCACTGCCCCTGCCTTAGCCAAAACATCAGCTTTCTCATTTCTCGCACATATTCTAATTGCGTTTACTTCCGCTTAGAATATGCTACAGGACTTACCCATTGGTACAGAGCATTTGGTTCTTGGCCCAAAAATTCCTGCGCAAGTCCCTTCGGCAGTATTTGATCTATCAGTGTACCATTTGATGGCTTTAGTATTTAAAAAGTAGTTCTCATTTGTACCTATCCATTTTTTTATTGCTTAACTCAGTTTGAAATTTTTTCTCGAAGTTGTATTTCTTAATCATGTTGTCTCTAGGAATGTCAAGTAGGGGTGCATATTTGGATAGTGAAGTTAATTCCTTCAATCCTACACAAAGTTCTGCCCCCTTGGCAGAACTTTCAATTGCCATGTGTAATGGTGTCAGGTCAAGAATGACCTCCATTGCTGCTGTTGGGCATGTTCTCATATTGCTCCAGTTATACATAAGCAAGCGAGCCTTTGCACTTTTTCTAGTGTTTTCTTAGTCTTTTCAAGTTCGGTTCTTTTGTTCCACACAACCGCACCATAAGTGATTATGGGTCTGACCATCATGGTATACATCCATCTAAGGATGTTTGGTTTGCACCCCCATGATTTAACTGCAAGTCTCTTGCATATCATAAGGGCTTTTGTGGCTTTCCCGACAGTAATCTCTAAGTGTTTGTTGAAAAGGAGTTTGCTGTCTAGTATAATGCCTAGATATTTGACCTCCTTCTTCAATTCTATTACTTCATTATTTAACCTGATAGGTTTTATATGTTTAAGAAGTCTTTTATTCGTAAATGGTATTATTGCGATTTTGCTGGGTTTATATTCAAGCCCACTGATATGCACCATTTTCTTGTCATTGACAACCCTCTTTGAATTATGTCGCAGAGAGTTTCCTCAAATTTCCCATAGGCTATTAAAACAATGTCATCGGCAAAGCCTATACATCGTATGCCATTAGTAGTTAGGCATTCTAGCAACTCATCTACAACAAGACTCCACAGCAAGGGTGACAATACCCCTCCCAGAGGACAACCTCTTGTCGTGATTATTTTCTGGGTGCTTGACCCGGCATGTGCTTCTGCCGTTCTTGTACATAGCATCTCACCAATCTATCATGTTATTGTATTGGGTACATTCTTTCTCATGAGAGCATTTTTTACGGCATCATGAGGGGTGTTATCAAAGGCACCTTCTATATCTAGGAAGCCACATATTGCCGTTTCTTTTGATTCTAAAGCTCCTTTTATGGTATTGGTGAGTTCGTATAGGGCAGTCTCAGTTGATCTGCCTGCTCTATAAGCATGTTGTCTATGATTCAGTAGCAAAATCGTTAATACTTCTGATCTTATGAAGTAATCAATTGCCTTTTCCAGTGTCTTCAGAATGAATGATGTTAAGCTTATTGGCCTGAGAGACTTAGGATGTGTAGTATCTTTTTTTCCTGTTTTAGGGATGAAGATAACTTTTGCTCTTCTCCATAGACTTGGTATGTACCCAAGTACTATGCTGCTTCGAAGCATGCTGATAAGATATGGCATGATTAATTCTTTCCCATTTTGTAGTAGGGCTGGAAAGATCCCGTCTACTCCCGGTGACTTAAAAGGTTGAAAGGTGCTAATTGCCCAATCAAGTCATTTTCCTGAACGGATAGTTTTAGCTATCGTCCAGTCGACTCTGTTAGGTTTCAGAGAAATTCTCTCAACGCTATTACTTTCCATTGGTAAACTGCCTGGAAAGTGTGTACTTAGAAGCAAATTTAATCTCTGCTCGTTATCTTCTATGTAACTACCATCTGGGTAACGAAGTGCTACAGATTTGAATGGCCTTATGTCTATGGAACCAAACAGTTTGTCGATGATAATTTCTTCAAAGGATTGGAAGCAACAGTGTTGTTTTGCTTGGCCCCAAGGAGTGTTTTCTACCAAACTTTGAAGCAGAGGTTAGTCCAAAGGAAATATTCTGCAAAATTTTAATCATTAATTTTCATACAGAACGCAACGGAAAGTCATGAGATCACCATCAAGAAAATTTTTGGTGAGAAATCTGATGTTGTTCAGAATTGAAATCTAGGAGAAATCTACCAAGGTAAAAGTTCGAAATCGTTTCGCCCAAACTCCGGTTTTATTTAAAAGGTTTTCTTTTCAGTTTCTCATTTTTGTGAGCACAGTTTTTAGATCGGCTTGATCATAGATAGCCTCCTATAATATGATGACGGATTTAAGGGTCCTGTGAAGAACCGATTCGGTTTTCTGATTTCATGGAAAGTCAACCTCTAATAGAAAACAACAAAGTCACTAAAAACTGAAAAAAAAGCGTATCATGAATTCAAATTTTTATTAACCGCTTCAGTTTGCTGCACTTGTGTGTTATCGAATATATAACACTGTATTGTATTATCTTTTGAGAAGTTACAATTGTGTATTTATGTGCCATTGCCATCCCAATGCAATGAATGTGATTAAAATAAATATGATTGTGATAAATGTGTTCGAAACTATTGATTTAATTAACTTTTGTAAACGATTCATAATCTTATGAGAATGCAATTGAAAAATAGGTCTTTTAACGTATTTAACGAATTTCTTAGAGGCGATTTATTTGAGTCTGTAATACATAAAAACACAGATCCAAAAGTTGTTATGTGCATCTTCAACTGATTTATTACAAAAAATTTAACTCTTGCACATTATAAATCTACAAGGAAACATTTTTCAAAGATCAATACAAGGTACCTATAATTTGAAGACTTATTCAAAAAGTTAATGTTGCGTTCGTCAGCATTCCAGCGGAGCAGTTTCAGTTGGTCTATTTGTAAATTAGCGTGAAACAAAAATTTGTGTTAATCCAACACTCTCTAATTCTGCATACTTCAGCATCCACTTCGTTATTTGGGTGTTAATGAGGTCGGTAACGACCTGAATGGACCGAAATGTACTTGGCTGTGAAAGTCCAAAAATGTGGGTACTTCCAATTGAAGATTGGTACGAACCATATCCATAAAAATGCAGTGTTGAAAGAAACTAAAAAAAGATAAATATAAATGTATATTATAGATATATATGTGAGTACTATGTAATGTATTATATTAATTATTTTACCTGTATTGGAAAAACATGTTGATATCTTTTATGATAAAAACCTCGAAAATGTATCTTTTATTCTTTTATGATTTCTGACAGATTTCATAACAGATTTTTACATGATGAATACTAAATCTGTTATTCATAAAAGATTTTTAGAATTTTCGAATTTTCGACAGTTCATAACGGATTTCTTAAAAGATTTCATAACAGATTAAGCATGCCGAATACCAAATCTGTTATTCATAAAAGATTTTTTGACAACTTAAACTTTTGTATGGAAATTCATAACAGAATAACAGAATAAAAGAATAAAAGATCTCGCCGAATAGGCCCAATTATTTCTAAGGAAAGCATAAAAAATATCGAAAGAAATTTGTCGTTTATCCGCAATGTTGACACGTCAACCTCTTTTTCATCAATGAAACGTCAAGACATGAATTGCCCAGCAGAGAAAAAAGAAATGCTCTGGTATAGATATCAGAGATCTAGTTATGCGATACAGATATAAAGTGGAGTCGGTGTGTTATAAGTACAGTACACATATTAAAGGTAATATATTGCACAGGTTGTCAAAAATCGAATGACATATGGAAAAAAAAAACATTTGGTGACCCTAGATTCGACTCTACTTATAAAAACTCTATAACCCAAATGTCATTTTTTATGTAAGTCGCAGCGCAGTAGTAGCTTAAGTTAGTGAAGAATATCAAACGCCACGAACCCTTTCAGACTGCCTCACAAAATGTGCTGCTCGTATAGATTTTAGCAAAACATCCTTAGACGATCTGAGAAAAGAAGAAAAATCTTCTGACGAAGATGTTAATGATTTTCTGTACGCAACAAACTCAAAGATGCTCTAACCGAAATATGTGTGTTGTCTGATGTTATTTCGATAGCAAAAGACAAGCGCTACCTTGTACTGGATCCCGATCCAGAAGAACCTGAGGACACGAAACCTACCATACAAGTTTACGCTCGCAGGAAAGCACTTAGTCAAGCAGCTAATGTACTCCTTAATGGCGCAGAACGCCTTCGTATTTGCCACAGTGAGCAGAGAAATAGAAACGTATCAGATTTTCATATTAATTGTTATACACTATCAGATGTTATTCAAATGGAGCTTAAAGCAAGCATCAGCAGATGAAAGAAGATTTGCCAACACATATAATGTGTCCCACTGGCTCATCACTTAGTGCAGGTGTTAGTTGTTAGTAAGCACAATGCAACAAAAACAAAAACACATGCACATAAAAACATGAAAACATATAAAGTCAAAATTAAAACAAAATGACACAGAAACATTTAGGATCGTGGAGCACTGGTTCTGAAAATAGTTTTTAAATTACTTTTATTTAAATTAAAATCCAACACACCCCCATTCAAGTTATATAACTTACTCATCCGCGTGAGAGGCTCATGCATGCCATAATTGGTTCTGTGATGTTCAATATTAAAAAGCTCAGAACTTCGAAGATGGTACGACCGTCCGCGGTAGTTAAAACCAATAAAGGCTAATAGGTCAGACGAATCAATTTGTCCAGAGATAAGTTGATGTAGAAAAATTAAGTCATTGTTTACTCTACGTTGATATAAAGATTGCATCTGCAAAAGCCTTATCCGATGCTCGTATGGTGGCAGGTTATAAGGATCAGCCCATGGAAGGCCTTTAAGGGCAAAGCGAATAAAATTATGCTGGACTGATTCAATACGTTTCTTATGGATTTCATAGAAAGGGGTCCATACTTGTGAAGCATACTCAAGATGCGGCCTAACATAACAGTTATACAAAGAGAGGGTAACGTATGGATCGTTAAATTCTTTTGCCCACCGTTTTATGAATCCAAGCATAGAGTTCGCCTTTTTTACAATAAAGTTAACATGTTCAGAAAATTCCAGATTAGCACTAAAATTAACTCCTAAGTCCTTAAAACTAAAAACACGATTAATTTTATTTTGTGTTATACAATATTCAAAGTCACTTGGAACTTTTTTCTTTGAGAAAGTAATAGTTTGGCATTTTATAGGATTAAGAGTTAACCCATTTTTATTACACCAAATACTGAAACTATCAAGATCAGCCTGCAAAAGAGTATGATCATTGGGAGATTTGATTGATTTATAAATTTTCATATCATCTGCAAATATGAGAATCTCACTAAAGCGTATAAAAGAAGAAACATCATTTATAGCAAGAATAAATAAGAATGGACCCAAATGGCTTCCCTGGGGTACGCCTGAATGGGCAACGAAAGTATTAGAAAGGGAATTTCTAAATTTAACCTGGTAAGTTCTATTTTCTAGGTATGATTTGATCCAAGATATAAAAAGAGTAGGGAAACCGTATGATTGCAGTTTAAAAACAATAATATTATGGCTGAGTTGGTCAAATGCTTTGGAAAAATCTGTGTATATACAATCTACTTCAAAACCACTTTCTACTGCATTTGAACAATTATGTAAAAATGTAAGAAGATTTGTAACAGTAGACCGTTTCTGCACGAAACCGTGTTGCTGTTTACATATAATGTTCTTACCAAAGAATAAAAGACTTTCACATACAATCTGTTCAAAAAGCTTAGGGATACAGGACAATTTAGAAATAGGTCTATAGTTTTTGATGTCAAATTTGTCGCCTTTTTTAAAAACAGGAGTGAGAAATGATTTCTTCCAGAATGATGGAAATTTCCCAGACTTTAACGAAAGCTTAAATAATAATTGCAAGGGCTGCACCAATACACGACTACACTTTTTCAGAATAATTGGGGGTATACCGTCGGGGCCATAGGAGCAATCGTCATTCAATAATGACAAAAAGTGTAAGACCCTATCTTGTTCCACAGGAATAGTGTTAAAACTTACTTGCGGGTAGGTGTTCACGTCTTTAAAAAAATCTTTATCAACACTTACATGAGTATCAACAAAGTAGTTTGAAAAATTATTTGCGAACGCATTGCAAATATCACTGGGATTATGTACCGAAGAGTTTTCATATGTAAAACTTGCTGGGAAGCCATCCGAATTTTTCTTCGAGTTAACAAAATGCCAAAAGCTTTTAGGGTCCTGTTTCAAAGAGATTCCCATTTCGTTAACATAGTTGGAGTATAAAGCTTTTGAAAGATTTTTAAATTCTTCAAAAAGGGTTATATACTGTTCAAAGATTATTGGAGAAAGGGTTTTTATGTAAACTTTCCATACTTTATTTCTCTTGTTTCGAAGAGATTTAAGCTCTTGTGTATACCAAGGGTGACAAAAATTATTATTTTTAGATCTTTTCGTAGGTACAGAATTATTTATACAGCTACTGAGTATATTATAAAACCCAGTTACCGCATCATCAATATTTGTAGAATCTAATATATTTTCAATATTAGATCTACTTATAACATCAGAAAGCAACTGAAAATTTGTCTTACGAAAATCAAACACATATGAACAGTCTTGTGGATAACAATTATCAAGAAGATGGCTGCTCAGGTCAAAAAATATATCCAGAGGTGGATGGTAGTTGTCTATATTAGTGATGCCAGAACTAGATTCGAGAACAACAGTACTAATAGCGTCAGAAGAAAATACTAAATCGAGTACTCGATTTTTAAAATTTTTAATACAGCTTACTTGCTGTAAGTCAGTAGAATAAATACCATCCAAAGAAAGAAGCTCTGTTTGTGAAGATGTTGATGTAGCTTCCTGATAAGAACCATCTTCCGAAGGAACCCACTCTATATGGGGCAGATTAAAATCTCCGAGAAGTAAAATATTGCTGTTGGAGCAAGACAAGTCAATAATAAAATCTAAGGCCATAGCAAGTTCATTATACAATTCGATTGAACTTTTTGGTGGAATATATGCATTTAAAACATATATTAGCTTAGACTGTATTTTTAATTTGATACATACTAAGTCAATAGAAAGAACAAATGGAAAAGAAATAGACGTTGATAAAAGACGATTACGAACAGCGATCAGAACACCGCCTCCTACTTCTTTAGGTTTATCAACATGACGATCTTTTCTGTAAACTAAGAACTCTTGATTGAAAAGTTCTGTGTCCAAATAGCTAGAATTCAGCCAGGTTTCTGTTAAAACAAAGATGTCATGTGAAAAAGCTTGAGAGTTAGTATATAAATTGGCAGTTTTGCTGCGAAGCCCTCTAACATTCTGATAAAAGAGGGTAATCCTGTTCAGTTTTTTGCTGCCGAATTTTTTGATATAACTCGCCGAGGTCTGTTTTTTTTGACAGTTGTGAATTCTTTTACAAGAGCTTCAGTTGGCCAGTTATTATTGTTGATGATTGAATCGAAAAGTGTGGGATTGGCAACTATTTTAAAAGAAGAAACGAAACTATTTACTTTGCTTATCTTCGTGCATTTAATAGACGCTTTGTCAGGAATGCATTTGTTAGATACTAAATGGGAAACAATATCATCAACAACAATATCTGGATTCAAACGCGATACAAAAATAGACTTTGGTTTCGGGACAGCCTCAATAGGTCTAGGACAAGAATCAGTTGATATAAGTGGATCCGGTATGGTTTCACAATCCATATCACCATCTATATTTGAAATAGGCATTAAAGTAGGACTGACGGTCTGAGATGACCCAGGTGAAACCGAAGCATTATTACGGTTTGAACAACTCCTGAGATTGGTTCGCTTTGGGGGAGGACTCGTATTTTTAATCACTGATTTTTCTCGTCCCCTCTTCTTACCATTTTTAACAACTGGGGCAAGAAGAGTACTAGCAAATGAAGAGGATTCTGCAAACAAATCCTTGTCAACTGATGAGACAGAAGCAAGGGGAGGTCCTTGGATCAGATCCTCAGTTGATGTTGATATGTTAACTTTATCATTTAAAGGACAAAAAGTGGATACGTTTGAGACTGCAGTATTGAAATTTGTAAGCAAGTCCTCAAACCCTGCAGACAGTTTTAATATGTTTTCTTTGAAAGAATTCATCTTAAAAGCTAGCTGCGAAATGGATATTTTGCGGCAGTCGGTGCAGTACCAAAAGGCAATTTTCGAAGCTATTATTTTTTCAATGAATGCATTCGTGGAACCAACACATTTGGCATGATAAAGATTGCCACAGGTTCCAAAACATGCAAACAAAGGCTGATTGTTTGAGCTATCAGGGCAGGCTGTTTCAGAGCAAACCATTATCGCGAATTAAAAAAAAAAAAAAAAATTAAAAAAATTATATAAAAATGATATAAAAAAAAATAAAACAATAAAAAATTATTGTTTTTAGTTAAAAAAAATTAAAATAAAATAATAAAACTAAGGGAAGAAAAAAAAAAAAATTTAAAAAGAAGATTGCAGACGGTGGGATGCGAACCCACGAATCGAATTTCTGAGAGTGAAGTATTATCCAATTGAGCTACCAAGCTCCTTATAGTGATTTGGATTTTTGTTAAATTAATAATAAAAAATACTTAGATTAAAATGAGAAAAGCTCAAATTAAGGGGAAATGTAATGTTAACTTAAGGTGAACACATACACAGAACCACTTAAAAGCACTTACTCACAAACGCAAATGAATCAAACAATTAAAATTAAATAAATACAAATATGGATGATTTAATCAAACAATTGTTTTCACTGCGCACTGGATTTAAACAAATTATTTATTATGAATTTAAATTGAATATATGAAATATCACTAAAAAAAGTGATATTTGTCAAAAATTATAATTTAAACGCAGTATTAAGATGAGAAAAACTAATTTTAAATCACGACGATTTGTACACGCAACACAACACATTAGAACCAGTGCTCCCACTGAATTGTTACGTCTAAGGCAAAATTGGCGCCTCAAGAAGGTATCCAACTCCATTATTGGCGATCCTAGTTACCGTACTGCTGGTTCTAAGTTTGAAATGAGTTGAATTTTCGAGGTTACCAAAGCCGAAGATTTGGTTGATGATTACAAAATTATCCGGTAATTGGGCGGTGATACATGTGGCGAAGCCAACATCAGCATTGAGAGTTAATGTCCCACCTGAACTGCAAGGGGTGGCTTACATAAAAGTTATGACACAAAAAGATCAAGAAGATCTGTGCACAGCCAATATTAATTTGATGGGAACTGGAGAGAACATCACCCAACAAGTAGGAGTGTGGCAAAAGACTTTAGAGTTTGCCCAAAACGTTCTTTTCTGTAAAGAACTCTTTAGTCAGCTAGCAAGAGAAGCCATTCACATGCAAGCACCTATTCCTCATGTCGTGGTAGGCAATCAAATTCGAGCAACACTCCTTCCAGGTATTCAGTTATTTATCTCACTATGTCACTCTACAACAATCGACTCGAGCAGTCCAGGACCGATAAACGATCATGATCATGTCCTGGAGCACTTGCTGCACCAATTGTTACGTGAGGTTCATCACAAAAACAGTCATCACCCTTTTCCCCACCCAGCCAGTGGACCAATGGGACCAAGTAAGCGCAGAATGTTTGCCGGGCCCATAGCAGCTGACCGTCATGAACTTCTGAACATGACAAAATCACAAACTATTCTCGAACAAATAATCTCCCAAGCACAACATATATTTATGCGAAAGAGAACACAAAATGTGCTAGACACGTTGGCCCGCGACGTTAAGGATCCGCCGATTGTTTCACACTGGAATGCAATGAATAGTCCGACAATGGCTTGTGTCAAAATCAACATAGTTACACACGGGTAAGTACATAGTTGCAACTCTACTTGAAGAGGTCATAATTTCATTGGTTTCATAAAGTTTGTTCAGTTTAATCTACAGTTTATAAAAATATATATAAAACGTTTTACTTATTTATATTCATATGTAAACAAGAAAACAATAATTTGTATTATTTTATTTTCAGAAGAACCGATGTTCTTGCTCCAGGGGATAGGAAGTGGACTCAAGATGGTGTCTACTATGATGCCACCATTGAAGGTATCACCATCGAAGGCGAAGTTAGTGTCATATTCGAGGCATATCAAAATCGTTCGAAAACAACGCTCAAAGAGTTGAAGGAGCGTACAACCCGCAATGAAGTCTTCCCATCAACAAAGTGAGTATTTCAAATATTAAATAAGTTTTAGTTTTGACAAGCACTTTATAGGCGACATCGACCGAATCAAAAAGAATACCTCAAGAAAGGAAAACAAAAAAAACAACAACGCTTCAAAGAGCTTGAAGAAGAGCGAGAGCACGACAAGAACAAGTGGCTTAATTTCACTACGAAAAACGCAAAGAAACCTGGCATGAAGGTAAAAAGTATATTCGCTTCTCCCGAAAATGTTGAAGGACGCGTCGGCATTGGTACCTGTGGCGTCTCCGGTAAAGGAATAACAGAGTTTACTGTTGGAGAGAAATTGCGTAAAGGCATCTAGTTGCTGTTTTCCTTTATCTTATTTGATTAGACTAATTTTACATCAAATAAAACTTGTTCCGTTACATCTTATATCAAGCTTTTATTTAACATGATAAAACTCCCATCCTCTACCTAAAACAATCGAATATCTGTTCTCCTTTCAATAACATCTGGGATTAAAATGTATAATTCCAAGTTATTTCAATGCTTTTTCCTTTTCCACAAAAGGATAGTCGTCTCCTTTTAAAGTATCCAGTAGAAGCATCGCTGATCCTCGACAAATAGTTAGTAATTTACAAATATCATAAACTCTGCAAGATAAAAAGAGAATAAAATATTTTCTAAACAATCAAGGGAACTCTTACTTTTTAAACAACAAATCTGGTCGCCTTGAGTATTTTCCAAACAGAGCGAATAGATTTGTAATCGAACTGGGCAGCTCCGGCAGAGGAGAATTTTATATTGATTACCATACTGTCGAGAAAGTAATCGTCCATTTGCTTAGCAATTAAACGAAGGGCGAGTATAAATAGGTTGCTCGAGAGGTCTTTTTAAAAGTTGTGAAGTGTTGTTAACATTACCTAGAAAAGAAGCCGTTAAAATTTATAATTTGCTGATTCAGAAGAACTTACCTGAAACATTTCTCCAGCACTAGTCGACAACATAAAAGGCTTCCGTGATATATTATCTGACAATGATTGCCATTTATCATGACGATATGACATTGATTTCGCTTTGATTTCATTAACCGCTTTCGTTTATGTTGCCAATGCTCTAATTCCTCGATGTTTAAATACTGAATTGATTTCATTTGCATTTGGACCCACCGCAGTGCAGCATGCAAATGCAAATAATGCTATAATAAAAAAAAAAACTTTAAATTTTTTTTATTTGTCCGTGGGAATAAATTAAATAAACTTACAACATTCTCACCCCACTCCCAAAGCTCAGGGAGGTCTTAAGAGCTGCCTTGGTATTACCGGTATCAATTTGTATTTCTTTATTTAATTATTAGTGTATTTTATTTTGAAAACATTAATAAATACCTAGAAAGTAATTTCCTTCAGTGGTACTGAAGTCAACCACCAATCTATAATCTTAATGTTTCCTTTGATGTAGTTTTGAATACATTCATTATGTCTTTCTATCTGAATACAATAAACTTCCTTCTTCTTGTATAAACCTTCTTGGTAAAACCACGCGTTTTTCTCTCTGCTCTTATAGGTTATGGGCCCCTCCAAAAGTTTTTAACTTTTTTCGATAAAAATTTTACAATTAAATTTATAAAAGTTCTTTTGAGAACTAAAATGGCGAAAATAGAAACTTTAATTTCCTTTGAAAAGCAGCTGGGACGGCAGAACTACTCGAACTGGCGAACTGCAGTACAGGCGTATCTCGATCTGGAAAATCTTTGGTGCGGAGTCATTGAGTACGACACAAATGAGAACGGTCAGCCTAAAATTCCAGTTCCAGAAGATAAGGCAAGAAGCAAAATAACTTTGGCAATTGATTCCGTGTGCTACATCCATATCCAAAAGAAATGTGGCAAAGGTTACCAGATGCCTATGAAGACAATGGTCTGACGCGTCGTGTAGGTCTACTGCGTAAACTAATAACCACTTCACTGTCGAACTGCGGTAACATGGAGCGCTACGTCAAGGAAATCATCTCCACATCTCAGTCACTAAATGGCATTGGTTTTCCAATCAATGAGGAATGGGTTGGAACGCTTTTATTACCTGGCTTATCTGATGACTACCGACCGATGATAATGGCGCTGAAAAATTCCGGTACAAAAATCACCGGAAATGTCATAAAGACAAAGGTTTTGCAGGAGATGCGACCAGGTGAAGACGATTCTGCATTTTTTGCAGGCAAATATAATAAGCGTTACACAAGTAACTCGGAGCAGCGAAAAGGGCCAAGTGCATTCCAGATCTTAGTGCCAATTTACTATCAGTTGGCCGCATAGTGAAACGAGGTCATACGGTTGTTTTTCAAAACGAGGGCGTTCAAAACTTGATCGAAACCAAAAGGTAATTGCGACCGGATCACTTACCGAATCCCCGAGCAAAGCACTTACTTGTGGAGCAACTGCTACTCGCAACCTTTGGCATAGGCGAATGGGGCATCTCAATCACAACAGTCTCAACCAATTAAAAGGAGGTTTGGCAATAGGCATCAACCTTACAAACCAATCCGAAGGAGATTGCAAAATGTGTCCCATTGGAAAACAAATAAGGCTTCCTTTCAGTAAGCAAGATAAGAGAGCTAATAATATTTTAGAACTCGTACATTCCGACATTTGCGGGCCGATGGAGCATGAGTCTCTCGGAGGTAGCCGATAT
Organism: Baccha elongata; assembly: GCA_951217065.1. Taxonomy (NCBI): domain Eukaryota; kingdom Metazoa; phylum Arthropoda; class Insecta; order Diptera; family Syrphidae; genus Baccha; species Baccha elongata. The sequence continues at coordinate 70,767,509 of OX578274.1, read as the reverse complement.
TTTCTATCTTTCGTTGATGACTACTCGTGAAAAAAATTTGTTTTCTTTATTAAGACGAAGTCAGAACACGATGTAAGTCAATGCTTCTTAGAGTTCGTAAATTTCGCGGAAAACCAAAGTGGCAAAAGGCTAAAGAAGCTCCGTACAGACAACGGAAAAGAGTACTTAAACTCAAAGATGCGACAAATTATAAAAAAGAAGGAAACTCATCACCAGACGACGAACGTTCATACAGCATAGCAGAATGGGTTTGCCGAAAGAGATAACCGATCAATTGTAGAGAAGGCCAGATATATGCTAGCCGATGCCAACATGTCAAAGGTGTTTTGGGCGGAGGCCGTTGAAACCTGATTTGTCACATATAAAAGTTTTTGGAAAGCCAGTTATGACACACATTCCAAAGATAAGTCGCAAAAAGTGGGACGCAGAGGCACATGAGTGCATACTAACTGGATTTGATGTCTGTATGACCCGGTGAAACATTTAATTTTCAAGAGCCGCAATGTAACATTCATCAATGAAAACAGTAGTGCAGGTGAATCTTCACTAAAATCTCGAATGCCGGAGGTACGTAACAAAAACAGTACAGCAAGTGAACCACGATTTGTTGAATTGAAACTTTTCAACGAAATTGATACGAGTGCCGACGAAGAAAGTGTCAAACCAACAAATTCACCCTCGCCTAAAAATGATTCATCCGATGCGTTCCCTCAGCAACCAATCTCAAATACATCAGCAACACCGATGTTGAGGCGCAGCGACAGGGAACGCCACATACCAGGCAAGTACAAAGATTTTATTATTGAGAACAATTATTGTAGTTCCCCTTCCTCTTCTCAATCTAGTAGTGATGAGTCGTTTGATGACTGTGAACCCGAACTTTTGAACGAGGAAAGAAGTCAATCTTCGAAGTCCGATGCTAGAGCAGATGTGAACTCAGGATTTACTGGACTTGTCGCGCCTCCATCGTACCCAAATAGTCTTGTTTCGGTAGAGAACCAGCTAATACTTAACCTCATGCGGGGCGCAGCACCCTAACGCAAGTATCCTAAATTAAACTCAGTTCAAAGTCAAAGTACTGCTAAGCATTTTTCACAGCAAATCTCAGATGATCCAGCGACGCCAGAAGAAGCATTGTCGAGTTCAGATGCAAGTTCATGCAAGCTGGCCATGGAGGAAGAGTTCCAATCACTAATGGCAAACAATACTTGGTCTCTTGTAGATATGCCAACTCATCGCAAACCCATAAAATGCAAATGGGTATTTCGAACCAAACGTGGTGTCACGGGTGACATTGACCGTCACAAAGCGAGACTTGTGATCAAAGGATATTCGCAGCGAAAAGGGGTGGATTATGAGGAAACGTACTCTCCAGTTGTACGTCATAGATTAGATTAGATTAGATTAGATTTATTAATAATTTTGTTTAAGTTACAATTTTGTTTTACAAAAAATCGGTTAGCATGGCTTTGACGTCTGCCTGATTGACATAAAGTTAAACATTTAATACAAAAAAATTTTAGTAAAGTTGAAAATTAATACCAAATAATTATTTTTCTTTGTTTTTTTCAATAGGTTAAAAATCTTAATTGATATTTTGATTTCGATTGCCAATGCAAGTTTATAAAAATAGAAAAGCTGGTTTATATCTTTTTCGAAGTTGAGATGTGCTAAAACATCATGTTCTGTTAGGAGGTTGCTTCACAGGAAGTATCTTCGAATCTCTTTCAAAATAGGACATCTGCCGATAAAATGGATAACATCTCCTCTCTCCGATAAGTTGCAAAGGTTACATAGAATTGGTAAATCTGGACGGGGGGGGTTATAATTAAGCCGAATTAAGTTCAGTTTAAAAAAACCGATATTTTGTCTGCCTTATTTTCATTGTGGAAGTAATTCCTTTCACATAAATTATGGTTTAGCACACTGTATGTAGATCTGTGAATAGACGATGATGCTAAATTAATGCAATCTGATCTGAATTTTTGATCCGCGTAGTGTGAGCTGTCATTTTTTCTTTTGACAAGATGGTAAAATTCCTTATATTCGAATTAAAATGTTTAGTTATTTGTTTAAGTATTCTATTGCATCGAAATCAAAGTTTTAAGCGTACGTATGGTAATATCGATGCAATAAAAATAAATTTTATTACATAACAAACATTTATATGATGTATTATCGTTTTTCTGATTAGATTAGATTAGATTTATTTTGTTTAAGTTACAATTTTGTTTTACAAATCGGTTAGCATGGCTTTGCCGTTTGCCTGATTGACATAAAGTTAAACATTTAATACAAGTAAAATTTAGTAAAGTTGAAAATGAATACCAAATAAATATTGCAACTTAATTACAGTTTTTTTTCAATATAAATAGTTAAAAATCTTCATTGATAATTTGATTTAGATAGCCGATTGCAAGTTTATAAAAATAGAAGAGCTGGTTTATATCTTTTTCGCAGTTGAGATGTGCTAAAACATCATGTTCTGTTATGAGGTCGCTTCCCAGGAAGTATCTTCGAATCTCTTCCAAAATAGGACATCTGCCGATAAAATGGATAACATCTTCTCTCTCCGATAAGTTGGAAAGGTTACATAGAATTGGTAAATCTGGACGGTGGGGGATATAATTAAGCCGAATAAGTTCTCCTCTCATTTTAGGTTAGGTTAGGTTTGCGGGTTGCTGTAGGAGAGCCAATAGCTCAGCCCCAGCACACTTAGGTCAATGTAGACCCATTGTGATGCCCATTTGAGGGTTTACCAATTCCTCCTCTTACCATACTCGTAGTCCAATATTTAGTTCCTTAGTATCATCCCGGGGTGTTCAACCATCCGTTTCCTCTTGCGAATCTATATAGATTTGTTATTGGGCACTCTGATAGTTCTTTGATGCTTTCGAAGAAGTATTTCCCCAGAGTTTTATTTCTTAGATGGCAGAGCCTATGGCAGTGACAGAGGTAGTGGGTTATATCCTTATGTTCTTCCTCGTCACTGCAACCTCTACATTTTTTCTACGTTTTCAGTTAGACCTAGTTTTTTGGCGTGATATCTTAGCATGTTAGTTAAAACACCTACCAACGTCGTTACTGACTTCCTGTCTTTTTGAATGATTGCATTCGTTCTATTTTTATCGTACTGCGGCCACAGTTTCCTAGCTACCTCACAAGTGTTTAAGTTTGCCCATCTCGAGTTGGCTTTTGCCAGGATTTCACACATTATATTAAGTTTGAGGTCGCATAACAGTGGTTTAACGCTCCTTTCTGAGAGTTCTAGGCTAAGTGCTGAGCCTTTTCTTGCCAATTCATCGGCTTTTTCATTTCCCATTATGTCCGCGTAACCGGGGACCCAGCAGAGTGTTATATGCTGTGTGGCAAGAACTTTAAGCTCTTCGCGACAGCTTTTCACAAGCTTGGACTTTATTTCAACAGCAGAAATTGCTTTTATCGCTGCCTGGCTATCGATGAGAATGGTAATATCGCAATGTAACATTCATCAATGAAAACAGTAGTGCAGGTGAATCTTCACTAAAATCTCGAATGCCGGAGGTACGTAACAAAAACAGTACAGCAAGTGAACCACGATTTGTTGAATTGAAACTTTTCAACGAAATTGATACGAGTGCCGACGAAGAAAGTGTCAAACCAACAAATTCACCCTCGCCTAAAAATGATTCATCCGATGCGTTCCCTCAGCAACCAATCTCAAATACATCAGCAACACCGATGTTGAGGCGCAGCGACAGGGAACGCCACATACCAGGCAAGTACAAAGATTTTATTATTGAGAACAATTATTGTAGTTCCCCTTCCTCTTCTCAATCTAGTAGTGATGAGTCGTTTGATGACTGTGAACCCGAACTTTTGAACGAGGAAAGAAGTCAATCTTCGAAGTCCGATGCTAGAGCAGATGTGAACTCAGGATTTACTGGACTTGTCGCGCCTCCATCGTACCCAAATAGTCTTGTTTCGGTAGAGAACCAGCTAATACTTAACCTCATGCGGGGCGCAGCACCCTAACGCAAGTATCCTAAATTAAACTCAGTTCAAAGTCAAAGTACTGCTAAGCATTTTTCACAGCAAATCTCAGATGATCCAGCGACGCCAGAAGAAGCATTGTCGAGTTCAGATGCAAGTTCATGCAAGCTGGCCATGGAGGAAGAGTTCCAATCACTAATGGCAAACAATACTTGGTCTCTTGTAGATATGCCAACTCATCGCAAACCCATAAAATGCAAATGGGTATTTCGAACCAAACGTGGTGTCACGGGTGACATTGACCGTCACAAAGCGAGACTTGTGATCAAAGGATATTCGCAGCGAAAAGGGGTGGATTATGAGGAAACGTACTCTCCAGTTGTACGTCATAGATTAGATTAGATTAGATTAGATTTATTAATAATTTTGTTTAAGTTACAATTTTGTTTTACAAAAAATCGGTTAGCATGGCTTTGACGTCTGCCTGATTGACATAAAGTTAAACATTTAATACAAAAAAATTTTAGTAAAGTTGAAAATTAATACCAAATAATTATTTTTCTTTGTTTTTTTCAATAGGTTAAAAATCTTAATTGATATTTTGATTTCGATTGCCAATGCAAGTTTATAAAAATAGAAAAGCTGGTTTATATCTTTTTCGAAGTTGAGATGTGCTAAAACATCATGTTCTGTTAGGAGGTTGCTTCACAGGAAGTATCTTCGAATCTCTTTCAAAATAGGACATCTGCCGATAAAATGGATAACATCTCCTCTCTCCGATAAGTTGCAAAGGTTACATAGAATTGGTAAATCTGGACGGGGGGGGTTATAATTAAGCCGAATTAAGTTCAGTTTAAAAAAACCGATATTTTGTCTGCCTTATTTTCATTGTGGAAGTAATTCCTTTCACATAAATTATGGTTTAGCACACTGTATGTAGATCTGTGAATAGACGATGATGCTAAATTAATGCAATCTGATCTGAATTTTTGATCCGCGTAGTGTGAGCTGTCATTTTTTCTTTTGACAAGATGGTAAAATTCCTTATATTCGAATTAAAATGTTTAGTTATTTGTTTAAGTATTCTATTGCATCGAAATCAAAGTTTTAAGCGTACGTATGGTAATATCGATGCAATAAAAATAAATTTTATTACATAACAAACATTTATATGATGTATTATCGTTTTTCTGATTAGATTAGATTAGATTTATTTTGTTTAAGTTACAATTTTGTTTTACAAATCGGTTAGCATGGCTTTGCCGTTTGCCTGATTGACATAAAGTTAAACATTTAATACAAGTAAAATTTAGTAAAGTTGAAAATGAATACCAAATAAATATTGCAACTTAATTACAGTTTTTTTTCAATATAAATAGTTAAAAATCTTCATTGATAATTTGATTTAGATAGCCGATTGCAAGTTTATAAAAATAGAAGAGCTGGTTTATATCTTTTTCGCAGTTGAGATGTGCTAAAACATCATGTTCTGTTATGAGGTCGCTTCCCAGGAAGTATCTTCGAATCTCTTCCAAAATAGGACATCTGCCGATAAAATGGATAACATCTTCTCTCTCCGATAAGTTGGAAAGGTTACATAGAATTGGTAAATCTGGACGGTGGGGGATATAATTAAGCCGAATAAGTTCTCCTCTCATTTTAGGTTAGGTTAGGTTTGCGGGTTGCTGTAGGAGAGCCAATAGCTCAGCCCCAGCACACTTAGGTCAATGTAGACCCATTGTGATGCCCATTTGAGGGTTTACCAATTCCTCCTCTTACCATACTCGTAGTCCAATATTTAGTTCCTTAGTATCATCCCGGGGTGTTCAACCATCCGTTTCCTCTTGCGAATCTATATAGATTTGTTATTGGGCACTCTGATAGTTCTTTGATGCTTTCGAAGAAGTATTTCCCCAGAGTTTTATTTCTTAGATGGCAGAGCCTATGGCAGTGACAGAGGTAGTGGGTTATATCCTTATGTTCTTCCTCGTCACTGCAACCTCTACATTTTTTCTACGTTTTCAGTTAGACCTAGTTTTTTGGCGTGATATCTTAGCATGTTAGTTAAAACACCTACCAACGTCGTTACTGACTTCCTGTCTTTTTGAATGATTGCATTCGTTCTATTTTTATCGTACTGCGGCCACAGTTTCCTAGCTACCTCACAAGTGTTTAAGTTTGCCCATCTCGAGTTGGCTTTTGCCAGGATTTCACACATTATATTAAGTTTGAGGTCGCATAACAGTGGTTTAACGCTCCTTTCTGAGAGTTCTAGGCTAAGTGCTGAGCCTTTTCTTGCCAATTCATCGGCTTTTTCATTTCCCATTATGTCCGCGTAACCGGGGACCCAGCAGAGTGTTATATGCTGTGTGGCAAGAACTTTAAGCTCTTCGCGACAGCTTTTCACAAGCTTGGACTTTATTTCAACAGCAGAAATTGCTTTTATCGCTGCCTGGCTATCGATGAGAATGGTAATATCCTCTCGGGGTAGTGCCATCATTGATGCCACTCTGGCAGCTTTCGTTACTGCTAGAACCTCTGCTTGGAATACACTGCTGTTATTGGGAAGTCTGATTGAGCCTTCTATATTCAGAGCTTCTGAGAAGAAGCCAGCCCCAGTACCTATATCCATTTTTGAGCCGTCTGTAAAGATGGATTTGGTTGTAGGTTGTAAAACTTCATTATTAATCCACTCCTCTCTACTTGGGAACAAGCATTGGAATGGCCTTTCAAAATCTGTAGTCAGACTCTACATTTGTTCCTGTGTGGATGTTCAAAATTTCAGAGTGTCCAGTTAAACTGGATCTCCATAGATTAGATTGGCTAATCCTGAGAGCGCTTTTTGCTGTAGTTTCCTGCATATAAAGGTCAAGTGGCAGAAGGTTAAGTATGGTTTCTAAGCCCGCCGTGGGTGTCGTGCGCAAGGCACTGGTTGATCCAATGCATGCAAGTCTCTGGATGTTAGTCAATGCCTAAAAGTTTGTAGCTTTGTTAGCGGCTTTCCACCAAACTAAGCATCCATACGTCAGTATCGGTCTCACTATCGCTCCTCTCATTTTAAAAATAGCCGATATTTTGTCTGCCGTATTTTCATTATGGAAGTAATTCCTGTCACATAAATTATCGTTTAACACACTGTATGTAGATCTGTGAACGGACGATGATGCTTAATTAATGCAATCTGATCTGAGTTTTTGATCAAGTTTAGACACAAGATTATGCAGTACATCTTTGCAATATATTCCATTTTCATTCACAAAATTAAATTTAAAACCACAGTACGATGCTAGATCCTCTAATTGTTTATACCATAGGGCTCTTCTTTCTATTGTCCTTAACGCAATTATTTTTGGAAGCCTATCGCTGCGCAATTATAGCACTTTAATGACATAACTCACGTGAAGCTTAAGGGTTTTTATAAAAAGAGGTGACAATCCTGTTTCAATATTTAACATGTAGTTGGGCGTCGTGTTTGGTAGATTGTAATATCTTTTGATGTAATATCTCAGTAGTTTTTCCACTGTATCATACTGATAGTAACCCCAAGATTGTGCTGCGTACATCATGATAGACTCAGATACAGCTTGAAAGACTTTATATTTTACACTATGGTCTACTAAGTGGTTTGAGAAACATTTCTTCCACGTTGCGGACATGGCACTTTTAGGTTTAATTAGTTTTTCCCTTGAGTGACTTTCCATACTAAGATTACTAGTTATTGTCACTCCGAGATAGCTGTATGCTATTACAATTTCAATTTGCTGTCTATTTATAAACCATTTTTCATTATTGCAGGCTCTTCCAGACCCTTTTTTGAAAATCATTATTTTTGATTTAGGTAAGTTCACTGTAAGATACCATAATTGGCAGTAAGCATCCAGGCGATTAATCATAAGCTGCAAGGAATCTATTGAATACGAAAATTAAACTACATCGTCTGCAAATAAAAGGGCCTTTATCAAAACTCCGGATATCTCTATGCCTCCTGGTAGAAAGTCGGTGAGTCCATTGATATACATGGCAAAGAGCTTTGGGCTAAGAGTATATCCTTGTCGTACTCCCATTGTGGTCTTAAACCATTCTGAAATCTCAGTACCGCTCCACACAGCCGATTGGTTATCTTCGTAAAGGTTTTCGAGGACCTTTCCAAACTTTTGACTCATCCCAGCGTTGTAGAGTTTATATATTAGAGCTCTTGTTATCGAATGCTGTTTTGAAACCACGAAGAAGGCAAATCATTTCTTTTTTTGGTCTAAGAATGTTCCTGCGATGTTTTGCAGTACGAAAATGTTATCTACAATGAAATAACCATTCCGAAACCCAGCCTGACATTCTTTAATCAGTTTGTTGTTTTCGTTCCAAGCTGACATACCATCATTTAAAAGTGTGGTAAATACTTTATACGACGCGTCAAAAAGGATATTCCTCTGTTGTTAGTGGGATCACCTGCATCGCCTTTTTTATGAATCGGATATACAATTGCTTGCTTAAACTGTTGCGTAATTTTGCCTGTTTCAAACTTTTCATTAAAAATCTCTGACATTTTGTTTATGAAGCTGTTCGTAGCGTACTTCATAAATTCTATGAGAATCCTGTCAGATCCCGTCTTTGAGCTTATTCAAAACCCTTACGCCTTCTTCCTGAGTTAAAGGTGCATCTAACGTTTTGTTTTTCTGTATTAATAGTTAATTAAGAAGACGTAACAATTTGTAGTAAATAAGGGGTGTAGTTTATTTATTTTACTACGCGTATTAATTTACATTTATTATTTATTATTTTATTTTTATTTATTTTTATTTATTTATTATGATTTGCCTAAACATTAAGATATAATATCTTATAAACTAGTTTACAGCTTTAATGATTTGTTAGATAAAGAAGAAAAAGACTACTTCAATAAACGATTTAAAATTTATAAGAATAGTAAATATATAAAATTTCACAAATAGTGTAATTATTTTGTAAAATTAATTAATATTATTAATCATAAATTGGAATATTATTACATTAAACTTCATTAACTACATTAACTACTTCGATTGGCAACTCTGACAAAAAAAGTCAAACACCTAATTTGTTTTTGTCTGCACTCTTTTCCTTTATATTTTTATCAAAAAATATAATTTCTAACAAAAAGTCTATTGAAAAGTAAAAAAGTTTATCTGCCGTACATTCACGCCTCATATCCTGCAAATATATGGGTACAATGAAAAAAGAGCTCCGCATTTAACTTCGCCTGAACAAATCGAGACAAATAACGCGAAAAAGCAATCCTCGAAAGCAACAATAATAATAATAATATTTTAACTATGTGGCTTTAAGGCACATTGCCATTTAAATGTTGCACGACACTAGTTAGAAGAAATAGAAAGAAAGGAAAGAATTGTTTTGGTACAATGGATAGAGAGCTAGTTGATTTTTATTTTTCATTGCTTAACCCCAAAAGAAAAGAAAAAAATGCTCTGTACCCGAGTGAGGATTGAACCTGCACCCTCTGGGTTAACAAGCAAGCCCTCCAATTTTGTTTCGATTTTAATTTAATTTTTATTTTTTATTTTACTTATGACTTACTTTTACTTATTTAAGTAAAATGCTAGACAAAAACCTTAAAATCTAGCTTACATTACTTAATTTTAATTTTTAATTTTACTTATGACTTACTTTTACTTATTTAAGTAAAATGCTAGACAAAAACCTTAAAAACTAGCTTACAGAATAACTTAACTTAATGCAGGAGCTCTAAATTATGCTATAACTATATATAAAAAATGCCTTTCGGCGTAAAAACTAAATTTAATTAAAATTCAATATTTTTTAAAACTAAATGAGAAAATTCTTAAAAACTCCTTTTTATATATCTTTATTGTATGTAAAACTTAAAACTACCACAAGCAAGCACTCCATCCATTGTACCATTGCCGCCAACGATAAAAGTATGAATAATAATAATAACTGTGGCTCATACCCAACTCCACCTCCAACTGCTGCTGCTCCTCTTGTTGTACCTGATGTTGCTGGTGTGCCTACTGCTGCTGCTTCTACTGCTGAAACTCCTGATGTCTTTTCGTGGTATCTGTTTGAACAAAAACTAGGAAATAGAATTGATTAACAACTTTTCGATCCCGAGCAAACCATATTCGGACCACATGCCTTTAAAATTAAGTTTTTCCCCATCCCCTTCAATGACAGCAAAAGTAGATAACTTGGCACTTGAAAAAAAGTTTATCTGGTTCCCCAACATGGCTTCTAAGTACACTCTTACTTTAGTTTGTCTATCTTATTATGAGTACATTCAAACAAATAATTTTATTGAAGAAAAAGTAAGTTCCCTTATTAATAAAATAAAGATAGCTGCTGGTGCTTTTAGTAAAAGAAAAAAATTTATGTAAACAGAAATGATTTGCAAGGAAAAAAATGATGAAACAGCTTTGCTTCTCACGTATGGGTAGCCTAATCATTTATAAAAAGCAATATTTGCTACAGATTACTATACCTACAATTTTGCAAAAGTAAAAAGTTGCTTCATAATCATGAAAATATTGAAAAATTAAACAATATTAGAAATCGGAAATAGTTTAAAACAGTCCTCGCCTAAAAAAAGAAGTACCCTCCAAATGTTTCATTTTTATAACCACTTTAAGACTATTGTCACCCCTGAAATTGACAAAATTTTCTTAGCGATAACAGTATTTTCCTTAACTCACCTTTTGAGGTGTGGGAACTATCACACGTATTGCAGAAAGCTTAACTTAAAACGGCTCCAGGCAAGGATAGAATTAGTTATGAGTTTTACAAAAACGCTCCGTCATGTTTCTTAAAAGAAGTTCTTATGCTGCTTGACAAAATATTTTTAGCCGGTGATATACCAGACTCTTTTCGTAGTTCAATAATCATGCCTTTATTTAAGATAGGTGATCTTGATAATTGAAATAACTATAGAGGACTCTCCCTTTTGGATACATTATACAAAGTCTTCATGGGTCTCATCGTTCACTTGAACCGAAAAAGAAAAAGAATACTTACGCTTTTTTTGTTGATTTTTCAGGTGCATTTGATTTGATTCCGCGTAGTTCCCTTTTTTTTAAGCTGTCGACTTTGGGTTTATCAACAAAGATAATAACCATTTTACAACTTTATAGAGAAATAACTTGTCAAGTTTGGGACGGAATCTTTCTTTCTGACTATACATGGCAAAGAGATATGGGCTAAGAGTACATCCTTGTCGTACTCCCATTGTGGTCTTAAACCATTCTGAAGTCTCAATATCGCTCCACACAGCCGATTGGTTATTTTTGTAAAGGTTTTCGAGGACCTTTCCAAACTTTTGACTCATCCCAACGTTGTAGAGTTTATATATTAGAGCCCTTCGATCGATGTTATAGAATGCTGTTTTGAAACCACGAAGAAGGCAAATCATTTCTTTTTTTGGTCTAAGAATGTTCCAGCGATGTTTTGCAGTACGAAAATGTTATCTACAATGAAATAACCATTCCGAAACCCAGCCTGACATTCTTTAATAAGTTTGTTGTTTTCGATCCAAGCCGACATACGATCATTTAAAAGTTTGGTAAATACTTTATACGACGCGTTCAAAAAGGATATTATTCTGTAGTTAGTGGGATCACCTGCATCATATGAATCGGATATATAATTGCTTGCTTAAACTGTTACGCCTGTTTCAAACATTTCATTAAAAATCTCTGACATTTTGTTTATGAAGCTGTTCGTAGCGTATTTCAAAAATTCTATGGGGATCCTATCAGATCCCTGTGCTTTCCCGTCTTTGAGCTTATTCAAAACCCTTACGACTTCTTCCTAAGTTATAGGTGCATCTAACGTTTCGTTTGTAATAAAGGGTTTTGCATAATAAATAGGTGGGTTATTAGCTAATGGATTTAAAAGCATTTCAAAGTGATTCTTCAATGTGCTGGCGTCTAATTGTATGCCAATTTTGGGTGTCTTACCATTGAACTTATTTATAGCAAGCCAGAAGTGCTTAGTATCTTTACAGCATGTGAGCTGAAGGGCTTCATTTTCTAGATACCTTCTCTTTTTTTCCCTGCAGATTTTTTTAAAAGCTGTATTAGTTTGAATGTATAGTCTTTTAAAATATTGTTCTCCAAATTTTCGTCTTGCATTTTCACACTCAACAACAAACCAGTTTTCTTTATAACTTTTCATTCTTGCATGACCTTATCTCCTGAACGGGTATGATGTTTTTATAAGATTTTCAATGCCATTTATGCCATCCTCTAAATTTCTGCGTAAATTAAGATCGAGATTACGTCTGAACTCAATTGCATTGGTTTCTTTCCACATTAAATTTGGCGGTAGTTGTATGGCTCTTGTGTCTTCCCTTTCAATCGGAGCCGTACTAAACTCTGCAACAATCATTGGTGATAGTTCCCTGCGATATCTCTTTGCACTGGCAGCTCAACTCAACCTGGATATAGAACAGATGGATGCCATCACCGCTTTTCTACAGGGAGAAATATCTGAAGACATCTATATGGAACAACCCCCATTATTTGTGGAACAGAACAACAAAAATAAAGTATGTCGTCTAAACAAAGCGCTATACGGGCTTAAACACTCCAGTCGCATTTGGAATATGGAATATGGACCAAGCGCTTAAAAATCTTTGACTGGATTAATCAAAGTATGATTCCTGTGTAAACCACAAAACTGATTCTGGAAATATCCTTATACTAGCCATATATGTGGATGACATTCTGTTGTTTTCAAACAATAGCAACAGGCTAAAGGAAATCAAATACAGTTTGCACCAGATAAAAGAACTAGGACCAGCCACACACATTCTTGAAATGCGTATCACCAAGGGGCAAGATTTCATCGCTCTAGACCAAGAACAATATATAGAATCAATTCTAATTAAATTCGGAATACACGATTCTAAACCAGTGAGGACACAGAATGCCAGTCAAAAGTTGTCAACTCAAGATGATTATGAGTTTCAAAACGTTCCGTATCAGGAAGCAATAGGATGCCTCATGTATCTATCTCAGTGTACCCGACCGGATATAAGTTTTAGTGTTAACACTCTAAGCCGTTTCAATTCTAAACCAGGACCACAGCACTGGCTCGCTGTAATACATCTATTCCGTTATTTGCGTGGTGCTCATCGATGAAGCTGAAATTTCAAAAAGGTAAAAATTATGACATCATTGGTTTTACAGATGCTGATTGGGCAGCCAACATTGATGACAGGAAGTCTACAACCGGTTTTGTTTTCCTAGCTCAAGGAGGATCTATATCCTGGTGCTCTAAGAGGCAACACACTGTTGCATTATCATCATGCGAAGCTGAATATATGTCACTGTCAGCAGCAGTTCAGGAAGCTATTTGGTGGGCTTAAAACTGAAATCTTGGAGCAGCATCACAACACACTTCAAATTTTGTGCGATAATCAAAGCGCAATGTGCAATTTCAAAAAATAATGGGTTTCACTCCCGGACGAAACACATTGACATACGCTCAGCAAAGGTGAAATCAAAGTCAACTACATCTCTACCGAAGAACAAATAGCAGATATCTTAACAAAGCCTTTGGATAAAGTCAAAGTGTAAACTTTCCGAAAGGCAATGGGAATACAAAGCAACCTTTTAGCTTAAGGAGGATTATTGGATTTACAATAATTTCTTATCAGTGGTACTGGAGTCAACCACCAACCTATAATCTAAATGTTTCTTTTCATGTAGTTTTGAATACATTCATTATGTCTTTCTATCTGAATACAATAAACTTAATTCTTCTTGTATAAACCTTCTTGGTAAAACCACGCGTTTTTCTCTCTGCTCTTATAAACAAAAATGGAAACTCGGAGTATTATTACCTTTAATATGTGTACTGTGCATTATAAGGCGTTTTTCTTTTTTAGCTCTGAGCAGAGCACGGAGTAGAGCCTGAGCTTGTCGAGTGAGCTCTGAGCAGAGTACGCTCCGAGCGCTCTGATTTATTTATGAAACACAGTTTTAGTGTTTATGAAACACACTTGAGCACTTCATTGTCATATCAATAGGGCTTTTTAGGTAACAACGATATATCTCTTTCTCGTTCGCAGAGCGCTGTCAAAATTAGCAGTAGGCGGATGACAGTTGAACATTTTTTTATCATTGTTGAGAAATTGATTGAAAACAAGAGCGGAAATGTTAATGTCGTGCGCGAAAATTGTAAATAGTGTATTATTAAACCTTTTAGTCACGTATATTTAAAATTTCACAGGAAAAAAAAATTATTTACAAAATTCTCTTACAAGATTTTGAGTTTGACAGTTTGAAAAATGCGCGATACATAATTTCAATCTGTAATCCGTAGTGTGAACTGTCATTTATATATTGACAATATGGTAAAATTTCCTATAGAAATCAAAACTAACATGAAAACTGCATAAAGTTGGCCGCGCTCTACTTCGTGCTCGGTCATAGAATAACGGTCTACTCCATCATTTTATCCTGAGCTCTGATCGAAAAAAAAACACAAGTTGAGCGCTCTGAGCGCTCAGAGGTAAAAAAGAAACACAGATATATTTTTGACAGCTCAGTAATCTGCTCAGAGCTTAAAAAGAAAAACGCATATAGTCAACGCCATATGACTGTGTGATTCGCTCACTTACACATGCGATTGTGACAGTAGCTCATGCTAACTCATGCGCATATAGTTGGGCCTTTTCCATGAATGAAAGAATACAAGATTACGACATTATGGCATTGTCACTTTGTTGTTGTTTCACTTGTGACGTAATATTCACTTGTGACGTTAGCATCTTGCACTCTTTTTCTCATTGGTTGGGGTAAAGTCGTAAGAAGATTCCATCATATATTTGTTTTTCTGTTTGGGGTTACGTCACAAGTGACAAAAACTTAACAACAAAAAGCTAAAAAAAACCAAGTGTCGTAATCTTGTATTCTTTCATTCATGGGCCTTTTCTATGGCTGCGAACGAGAAAGAGATATATCGTTGTTACTTTTTATTCTATGGATGTTACCCATGGATCAGGAATGAAAGAATACAAGATTACGACACTTGGTTTTTTTCAGCTTTTTGTTGTTGTGTTTATTCACTTGTGACGTAAGCACAAACAGAAAAACAATTAAATGGTGGAATCTTGTTATGAATTGACCCCAACCAAGGGAAAAAGAGTGTAAGGTGCTTACGTCGCAAGTGAAAATTACATCACAATAGAAACAACAACAAAGTGAAAATGCCAAAGTGTCGTAATCTTGTATTCTTTCATTATGTCCATGGATGTCACAGTACACATATTAATATGTGTACTGTGCGTGGATGTTACCTAAAAAGCCCTATCGAATTCAGCTTTTAACGAGTCTGTCAAACCAAGAAAATCACCTCAAACGAATTGGAGGGTAACAGAATTTTACCCTTAAACTGTGGTGTGAAAGAGGCAACTCTACGGAATTATGAGAATATAGCGGCCTGTTAAAAAGCCCTATGTTTTTCTACCGATTTTTGGCAGATGTTCTGTATGACAGATTTGTAAAAAAGGCTGTTAACGTGACGTTAACGTAAACGTTTAAACAAAAACAAAAAAAAGTCTTTTCTAGACGTTGTCATAATCCGGAATTTAATAAACAAATCACATAAATCGCTATCATTTCCATTTGGTTTGTTTGTGTGTTGTATTTTGTAAGAGGGCCTACAACATAATTTTTTTTTTGAATTATACTCTAAAATACACATGGAAGTTTTATATCTAAACAATTCAACTTCAGTTATAAAACGCATTTGAAATTCTTTTCCATTGTATAAGAATTTGGTTGTATTCTTAAACTATTATTTTATGAATTTTATATGTATATTAGTTTTATAGTATTACGAATTCGGATTTTTTTGAAGAAAAAACTATGAAGCGATCAAGAAAGGCACCACCTTCCTGCATTCGCTATATATACAGAGCAATAGCGAATACAAAGTTCGAGCAATTGACTCTCGAACAATTGGTGCGGATCTTGAAAACTGATGCTTTTGTTAGCAGTGGTAATAGTAAATAAGTATCTTGCCAATTGCCTTACCATATTTGTGTTAATTGCAGAGACGGCTACTGAAATAATAACAAACTGTATCAACGATAAGATCCTCATTCCTGTTGTTGTAGATCAAGGTCGTGGTTCTCCTCGCCTTAAGGTGGCCGAAGGGAGACCACTCAGTCTGCCGAAACCCATTGAAATTCCAGTAATTTCTCAAACTGTTTTTTGTTTATTATTAATATGAAGTTTACAGGTCCCACAACAAGATCACTACTGTTTCGAGTGTCACTTGCCAGGTAACTTAGATCATTGTATTAAGTGTCCAAGATCATTTCATCTTGAGTGCCAGCGCAAAGACCCAGAAAAACCAAACTATGAAATACCATCAGCAAAAGTACAAAAGAATCCTCTTCCTGAATTTAATTCTGATTGTGAGCAAGACACAAACTGTTCAGTAACTGAAAAAGAAACAAAGTCAACAACGTTACAGTTTCCTACGAATGATACTCCAACTAATTCAATGAGCTCTGCAAGCGCGCCACTGGAAGAAAACAAAGTTCAATTTGATTTAAATGTCGACATAAAGTCGAAATTTGATGTTATGTGTTTGGGTGAGACTCGTCCTCCAAATAGGAGCAGGCGATCAAATATATCGTCTTATAGTAAGAATGAAGTAAATACAGTTGAAAATGAAGATGATCAAGAACATGCACTCTGTACTAGTTGCCGACTTGCAAAATGTGCAGCCTTACGACATCCACCTAATTTAGAATCAGATGAACTTTGTTATTTACTGAATTTTACTTACACAAGGAACATAACATGGGTAAGTTTTATAGCTTCATATCTTGTAAATTGTGAGTTTCTTTGTTGAAGTTTAATGGCTGATTTTCAATTTCGCGTAAGTTAAATTTAACAGATATAACAGACGACAATCATATAAATTCCGTACTTTCTAGACTTAAACATGTAGAAATTAGTTTTATAGGAAGGAGGAAAAAAGCAAACTGTCAAAAAAGTATGGGAAAGCTATTGAACACAAAATCCGCATATTTTCGTAATAGCCAATTAAAAAAACAGAAAATTAAATACGCGGCAACCGATTGTTTTCCATTACACAACAAAGCAAATATCAATAGTTTTCTTGTTTTTTGCTTCAATTTTCAGCCCAAAAAATGTGTTGTTCTAAAATTCGCTTATGAGAAAATTTGTAACTCTCATGAGCTCTTTTGTGAAAAATTACAAAAATTTCATGTGCGTTTTTTTTAACATTAGTTCAGTTCGTTGAATTTTACCCAGGGTTGACCCAGGTTTTCTTGACAGACCCAAGATCTGTCAAAAAACCTGTGTTTTAATAATTGGTTAATTTTGTGTTGTTGACAAAAAGAAAATAAAAAAATATTTGTTTCCAAAATTAAAACGTAAAATTTGTTGCTTTTGGTACATTCTAAAACATAAAACAATAACATTTTGTTTTATTTGTATGGTTTCTATTTATTCTCATTAAAATAATTATAATTTCTTTTCTTTGCATTGCAAAAGTAAAATAAAATATTCTATCCAGCAAACAATTGTAAAGATTATGTTTGAAAACAAACCTCTGTCAATTTGTTTACCTCATCTCGCCCCAGCAAAAAACTAGAACTACTTAAAAGCGAGTTAAAGGCGACCCAGAGCTAAATCCCGCAAGCGTGAGCTTTGCTGTGCGCACGAAAAAATGTGTACACAGCCGCATTCTGTCTCCGCGAATGTGCCTTATTTCAGAGCGTAAGCAGAATATTAATAAAATAACAAAAATAAACAAAATATAACAGTCAGTTGTGAGTTTTGAAGAAACAACAAAACTCACGCTTGCGGAATCTCAAAAAACACAGTTCACCAGTACAAGTTGAGATTTTTCAAAAAACGCTTTAAAAGTACTTCAGGGCGACTCTAGAGTTTAACGAACACATCTATTGTAGGCATGTTTTTACATTTATGGTATAGTTTGAATTTATGGTATGGTTTAATAACTTAGAATAAAAGTACTTACAGTTAACCTACCAAACCTAGATTGGGTTAAATTGATGACGATAACTTCCACTTTCCGATTATTGCGTCGAGTTCCAACGAGCTTTCATTAGTAGATAGTATGTCTTCGTATGGCTTGAGCCAGTTCAACGGGGTGAATAATAGTTTTGGAAATACTTTGGATTTGATATTTTTCTCCGATACTGTAAGCGCCGAAATTTCCGTATTATCGTCAGCTGTAAAGCAAGTAGACGAAGATCGACATCATCCTGCATTAGATATTGCGCTTAAATTAGACTTGTTCTCGCCACGTAATTACTTTAAAAACAAACTTGATTTTAACTTTTTAGTAAATGTAATTTTGTAGAACTCTTCGATTTGTTATGTACCATTGACTGAAATCAATTATTTTTGATTCCAGTCAATGATATAATGTGAAACGGTTTTTATAATACACTTTTTTAACTGTTTTTACAAAACAATTCCACTTAAGAGAAAAGTAGTATTTCTAATGTACCACAATGGTTTGTAAATGGACGAGCAACATTAATTCATAAAGGAGTCTAATGATGGGCGGTGGCGGCCATGAAATAGCTATAACTCCTGCCAAAAATAGTGTTGGTGTACACAGGTTGTTGTTGTCTAATTCGACCACTTCTCAATGTAAATTGAACTATGGAGCGCAAGCTACGCAGCCTAACTGCGGTATGTCATCATAGAAACCACCTTTCAAGTTTTAATCAATTAATTAATTCTTGACCCGTGTCAAATCTTTCACTCAAATTTCCTTCCGTTCCGTTCAACTATTGGGAAATAACACTCGCGGATTTAATTGCCATTTTGAGAAGGAATTAATGCTTGTGGGCGTTGTTTCCTTTCAAAGTGGGATCGTGGGCCTTAATTCCGCGGCCCTTATTTCACTCCACCGGCTAAATACATCGATGTTTAGTTGCTCGACAGAGAGCTTTGCTCTTTAGTTGCCTTCTTAGCCCAAAGAAACAGCGATTGGCAAGAGTAATTCTTCGTTGAATCTCAGCACTGGTGTTATTGACTGAGTTGAAAGCGCAGCCTAGATACACAAAGACCTCAAAGTTATATCTGTCTATGGTGACGTTTTGCCCTAGACGTCGGTGTTGGCTGTCCTTTCTTGTTGACAGCATATATTTGGTCTTGTCTTGATTCACCGTTAAACCAGTTTTCTTGGCGCAATCAGGATCACAGATGGTGTCATTCCAAGGTATGGTTTTTGACTATGATGTTTTCGAAAATCCATCTAACATATTAGAATTCAATTTAATCACAAAATATTCACATATTGATTTAATAATTATATTTTAAAACACCAAAAACAGGACGCATAAGACTCTGAGCATCTTGAGTACGAATGCGTATACCCATGGCGCCGCAGCGCCGAGCTGATGCTGTTCAAAGGTTTGATATCGCGAAGCTTAAATCGCAAGAGACCGCAAGACCTTTGCTCACCACGTTTCTACCAACCTCTCAACAAGCCCGACACCAGCAGCAAATGCAGACAACCAGTGGAGACATTGTCAACAAGCCATCAGAAGTGCCGCCTCTGATGTGCTGGGTTTCACTAGGCGTCCACAACGAAACTCCTGGTTCGATGAAGAATGCCGGTTGGCGCATGCAGAGAAGAACGAGGCCTACCAGGCAATGCTGCAAACTAGAACGAGAGCCACTGAGAGAGCAGCTCTAGGGGCAAAAAAGAAGGGAGGAACGCCGACTTCTCAGAAAGAAAAAAGAGAGAGCATGAGAAGCGAGCGGTCGAGTCTATCAAGGGTTGTACCGGCAGGAGTGATGTAAGAAAATTCTACCAAAGGGTAAAAAGATCTAGCCAAGGATTTAAGGCCAGAACAGAAGCCTGTCGAGACGAGAGGCGGAATATGGTAGCAGGTACACAGTCAGTGCTGAGGATCTGGAAAGACCATTTTTCTAGACTGCTAAACGGCGAAAAAAGCCAACATTCCGCTCCAAGGCTACTTATTCCATCTAACACAGACGATGGTGGCAAACATTTTCGTCCACCTGACCTGAATGAAGTGCGGCTAGCGATTGCCAAACTTAAATCAAATAAAGCTGCTGGTACAGACGGCTTACCAGCTGAATTGTTCAAAGCAGCTGGAGATGTGTTGGTAGAAAGCATGCACCAACTCATCTGTAAAATTTGCTAGGAAGAAAGTATGCCCGATGATTGAACCTTGGCTTAGTGTGCCCCATCCACAAAAAAGGAGACGCTCTGACCTGCACCAACTACAGAGGAATAACTCTCCTAAACGTTGCATATAAAATCTTTTCCACTATCCTGTGTGATCGCTTAAAACCCCTTATAAATGATCTGATTGGCCCCTATCAGTGTGGTTTTAGGCCAGGCAAGTCAACCGCCGATCAAATGTTCACACTTCGACAGATTTTGGAAAAAATCCAGGAATTCCAGATCGATGCACAACACCTCTTTATCGATTTCAGAGTCGCGTATGATAGCGTGGATAGAGACGCACTGAACAGAGCCATGTCGTATCTTGGCATCCCTCCAAACTCGTCCGCTTCTACAGGATGACGATGGAGGAACCTCGCTGCTCTGTCAACGTCGGTAAGAACACCACCGAACCGTTTGATGTTGAGAAAGTTATAAGACAAGGCCACGCGCTATCATGCAACCTATTTAACATCGTTCTTGAAGCAATTGTACGAAAATCGCAAGTCAACACCACTGGTACAATTTATCAAAAGTCTGTTCAATTACTCGCGTATGTAGATGACATAGACATAATCGGCCGAAATAAGCGAGATGTGACTGGTGCATTTGCCAGTATTAAATCGGAGGCGGCAAAGATGGGATTAGCTGTTAATGAAGACAAAATTAAATATATGCTATCAACGAGAAAGGAATCTCAACATCGTCGACTCGGGCAAAACATTACGATGGATAGATATAATTTTGAAGTAGTCAAGGACTTTGTCTACTATAACAACGCAAAACGATATCAGTGCAGAGATCAAACGAAGAATTATTCTTGCCAATCGCTGTTTCTTCGGGCTGAGGAAGCATTTAAGTAGTAAGGCCCTCTCTCATAAAACCAAGGAGAAGTTGTACAAGACCTTGATCATCCCAGTCCTGCTGTATGGGGCGGAAACATGTGATTTGAAAGACTCGGATGAGAAGTTACTTGGGTGCTTTGAGAGAAAGATTCTTCGAGTGACTTTTGGTCCTGTGTGTATCGAAGGAGTATGGAGAAGAAGATTCAATGACGAGCTTTACGGGCTATACAGCGATATTAACCTGGTAAAGAAGCTGAAAATACATCGGCTGAGATGGCTGGGTCACGTGGAGCGTATGGACACCAACGCACCAGCCCGACGAGTCTTCGAGTCCGATCCGGATGGTGTACGTAGCACATAAATGGCGGAAAACGACCTCAGCCAACTTGCGGTGCAAAATTGGAAGCGTCTAGCTAGGAACAGAGCTGGCTTGAAAGACATGTTGGTTGAGGCCGTAGTCCATCCATCCACAAGCGCCATCTTAAGTAAGAAAGTGAAAACAGAACGCAAAGTTTCAATTTTCAATTTTATTAATAATCGATTGCTTTACACAGTAAGGTATAATATCTTATAAGATAGTGAAAAGCTAGTTTAAAAAAAAAAATTATGGAAAATACAAAATAATAATTTATACAAATTAATAACACTTTAAAATTACAACTGCTTAAAATTTTAAGTAGAAAAATACAAAATAATAAATTTACGAATAAATCAAATAATTTAACTTTAAATTTTAAATTTATAAATTATAATTGCTTGAATGTTACTTGTTTATTAAAAAAGAAGAAAACTACAAACAAATTATGACGACAAATATCTCTTTATATTCTTCTTCACAATGTTTACGCCTTCACCTCTTCAATTCCATAGTCGAATACTATTCATAAAAAACTGACGTTCGGATGTTAAGGACGAGTATCGCAGAGGTATGCGTTGTCCAGATCTACTCGAGGAAGCCATACGTATTCTTTCATATAGATAGTGTGGTTCATGTGTAAGCAAGACGTTAGAAAACAAATATAAGGTACGAAACAACAAAAGGCTGTTAAACGTCATGTTAAAGAGTGTCACTGAAAATGCTGATACATGGTCATAGCGACGCAGTCAAAAATATAACGAACTGAGCTGTTAAAAGCGACATTTAATTTTCTCTTACTATCAAAACTGCATGCGCGATAGATTTCGCAACCATAGCATAATACGGGTTTTTAAAGGGATAAAAGATTGGGAGGCCCACAGAGATCGTAAGGCACCATACGTTTTTCCTACAACAGCGTCTATGCGACTATCCCAAGTAAGGTTTTGGTTAAAAAGAATACCCAGATTTTTTACAATGTCGGAATATTCAATTGAAACATTGTTCAGTAACAATTGAGGAAAATAGGACAAATCTAATGGTTTTCTGGAAATATCCAGACATTTGGATTTTGATGGATTCAATAACAGACCATTAGTTTCAGACCAGTCTAAAATTCTTTGTAGATCTTCATTTAGACATGATACATAGTGTTCCATAAGGCCAAGTGGGCAACTCAGATATAATTGCACATCGTCAGCGTACATGGAAATCAAACAGTGCCTGACAACAGTGGGAAGTGCATTTATATATAACGAAAATAAGAGCGGGCCCAAAATAGATCCTTGGGAAACGCCCCTATTTGTCGACAGAAAATCAGACAAAATGTTATTAATTTCTACTGCTTGCATTCTACCAGTTAGGTAAGAGTTTATCATTTTGACTGCACTGGCTGAAAAAATTAAATTCATGAAAAAGCTTGTTGCATAAAACAATGATCTACAGCATCAAAAGCTTTAGAAAAGTCCAGCAAAACCAAAAAAGACATCCATCGCCTGTCGCAAATCTTCTATTACATTACATTTTATACGGAAACCGGATTGTTTGGGTGTTAACAAATTCGCAACAGTCAAATAGGAATGCACTCATTTGTTTTTGTAAAATACGTTCGAAGACTTTTGACAGGAACGATAATACAGCTATAGGTCTAAAGTCATCCTTCTTAGAAGGGACAGGGATAACTTTAGCAAGTTTCCATTGGAAAGGGTATTCGCTTGTCGTTAAAATAAAATTAAATAGATAAGTAATGAATGGACAAACGATTGGCAGTATCATTTTAAGGAATGATGGATGCATCTCATCAAGGCCAGTAGCGTTGGACTTAACGGACCGTAAGCTCAACACTATGTCTGTGCTGTTTACAATTTCGGAACGAAAACACGAATTATTATTTGTAAGTTGCTGAGGAAATACACTTCCGTTTAGCTCTTCCCTACTTACTGTCGTCAATAAAGCCAAAGAAACAAATTTAGCATTCAATGCGTCACTATCAATGTTTTCAATGGTATTACGTTTCGATTTTCCAATACCAATTTCACGTAAGTTTCTTCGCAGCTCAGGTCCACTTAAAGATGAACTAAGACGATCAGAATAGATATACCACTCTGTTCCCTAACACGCAATAAGCTTGTCTTAATTCACCTAATCGGTATCTTTTCCAAAATGTGTAGGCTATATCACATTTACGTATAGGTGAACGAATTAGAACAGTAAACCATGGTGCACTTCGACAATTAACAATTTTAGTCCTTAATGGAACATGTGCATTATATATATCTATATTTTCATTCAAAAATTGTACCTTTTCGCTCGACGACTGCATGTAGTACATTGCTTGCCAGTTTAACATCGTAGTTCGTTTTTCCAAAACTAAAACTAAAACAACATGCAACCATTCGATTTTCTTGTTGGTTTAAGAGTGTTTTCATATCCTTTAGCTCTTTTGCAGTGCTAGAAAGGTTATCTTTGAGTGCACTCAATGTAGGATTATTTTCATCGATAACTGATGATTGAGTGTTTAAGCGAGCTAAATCTGGTTTCAGAGTCGATAGTTTGTATCGAGATTATATCGGATGAATTATTGTTTTGAATCGTTTCTAATTGAGTGACTCTGTGACCAATGCTGCTTACACTTTCTTTGATATCTATTATATCACGCTCCATTTCATCTTTAATTTCTCGGTTTCTGTAATTTTGCCAACCAACATACAAATAATAGACTCGCTTTGTTTATTTAGTCGTTCATCCAGTTTCTTCCACATTGAGTTGTCAGCATAGTCTTCCATGAGAAACTTTTGTGCAGATTTGCGAATTGGAGATCAAGAAGATTGGCAGCTGGTTTCAGTCGGATTTTTTTCGGAACCGTTTCGTTTCGAAGGGGGGGACATTATAGTGTATGTGATAGTGAGTAAAAATTGCGGCAAATATTTATATAACAACTATTTATGTAACGACAAACTGGGCATAGCACAATAATTGTTTTGTAGATAGGCAGAACCCAAATTTTAGTTTTAATTTTGTTTTAGAATGTTAAAAAATCGAATTTACACTTCAAATTTATTTTTAATTGATCAAGGGGGCACTTGTTTTGATGTTAAAATTAGTTCTGGATTTTTTTGTTAATTTCGATCAGTAAATTTCAACACGATTGCCAGAGAGAAATTAAATGCGTCTACTTTATGTGTTCCATTTCCGTTCGAACATTTTGAACATTTCGAAAATTTTTAACACATAAGCCGACAAGACCGTCTAGAGACGGTCTTACATTTTCTTATCCCTTAAATTTTAATACTAAACATACAAAAATTATTTAGTCTACTTAAAGTAAAATTATGAGTTCGTCTAAGTAATATTTTAAAGCAATTGAAAATTTACAAAAAAATATTAATTTAATTTCCGATGATAATTCAATGAATTTTTGAATTTAATTGATGATAGCTCTCAAACGCGTGGTTGAAATGAATCGACAAAGGTATCAAAATGTGCAGAAAAGTGAACAAAAACAAGTTTTTGCTGTTTTGAAAAAAAAAACAAATATTAGGTTTCAAACTGAAACCAAAAAACTGAAGGCAGTCTTGAGACGATCTTACCCGCTAGAAGGTTAACCTTAAACCCCTTGATCTATTTGTACAAGAGTCAGCAGCAAATAGTGAAATTCGGCTTAGTCTAAATGGTAGTTGGAAACCCAACCCGACAGGCCATGCACAAATACTGCAGAAATATACGGGCAGAAATGTATGTACAAGTCTGTATACCAACACAATACCCCGGTTAGACTTTCATAAACCATTTCGAATCTCTTTCGAAGACTGAAATGGAAACCATCCTCAACAATCACCATTTTCACTGATGGTTCGAAAATGGATATCGGTGTTGGTGCGGGCTTCTACTTAAAAACCCTTGGACTAGAAGATCGATTAGACTCCCTGATTACAGCAGCGTCTTCCAAGCTGAGGTTCTGGCAGTGACAACAGCTGCTAAACAGCTGCTAAACGCAAAGAGCTAAAGGTTCTTGGCTCGCTGCATAACATTAGGCTGCGTTGGGTCCCAGAGCACAGTGGCATATCGGGGAATGAAAAATACAATGAACTGGCAAGAAGAGGATCATCACTGGATCCTAGCCAAGCCGACGCAACGGTCAAAATCCCACTCTGTTATCTAAAACAGACCATAGGGAACAAATTGATCCAAATAATGAACGAGAGAAGGATATCACTTGACTCCTGTGTCATAACCAGGAAAATTTGGACGGATTTTTATAAACAAAGAACAGATAGAATCATACAACTAAACTGTCTTCTCTCATTGATATTATAACCGGGCATAACTTACTTGGATATCATAAATTAAAGATGAAGCTAAGTACAGATGACATGTGCCAAGGATGTGGTGATGAAAAGGTACATGAAGACACCCCACACTTCCTCTGTCACTGTTCAGCTCTCTCTAGCCCTAGAAAAGAATACCTGGGAATTTTTTTTTTTCCAGGAACTACATTAAGTCTCAAGCCATTCAGGATCAGAATTACTAAAATTTATAAATGCCTATGGATGGCTGAATAATTAAATTAAGTTTCATTGCAGGTACACAGTATGAGAGTTATACACCTCAGGGTATCACAACGGATCTACATTGATTTAAGTGTGGCGGTTACACGATCAATCGCCAGCCTATTAACCTAACCTAACCTAACCGTTCCTCTTCTGCAAGTAGAGCTCTCGCGCTGTATGCCTGTTGTTTGGCTGCATGTTCTGCCGACGGTTTATGTATGTATAAACATTTTAAATTAAAATATACGTGTACGTTAATGCAAAGAAATTAACAATCAAATAACTGGGTTAATAATAAAATCTATATCTAATTGATTAAATGCAAATAGCCATTTTTTAAATTTAAGCTAAAAATCTTAACTCCATTCTCTCATATCAGGCAGTTTGTTAAACAACCCCGGGAGCAGTTACTGAATAAAACTGACAAAAGTGTGATTCAAAAATTCTCGGAACACATACATGTGGGATTGAGAAGCGGACGACAGTGAACATACAACTACTAACCTACTGAACAGACAGCGAACGGTAAACACACACAACGAACCGAAAACATACGTGAACAAACGGACGAATGAAAGACTGGGTAATGGAAAAAAAACGTCCCTTCCAAATACCAACCAGATTCTCTTAATTTCTTGTAAAAATTCAGTGATCAAACTCATATTGTAGCGATCGGTCGTTTTGCAGTTGATTCAATAAAGAAAACTATATATTTAAACATTAACCCTAGACAAAACGAAAATTAATTGTATGGTAAAAGACAATTTTTGGGAGCTCATCCGGGAAGTCAAACCGGAAAAGTTAGTGTGCATTAGTTGAAGTGCCGCGAAAAAAAGCCATACAACCTCCAAGTTTATCCGAGCGAATGCGTTGTGTGTTACGAGAAGAAAAACTATTATCAATTTACTTTGGATACCTACATATTTGTGCTTGAAAAAAAAAAGATACAACCCCAAGTTTATCTGAGCGAATACGTTGTGAGCTATGGAATATTATTATTGATCGGCTGTGTTATACGTACATATTCATCGCGAAAAAAAGCCAGAAACAACCCCCAAGTTTCTGAGCAATAGCATTAATAATTTTAAGTAAAAAATCCTAGTTGGTAATTTAATAATCCGAGTGATTAAAAAAAAATCACAAAACAACAACAAACAATAGTGGTTGCGATTTGTGAAAAAATAAAGCCAGAAAATACCGCCAAGTTTGTCTGAGCGATAGCATTCGTTTTAGAATTGTTGAAAAGCAATAGATAAATCCCGTTAAAAAAAAAACAAAAACGTACACACTCAAGGAAATACATTTGGTGCGCGAGAATTGTGCGCAGGTATACAAAAACTGAGTGACAGTCGGTTCAGAATATTTACGTAAATCGCCGTACCTACCTCCTAGATCCATATTCTGTGTGTTTGTGTAATTTGTAAACAAAAAGAAAAAAAAACTAATCTCAAATAAAGGGCTTCAACTCAAAGCGTTGCTAGTGTGGCGATGGCGAGTAAAAAAAAAAAACTCACTACATAAAGACACACCAGGGTTGCTTGCTTCAACAAGTAAAAGCAACCGAAAGAGAACGTGATGAGATGAGATTTTGATCAGTTTCGAATTCGTCATTTGATGAAACTTGAGCGATGACGAAATCTTCTTTGGTCTTATCATATTGACTGATAAAAAGTGAAAGTACATCGGCGTTACCAAAATCCTTGGTGTTCACATACTCGACATTGTATATACATTTCTATATTATTTTCATGCTGAATAATCACCGCCTGGCCATCTTGAGAAACGTGTGATAAACACATTTTTATGTTCGTGCATTTAATAGTTGTCTATTCTGTAACCCTGACAACAGTCGTAAACATATATTATTTTTGTTTTGTTTACGACTCTTGTCAAGGAAATATGGATTTTAGAGCCAATAAAATACATTATATATTATTAATTTGTTTCGTAGACGACTATTGTTAGGATAACAGAATAGACAATTAGTAAATGTAAGAACCTCCAAATGTTCAGTTAACAACTTTCTTTAGATGGCGCTGCTCCATGGTTGTACTATAGAAATTTATATACAATGTACTCGATTACAAAATCGTAACCCAGCAGTGTTAAGGCTCAACGTTGAAGTCGTTTGGCTGTATGAGCTGAAATTCTCTTCTTAAATCCGAAAATGGAAAGCAGCGGCTTATGGTCTGTTTGTAGAACGAACTTGCGAACTATATTAATGCATTTAATTATTTTGCTGATGGAATTTCAGTAGGTACCTACGAAAAATTAAATTTCCTGAAAAAAATAAATAAAAGCATTTTTTGCATAAGTACCTGTTTGTTCCACTCAAAATTTTACTATAGCAAAAAATTCTTTGAGTTTAAAGAAATAGGTATGGTATAGGTAGCATTTTTGTTTCAAATCGAATTAAGACATAATAAATTATCTATCTGAATTTTTTTACTGATCGCTATAACCGGCCTCAGTAGGTAGGTACATATAGATACCTAACTACCTAATATAATGTACCTACCTACAAAACTTAGTTTGTTATCCACATAAGAACACAAATGTTTGCTTATTAAATGGCATTTTGTAAGATTTTGCAGAACTGGGAACATTATGTACATTGTACATACATACATACTTATATACCTTACCTACGGATCAAACCAATATTTAAAAATTATTTAAATTAGATTTTTTCACGAACAAATCCCATAAGAAAATCAATCATCCGTCTACAAAGACGAAGATGGAAACACGACCCACGAGACACGAGGCCGAGGAATGCGATTCCGTCTTCTCAGGCCACCACAAACGTTTCTCTCTTGCTCTCCTACAAGCTCAAAATCCATCAACTAAAATCAACCAACCAGAGATTGCAGAACTGTAGGTTCTGCAGACAGCGTTGCCGGAAACAAAAAGTGCCATTTGAAGCCATTGCGAACTACGAAGAGAAAAATAAAAAAAATATACATAATAAATAAAGAGCTCGAAAATTTCAAACAACCAGAATAAGGTAATAAAATAATTGAAAGAATTAATTGAAATGTGACAAAAACTAATAATCACATACAAAATAAGGTTAGAATAATACTTTATAATGAAAGTTAATAAAGGAAATGTATAATAATAAATAATAATATAAAGTGCCCTATGAAGTCTTTTAGTGCCACAGTACCATTTCTATGAAAACGTTCCATAATAGTGTCACACAGATTTGTGTGTATCCATTTTTTTAGCTTACCCCCGTAAAGAAGTTTTACTTCAAAAACATTTTTCTAATTTAACTTGTTTCTAATGCTATGTTCAGACGATTTGCAAAAGTTGCAAATATTTGCACACGTGACATTACGAAAAAACTTGCAAATATTGTGCAAATTATATCAGTACGGTCGTGCTTGAAAGTGTGCAAATGCAGGTGTTCACACGATTTTAAGCTTTTGTCCCAAAAATTTCAAAATGCATTTGCAATCAACGGTTTGCAAATGACTTGCTTGCAAATCAGTGTACAAATGTTGCAATTCATTTGCATATGCATGTTTTTAATCATTTGCACATTTGCAAAAATTTTATCAATCTTCTATTGATTATTTTTGTGGCACTTTGTCAATGAAATAAAAAGTTATTAAATAATAATATATAAAAATGTCAAAAAGTAGGCTACAATTGCTGTTTTGGCTCTTGACATTTTGGAAAACGAAAAAGAAACCAATGCACACCGCACACGGTGTGTGTGGGCGAATGGTGGGTTGGTGCTTCGCAAAACAGAAGGCTTTTGTGCAAAATTATTGTTAGAACTACGTGCAGATGAACCAGAGAGCTATATCGCGGTTTTGATCGTATGTTCGCCAGTCAATTCGATCATTTATTGAATTTGATCGGGCCACGTATCGAAAAAAAACACAAATAGTTATGCGATCGAGTATTCCCGCATCAAATCGGTTGCTTCTCACGCCTCTAAAAACATCATATTTTTAAAAAATTGCCACATCACTGGAGAAGATTTTGCGCACTTTTTTGCAAATAATATCAAAAAATTTAACAGTTTGAAATAGATTTTTTAATTCTTGAAGATCTTTTGAAAAATTCAAGTTTGACGGCCATGTTGTTTATAGATCACAGAGAGAAATTAGGTTTAACACAATGCAAAAATAAATTAATTTGAAATCTCGTTCCATTTGCCACGAAATAAATCAATGTATTAAGTCAAATCTGTAGGTATTTGCCAATGGAAAGTCCCATTAGTGGAATGTATTAAATGAGTTTTTCTATGTCGAAAAAATAAAGAAAACACTATTTGTAAAACAAACAATCACTTTTTATCAAAAAAAATTATAAAATGACATTTATTTAGTGAAGTCTTTGATAACAACACAAAAAAAATAGATAAAAACTAAATGTCACAATTTCGTGCGCCTGGCTGGGACAATTGCAAATTTTCATAAATCATTTGCATGAGTGTTCACACGATTTGCACAAAAGTTGCAAATGGCATTTGCAATCAGGGTTTTGCAAATGCCTGCAAATGATTTGCCAGCATTTGCACACTGTCCCAGATGGGTGTTCAAACGATTTGAAAGCAAGGGTTGCAAATGATGACGTAAAAATGACGTCACGTGTGCAAATATTTGCAACTCTTGCAAATCCGGCTGATACCAAGATGTCTTCTAGGTAAGAAGACACACCTTCTTTTCTCTTCAGTACTAGGTCCATTAACTGTGGGAAGGCTCCAGGAGCTGACTTCACACCGAGTGACAGGCGATTGAGGCGAAATAACCCTCGATGTGTGGACCAAATCTTACAGATAAGTTAATAGACTCGACCGTTCGCTTCTTGTGCTCTTTTTTTTCCTGAGAAGTCTGGGTTCCTTCTTTCTGTTTTGGGCGTAGAGCTCCCGAGTTGCTCTTTTAGTAGCTCTGGTTTAAAATCTCTTCGGATTAACCGTATCAAGGGTTATTGGTGTTTCGGAACTACGGTTTTTTTCGTTGGTAGGGAAGTTACACCGACGCACTACCGCTATCCTGGAGAACAAAACTTTTAAATAGTTGGTAGAATAGAAGAGTGGCGAGATGTATAAACCGCTCCTTATAGGCATAAGCTCCGAATATATCTTAAAAGCTTGTATAAGGTGTTCAGTAAGTAGTTCAACGTGACTGGAACTTTAGACCCATCCTGAGAATTCCTCCGCTGCAGCCTTGATGATTGAAGAAGTACCTTAGTAGACGCACCTCTCCCTTTTCTCGCTAACTTCGCCCAACAATTTACCAAAAGGAATGGTAGCCCAGATCTCAAGTTGAAGTACTAGGCACCCGATGTTTACCACATAGTGGTAAGAGTAGGAGTTAGTAGTCAGAGGTGGGTCTTGGGAAAACCTCTGGACGATTGCCTCCTGTTGAATGCACGTAACTACCCTTTGAACATGTATTTCAGACAATGCACTCACGCTGTCCGAGCCCTTATCCTCTATGATTTATATGTAAACAAAAAGCAAATAGATCTTGTAGCACAGGTAGTATTTTAGATCCTTCCTAAGGTTTATCTTGGGAGGGACCGTAGTTGGAAGTGATAGGCAGCTGCGGCACGCTCGCGGTTGCTCGGCCTAATAGCTCGTCGGAGGGGTGAATTCTTGCTGCCGGTGGCTGTAGCTACAATATTTTTTTCGTGCCGGATGAAGGGGGATGGGAGGTTAGGATGGTTGAAAATTGGAATTATTATTAAGCTCCCAGTAGAGCGAAGATAAAATAACGACTAAATAAAACAGGGCACTTACATTTAGAGAAACCTATCTTCTTTACAATCGGAAGATACTAAGGGCCGCTACCGTGGCTCTTCCAAGCATTGTGGCGCGTTTTTCCCCCTGTTCGCGAGGCGACAGATCTCCCTTTCATTTGGTGGCGTTATCTTTTCAGAGCACCCCATCGATCAAATTTAATAAATGTTTACTTTTTCATTTATGACAAATTAATTTTTATTTCGGAAGCCAGTTCGATATACATATGTGTTTTCATTTTGATATATTAGAATTTATATTTCGTATATTTGAGGACTTTCAGCTTTCAAGTTGGAAGCAAATAACAAAAAAAAAGATTAATTCAATTACGTAGATTCAACTGTGAAAAAAAAGCACCACCTTTTTACCGGAAAAACACGTGGAAAAAAACTTTAAAACTTTTATTCTAACCCAGGTTTTTAATTTAACAGGTTTTCCGATTTTAGTTCCTTGTGGGATGGCAATTAATTTGGGGTTAGGTTTCACCCAACTGTGGGGGGTTATTTCGCGCACACGCACGCGTTCAAGGACAACGTCAAATGCGTCCTTCCCAAAATGTATTTATATGTTTACAAAGATAAAGAAATATTGGGTACTCACTTGTAATAATGCCCTTTTCGGGGGCCGCTGGATTCCGTGCACGAACTCCTTCGGCTCCTAGATGTGATTGACGAGAAATAAATACATAAAAAAAAGGAGGCACTTGATATTCGTGGCGTCTGGCAAGAGGATCTTGATATAACCGCGTCGGTTGCCACCTCAAAAGAATCTGAAACCCGAGTCCCGTCGATATAATATTTTCGCAACTTAAACCAACCCGTCCTCCGGCGCAAAAAGATGCTTTCTTGTCGTTGAAACCGAGTAAAACTTAAAATAAGGATATAGCTAATCCGAATGCTGCTTATCCGCCTTAAAGTGCTAAGTGGGGCTATACGGGACGCGTTAGACTGCTCTCTGGACCCCTTGACAGCTGCCCGAAATCTTCGGCTTCTTATTGAGCGGCTCGAACCACCCGGAGCAATCAGAAAAGGGTTGTCTGGAGATCCCAACCCTTTGACGCAATTCTGCAGTCAGGGCACCGGCAAGGATCCTTTTGGTGAACTTTATGATACCCGCTTTTAAGGAATTGTCCTTCTCGATGGCTTGTTCTTAGCAAGGGCACGAAGACGACCACAGGACACTCGGCCAACTTTTATTTTATGGGCTAACAAGAAAAAATATAAGTTTTTACCTCAGAACGAGCAAACTTCATTCTACCGACCTTTTTTTTTATGCGACGAATTGGTTTTTTTATTTCGAAGTTAATTAAAGCTTGTTAAATGTTTCAGCCCCAGCAGTTTCCCACGATATAATGACTACTTCCAATCAGGTCAGACAGACAATGTCCTCCCAATATGGCCGCTAAGCGGAAATGGTCGGTCCCAAATCGACACGTGGCAATCGACTGAACGCATATGTGTTCAGCGCAATTTTGCGGCTCGTCGAATTCGCGGATAGAGGGCGCTAACCTAGGTTGTTACAGGGTGCATGCTACACAACATCCCTATTCGAGCCGTCTACGGCACGAATATGGATGAGCAACATGGCCCTACTATTCAATATTTTATTTAGCTACATTTACTTTAGTTGAACTTGACTTTACTTTCGTAAGTCTTTGCCATGGAAAGTGCCGGATTTTTCCCCGTTTAGATTTTCTACCTCATACAACGAATTACCAACAGCCTTTACGATTCGACACTTGATAAACTTCGGACAAAGCTTGGCGTTGAGCCTTTTAGTCGCGTCACTCTGCACGAAATTTCTTCGGAACACTATATCACCTGGTTTGAATTTATGCTCATTGCTGCGCAGATTGTATGATCTTTCATTGCGGTCGTAGGCCTTTTTAAGATTTTCTTTGACGCCCTGCCTAATAATATCAAGTTTAGCGTTGGAGGGCAGACACCTAAACTCACTATCGTCCAGAACTTTCAAGTTCCGCATCAGTTTATACATGCTCCCATGAGTGCACATCTGTTGCCCGTACAGACAAAAGTATGGAGTTACACCAGTCGAATGATGGACGGCCGAGCATAGAGCCAACTGTATCTCCGAAAGATGTTTATCCCATTCTCTTGATCATTTCTCAGATAACTACGAATAGCTGCTAAAATGCTTTGATTCACCCTTTCTGAAGCGTTGGCCTGTGGGGAGTAAACCGCATTTCTGATCGCTGTGCAACCATACTTCTGCAAAAAGGCTTGAAAATCTTTGGAAATGAATTGCTT
Organism: Baccha elongata; assembly: GCA_951217065.1. Taxonomy (NCBI): domain Eukaryota; kingdom Metazoa; phylum Arthropoda; class Insecta; order Diptera; family Syrphidae; genus Baccha; species Baccha elongata. The sequence goes on along the minus strand of OX578274.1, from coordinate 70,733,529 downwards.
TCCGTTATCTGAATGTACAAATTCTGGCACTCCGAACTGGTGAAATATATTTTGCTCAAGGAACTCAATCACTGCGTTTGTAGTGGCTTTGCGCATTGCTCGTAAAAAAACGGTTTTCGACATACTGTCAAGGACGATAAAAATAAACGCATTCCCTCTTTTCGTCCTGGGGTAGGGGCCCATAAAGTCGATGTAAATTTTCTGAAAGGGTCGTACTATTTCGTGATATGAACCCATCGGAGGTCTTAGGGTGGTGTTGGGGGACTTGCTTTCTTTGCAAATAGAACATTTTTTTACATGTTCTTGCACTTGCACGGCCATGTTGGGCCAATAAAAATGTTCACGAATTTTATTAAGCGTTTTCGTCATGCCTCCGTGTGAACAATTCGGAGGAACATGGAACATCTCCACTACTTTGGCGGTCATTGCCGAGGGTATCCACAGTTTCCAATTGAACTCTGATTTAAGGGGTTCATCATCGCGACCATCTATTTTCTTATAAATAAACCCATTCATTATTTTCACGTCAGGGAAATCACAAATTTTATCAGATATCAATGATATCAGATCAAGATAGTCGGCGGATTTAAACTCCGGTGACGCTAAATCGACTACATTTGTACTAAGGGAAGGGGGGTCCAATACCAATCCTTCATTGAAAGCTCTCGAAAGCGCATCGGGGACTATGTTTTGAGAACCTTTTCGTATTTGGATATCGAATTTAAATGCTTGAAGTCGTAACGACCATCGTGCCAACCTGCCACTCAGGTCTTTAAGTCCCATTAACCATTTTAAATTGGCGTGGTCGGTCACGATGGTGAAAGGTAACCCTTCTACATATGGACGAAAACGTTCGACCGACTTTATGGCTGCGAAGCATTCTTGTTCCGTTACACTGTACTTTCGTTGGCAAGGATTCAATTTTTTTGAATAGAATGCTATCGGTTTTTCGTTATCTTCCTCGTCTAGCTGGTATAAAACACCCCCAATTCCTAGGCTGGATGCGTCGCATTGGATCCAGAAGGGTTTTGTAAAATTGGGATTTGACAGCAACGGAGCAGATACAAGGGCAGTCTTCAAGGATTCAAACGATAACAAAGCTTCCGGAGTCATGTTGAAATTTGTTTGCTTCTTAAGAACATCGGTCAAGGGACTAGCAAGGGCGGCAAAGTTTCGAATGAAACGGCGGTACCATCCGCATAATCCCAAAAACCGGCGTACCTGTTTCAACGACTTCGGTAACGGGAAGTCCTGAATGGCGGAAACCTTTTCCGGATCTACCTTAACTTGACCCCCCCCTATCACGTACCCTAGGTATTTTAATTCTTTAAAGCAAAAATACGACTTCCCAATATTAATTGTCAAATTTGCGTCTTTTAAACACTTGGCTAATTCTTTCAAAATCTGGATATGGGTGTTGAAATCTTTAGTAACGATTAATAGGTCGTCTACATATGGGAAAACGTATTCGCTAAGGGAATGAGGAACGACCTTATCAACCACTCGGCACATTCTTTGGCCGGCGTTCTTGGTCCCGAAAGGCATCACGGTGAATTGGTAGAGTGGACGTCCTGGTACCGTGAAAGCGGTTTTACCTCGGGATTCTTTTTCGAGTGGGACTTGCCAATACGCGTCCTTTAAGTCAACGCTACTAATGAAATGCGCGTCAGGCAAGCGACTCAGACGTCCCTCTACTTGATGTAGCGGATAAGCATCATCAACAGTGACCGCGTTCACTTTTCTAAAGTCCAGACAAAGTCGGTTCTTACCCGGTTTTTGGACGAGGACCACTGGAGAACTCCATGGACTATTGCTCTCCTCGATGACTCCCATTTCCAGCATGCGGTCTAACTCTGCGTAAATTTTTTGCTGTATTGGCGGCGACACTGGATAGTGTCGCTGTTTAATAGGCTTGGCGTCGCCCGTATCGATAATGTGCATATCTACGTGGGTTTTGCCTAAGCCTAATATTTCAAATGATGGGAATAATTTTACTGTGTCTGCTAATATGTTTTTGTCGGATTCTGACAAGTCAATCGATTTTCTTTCTTCCAGCACATCGTTTTCTTCCTGATCTAGACAGTCTATACTATCATACGCAGAGCAGTAGCACTCTGAATCTACGCAATCAGCATCAGAGCAAATCGAACTAGCGTCATCGTCTTCCTCGAAAAGAGGCGCGTTCGTGTTTTCGGTATGAGAATTAAGAAGAGGTTTTACTAAATCAGGTGCCAAATTATATGCCTAAATATAAGCTATGCGCTAATGACGGGATCAAATATAGAGTTAGGCATTCCCGACGTTTGTTATATAAGACTTCCGTTTCAACTCGGCCTACAATCACTTGTTTCCGACCATCGGCAGTTCGAATGAAAGACGAATACTCAAGGATAGGTAATTTCAATTCTTTAACTGTTTTTAAACAACCTCGGCCTAAACAAGAAACCGTTGCTCCACTATCTAGGAGTCCGTCGAGATTCCGTCCGCTTATATTTACCGTCAAAAATGGACGTGGGTCACTATGGTCATTAATAGAACTACAACATATTAGCTGCTTATAATATTTTCTTTTTAAATATCTTAAACGTGTTTTGTAAAACGAATGGGAACTGTCTTGCGACTGAAGTTCATCTAACCGAAATAATTTTGATTTAATTAAATTGTAGTTCGCAACCCTTTCTTCATACGTTAGGTTGCTTACGTTTTTGTTGCTGACATATTTATTTGCTTTAATGGTATTAAGCGGCGTGCTGTCATAACTGGTGTTTGTGTTAGTGCACGCATCTACTTTTTTTATTGATCCGGGTTGGTTTGCGTCGAACGCGACTCCCCGGTGGTAGTCGCGCTCGATTTGGGGTTTCCCTTCGCATTGCAGTTGATACAGTCTACAACGGTTGTGCCATCTAAGCCACATTTATAACAAAATAGCTTATTGACAGGAGAGTTGCAGTTAATAAACAGGTGGCCTAGGCGCTTGCAATTAAAACAAGTCGGGGCTTTCGCATGATACGGATTGCTGACTTGTTGTCTTCGGTTTGGAACAGAGATGGCTGATATGTCGTGATCATTCGACGTGTTGTCGTCGTGATCCAATTCATCCAGCGCGTGTACCGAACGAAACGGAATGTTGCGATTTGATAACGCGTACCGACTTGAAAGCATTCTCTCAGTCCGCTTACACTCGTCTTTAAATTGTTCCAAATTGAATATTTTCATCGGGTAAATGAAATTTAAAATTTTTGAATTGATATTCGTTTTCATGATATTGATGCAATCGATGTCTCGTATGGGTTGTTTTAGCTGACTTTTTAAATGCATTATTGCATTGAAATAACTTTCGAAACTTTCGTGAGGTAATTGACGTTTGTCCATTATTTGCTTAATAATTTCAAAATCATTTTCGTGGGTTTTGAATTGTTTATTTAACGCTCGTCTTAGCAACGGCCAGTCCCCTCGATGATTATTTCGAATAAATTGCCAATACCAATCCTGCGCTGGGCCGGATAAAAGTTGGTGAAAATTCTTAAGCAAGTCACCCCATTCGCAATTGTAATTGGTACGCAATACTTCAATTCTGAAAACGAAATCGTCCACTGACATGGATTTGTCAGTGCCATCGAATTTTATACCCCACCTATCTAAACGCAATGGTAGCTCATGGTTTGACACGGGTTGCCTGCCTACATCTACACTACCTATCGACTCTCGGTTTGCAAAGAAGACGGGCTGAGCGTTAGGTAGATTATTTGGGGGTGATTGGTGGAATGTCGGATAACTTAAATACGGTTCTTGACCGTTGAAGTCGCTGGCTGCTCGTGCATCTGTGAACGTTCGTAACGCTTGGCCTACACTATCTTTAATTATGGACGGCAAAATGCTGCCGATAGTGTCTCTGACTACTTGTTTTATGCGCTCGTCGTTCATATTGTTGTACCCCCTATCGTTAGATGTCCCATGTGGGAGAGCTGATATGTTGGGTATGTGTTGCATGTTGCCATTGTGTCTTTGGCCAATCGCCTTATTATGCGATAGATTTTGGTGGGCGGTATTTAAAAATGAATCAACTATCCTGTTTCCCGAGGCTAAGAAGGAATAATTGCCCAGGTTGTCTACATCACTTTGGTCTCTACTCGTCATTACGTTTTGTGAAACTGCTGGATGAGATACAGTGGCTGAGGCAGTAGTTACAGTTCCAGAATGTGAAACCATAACTTCCTGAAGAGTGGGTAGGGAATAATCAGGAACGATAGCTGGTGTGGTATTCTTGTTGGCGCTGCTTTCAGAAATTGTTACTTTTATTGGAGAGTGGGTGGCTAGGGTATTTTTACTGTTCCCGGGTGGTTGTGCAGTGTCTCCCGCCCGAGTTACTTTTGTATTAATAATTATGCTGCCAGATAAGTCTTGGGATGTATATTTTTTTGTTGGGGGTTTGGGCGCTGTTCCCGATCTATTCAAATTGCTCATGGTGAAATATGTGTTTTAAAACTTTTGATTCGACTTTTAAAAACTAGAGAACAGGTTAAGGGCAAAAAAAAATTGTTTTGGTTTTCAGAGACAAATATAAAGTCACTGGTAGTGAAAATGGGGTGAGAGTTTAATACAATATCATGCATAAAATTTGATCGATGAGATGCCCGTCCAAGTGAGAGGGAAGTGAATGGTTTCTAAAAATGTAGTTCCTGTTGATTAACAAAAAAAAAGGTAAAGAAAAATTTTACAAATGTGCTGGTAAAAGTATGCTGTGGAGACTTGGAGTCTGTTTTCTGTTCTGGACTATGAGGTGTGACACGCATGACTCAGAACAGATTTATACTCCGTGACCATCGGTCGAGGGAATGAGCTTGGGTTCCGGACTGTGACGCTTCCTAATCACGACTCGGAAACGAACTAAATATGCTTACCCTACTGAGACTTCTTGAAATGAAAAAAACTCAAGTTCCCATATAGGTGATGAATCTTCTTCACTTGTTGCATACTGAAAATACGTTGCGTGACCAGCCTACAATTATCCTACCAAAGTAAGTACTGACTGTTAAATGAATTCTTAACGACTAGCCTTTCGGTTGGGTAATTTAATTTGGTAACGCTCAAATTCGCAAGCCCCCACGAGAGGGTTTGGTGTGGACATAAACGAATTTATATGTAGGCATGCACTGAATGCCTACAATCTCGGTTCCACGTTTTTGGGCGCCAATTGTAGCACAGGTAGTATTTTAGATCCTTCCTAAGGTTTATCTTGGGAGGGACCGTAGTTGGAAGTGATAGGCAGCTGCGGCACGCTCGCGGTTGCTCGGCCTAATAGCTCGTCGGAGGGGTGAATTCTTGCTGCCGGTGGCTGTAGCTACAATATTTTTTTCGTGCCGGATGAAGGGGGATGGGAGGTTAGGATGGTTGAAAATTGGAATTATTATTAAGCTCCCAGTAGAGCGAAGATAAAATAACGACTAAATAAAACAGGGCACTTACATTTAGAGAAACCTATCTTCTTTACAATCGGAAGATACTAAGGGCCGCTACCGTGGCTCTTCCAAGCATTGTGGCGCGTTTTTCCCCCTGTTCGCGAGGCGACAGATCTCCCTTTCATTTGGTGGCGTTATCTTTTCAGAGCACCCCATCGATCAAATTTAATAAATGTTTACTTTTTCATTTATGACAAATTAATTTTTATTTCGGAAGCCAGTTCGATATACATATGTGTTTTCATTTTGATATATTAGAATTTATATTTCGTATATTTGAGGACTTTCAGCTTTCAAGTTGGAAGCAAATAACAAAAAAAAAGATTAATTCAATTACGTAGATTCAACTGTGAAAAAAAGCACCACCTTTTTACCGGAAAAACACGTGGAAAAAAACTTTAAAACTTTTATTCTAACCCAGGTTTTTAATTTAACAGGTTTTCCGATTTTAGTTCCTTGTGGGATGGCAATTAATTTGGGGTTAGGTTTCACCCAACTGTGGGGGGTTATTTCGCGCACACGCACGCGTTCAAGGACAACGTCAAATGCGTCCTTCCCAAAATGTATTTATATGTTTACAAAGATAAAGAAATATTGGGTACTCACTTGTAATAATGCCCTTTTCGGGGGCCGCTGGATTCCGTGCACGAACTCCTTCGGCTCCTAGATGTGATTGACGAGAAATAAATACATAAAAAAAAGGAGGCACTTGATATTCGTGGCGTCTGGCAAGAGGATCTTGATATAACCGCGTCGGTTGCCACCTCAAAAGAATCTGAAACCCGAGTCCCGTCGATATAATATTTTCGCAACTTAAACCAACCCGTCCTCCGGCGCAAAAAGATGCTTTCTTGTCGTTGAAACCGAGTAAAACTTAAAATAAGGATATAGCTAATCCGAATGCTGCTTATCCGCCTTAAAGTGCTAAGTGGGGCTATACGGGACGCGTTAGACTGCTCTCTGGACCCCTTGACAGCTGCCCGAAATCTTCGGCTTCTTATTGAGCGGCTCGAACCACCCGGAGCAATCAGAAAAGGGTTGTCTGGAGATCCCAACCCTTTGACGCAATTCTGCAGTCAGGGCACCGGCAAGGATCCTTTTGGTGAACTTTATGATACCCGCTTTTAAGGAATTGTCCTTCTCGATGGCTTGTTCTTAGCAAGGGCACGAAGACGACCACAGGACACTCGGCCAACTTTTATTTTATGGGCTAACAAGAAAAAATATAAGTTTTTACCTCAGAACGAGCAAACTTTATTCTACCGACCTTTTTTTTTATGCGACGAATTGGTTTTTTTATTTCGAAGTTAATTAAAGCTTGTTAAATGTTTCAGCCCCAGCAGTTTCCCATGATATAATGACTACTTCCAATCAGGTCAGACAGACAATGTCCTCCCAATATGGCCGCTAAGCGGAAATGGTCGGTCCCAAATCGACACGTGGCAATCGACTGAACGCATATGTGTTCAGCGCAATTTTGCGGCTCGTCGAATTCGCGGATAGAGGGCGCTAACCTAGGTTGTTACAGGGTGCATGCTACAATCTTACTGCTGCAACCGCCACCGTTGAACGACAAATTTAATACCAAGTGAAGCGTATTGAAGGAGTACATCAAAATTCCTTGCAAAATCGGAACATAAGTTTGAACATAATTTTCGACGCACAATCCACCGTTCCAGTGTAAATGAATTTTAAATAACTAATAACCATAAGTATAAGTAAGTCCTACAATAGGAATAAATAGAAGACCGGTGATTTGATGCTTTTTGTACTGTTTTGGTAGATACTTAATAATACGGCGAGCTTACCTCAGCCTTTGACAACCAAATACTTCACAATAAAATGTAGAGCTAGTGTTAGTGTTAGTTTTTGTAAACTACCATTATCTACATCGAATCCATAAACAATTATTTGTTTCGTTAAAATTAGTAAAATCTGCATGTGTTTATATTTTTAGATAACACCAGACACTATTACGTATCTTGACTCAATGGTTTCGGATAGCAACGAACTTGAAGTACTTCAAAAGGTCTTGCTTCGAATCCCTACAGCTCCAAAAGACATTGCACAAAAGATTGAATCCAGCCAATACACATATTTAATGGAAATACTTATTGACATACTCGATCTTCAGCACAGTATTGGGGTTTTATTTGGTGGTTAGTTAAACAATTCTATAATTTAACAAAATCATATTCAACTAATTTTTAGATTCAGCCGAATTGGATTCAACTAAATGGCTAGTACGTGATATAACACATGACTTGGCAGAAATTGGTCGCTGTCCTGATTGTTTCCGTCACTCGAACCACAAAAAATCTAAAGGTTGGTTTTGCAAGCCATGCGTACAGCGTCATGAACTGGTTTTTGCCAAACATCCTGGTTTTCCATTCTGGCCTGCGAAAGTCATTCGTGTTTTGCCAAATAACAAGTATGATGTTAGATTTTTCGGCGGAGATCATTCAAGAGCTTTGGTAGATGTTAAGAATATTCGACCAATTGACATTGATCTGAAACTGTTAAAATTATCAAAAGGACACGCCTTAAAATCGGCAATGGAAGAACTTAGACATCATCAGGTACTATTGCACTACCCTCCAAGTCAATTTTCTTTTCGGGCAGATAGACAACAAGTTCAGGCGATTTTGGAAAGAGTGCTTTTGGGCACCAGTCCACAAAGACAACAGCGGTGGGATGTTGCAAAAACATCAATGCAGATGGAAGAAGATAATGGTGAACAGTCGATGATATTAACCCAAAGTTCTTCAAGAAAAAGGTGAGTTATTAAAACTGACGTAACAAACAATAATACACGTTGAGGTTAAGATCGTGTTGTCTATGCATATTTATTAGAAAACGAAAATTATATGCATACAGTAATAAAAGTAAATAGCGATACTGGGTCTCACGAACGTTAACTATTGGATTAGAATTTAAAATTAACTTCATTACGAAAAAACGAGTAGTCGGAGAAAAATAGAGTTTGGTCCGTGTGCTAGCTTGTGACAGATGACATTTCCAGCAAAAAGCATCTTGTCCATTAACGTACTAGTATTAGATATTAGTACGTCCATGATCTTGTCAATACGCAATTTTAAAGATTTTTCTAGCTAAGTTTACATATTTTTTTTTTAATCAATGTAAACTATACCAGCAAGATCGTGGTTGCAATTTTCGTTTTTGCTTCGTGGCGTTGATTTCTAAATAACTGTCAATGTAAAAAAAAAATACAGCCTATGTTACTCGCTGTTAAAGTAGCTTTCTTTTGTTGAAACAATTTTTAAAATCGGTTTAGTGGTTAAGGCCTTAAAGCGCAACAAAAAAATTCACTTTTACATTAGAAAAGAAGTTTTTAAATTAAATTTAAGAACACTTGAGCTTATATCGGATTACTTGGTATCAAGACCATGTTATCCGACTTTGGTGTGTTCATAAAATTATTATTACTAGTAGCGCCCAGTGGTCAGCATTTTACCAATAATATTTCCTTGTTTTTCTTTTTGGTGATAAAAAAAAAATAAAAGCTGAAATGAAGTATATAATTGCTTCTCGAATGGCTTAGATGAATAATATTATCCCTACATGTATGTGAGGGTAATTAAACCGCAATTATCTATACATGCCCTGTTACTAATGTATATTATAATATATTAAATTGTTGTTGTTGTTCAAAAATTCAATGAAAATTGACGGAATAAAGAATGGTCACCCCCCAAGTCCTACAGAGATTGAAAACTTACAAATTACAATCACCTTCACTTATTTTTCCAACAAATTATAAACAATTTAGGAATTTCCAGTAATGACTTCCGGGGAGAGATTTTGTTGATTGAAATTTTCTTATTATAATTTATTGTTAGAAAATTAGACAAATTTATTTTTTAAGCTTTCGGCCTCTTTCTGTAGGCTCTCTTAAGAAAATAATAATAACAAAACAATAACTATATAAAAGGGAAAGAGAAAGCTTAATTTGATTAATTTCTTAACTGGCTTGGAGTACCATCAATAAATTAAAGTATTCATTTGTTTTATGATCATGTTATTCTGATTATAATTCTGAGCCATTGAGCATTAGTAATAAAGGAATTTAGACTCGACTTTAAGCTAAACTGGAATTCAACCCAAAATCCGTAGAAATAGGACGTCAAAGTCACTTTTAAACTAGACATATGCTTAAATGCGGCTGAGCGGTATCTAAAGCTGCATTTAGACTATCGTTCTTGTTGTCGGTGTACGTTGTTTGTCTTACTCGGAAAAACGATATTGTAAATGATAAAACCCAACAACGACTGAAGAACAAACAAAATCAAAATGGCTTTGAATTTTCAGCGTCTGTTGTTCTGTATTGTTGCCCGAACAACAAACAACGTGATTGTAAATGTGGATAATCTATATATTAATACGTAAACACTTTTTACTGGCGCCCTTTTTAACTATCTCAGCGACAACATATTTTTATCATTTTTTGTTTGTTTGAACGGTATTAGCGTTCTTCAAATAGATATAATATTCTTATCTTTATATGTTGTCGTTAAGACAAGTTAAAATAGTTTAAAATTTTAAATTTTTTACAATAATAAAAACAACACCGAGTGAAACGTCAACACAAAAAAAGCGATGGCAAGCTTTCAACGGACAGTTTTGACAAAAAAATTACACTATTTGGTAGGATTTTGTTTATTTTTTTTCGACCTATTTCTGTGAAATTGACGTTGTGGAAAAATATATTAAAAATGTAGGTATTTATAATCTAATCTCGAAGGGTAGGTAATTAAGTTAAAAGTTCATTTGAGTCGTATTCACGATCTTCAAAGTGTGACATTTTGTAATGTAATATTCGATTGGACGTTAGCCCTCGAATTTCCAAGTGAACAAATCTCCCTATTGCCCAATTGCACCAAAATTCACTTAAAAGCGTTTTAGTTTACGAATTAATAACATGTATTGGCATGTTAATTTAAATGGGTTGCACCAACATTATGAGGTGAATTTTTGAAAATGAGGCGAGAGCTTATTTTGGCGTGGAGGTATAACCAAAATTCAGAGCAGGGTTTTTTGGATGCCGAAACCAGGGGCGATCGCCGTCAACGTCAATTTCACAGAAATCGGTCGAAAAATAATAAACAAACAAAACTACGAAATATTAAGAGTATTCACCTAACGACGGAAACGATATACTTTTCCGCCGTCGTAAACGAGCTGTCAAATTTTGTATGGGAAAGTTTTCCCTCGGAAGATATACCCACCTATTGGGAGTTCCTTTACTATGATTTTTTTGTCAAAACTGTGGAAGCGGCAATGAACACCGACGTTGTGTTTTTATTCGTTTAGTAATTTGTTTTCTGTTGTAAAAAATTAAAATTTAATTTACCTGACTTAACAGCAACATATTAATAGAAACATTTGATAACGGTTTCGGGAACGTAAACACCTTTCGAAAAACCAAAATAATATAAAAATGTTGCCGTTAAGTTAGTGAAAAGAGGTGACTAAAAATAGCGTTTATTAATATCCTATGTATTTAATATGTTTAATAACATAAAATAACGTATTAATGTTTAATAACAAATAAATTGTAAAAAAAACTAAAAAAAGGTCGTTATGTTCGTTGTTTTTTGCGATTTTTGTTGTGCAGCCATATCCGTGCGAAGTAGCAAAGTTGAAAATCGGATCCGGATGTAAAGGGGATCCTTACCATAAAAAACAAATGATAAAACAACTTATTTATTTTTTCTTAAAACTTACTTTCGGTGACGATTTGACTGGACTACTGAGCGAGTTTACTGACTGAAATGTGCTTCTACTCGAGGTTAATCTTACCCTGTTAACGAATAATCTCACATTGAAAAATTGGGACAAGAGTACAAAAAAAAAAAAAAAACAAAACAAGGCGATAAAAACGACATCTTAAGAAGAATGTATAGATACTCAAGGCTAATAGTTACTTGGTTTTATTGTGTCCTTAAGCTTGTATTAGACGACGTGTAAAACGTACATAATTATGTACCTCTGACGTCAATTTGACGTCATACTCTTTATTCAATGTTTACATATTGTCTAATAGACATTATTGTGTAACTTCTACATATAAAATTTATTATGTCAACAATATGTAGAGTCCATTTTGCAAAAATATTTGTGCATTTTAACATATCGTCTAATAGCATACTACATACAACTTTTAACATACAATTCTTCTGATACACAAATCTGTCGCAATAAAAAATATGTCAACGACTGAAATCTGAAGTTGAAATAACGTGACATAACGCAGAAGAAAATTTCAAATATTTTCGCGCACTACTTTCTGTTTATTTTCTTTTCCTCTTCTTCTAAATACTTTGTTAACAAACAAACAGCGGCCCACTTTCTTTTCGACATATATTTTTCTCTACATACAACATGGCCGATATAAGCATATGAGGATTGACACATCGTGTAATCTACATAAAAATATATATGTTAAGGGTAAAAGAAACATATTTATTGCGTAGATTTCTTACATAATAGACATATCGTTTAATACACATATAATGTGGTTGAAACATTTGCGCTTTGAAACCAACATGCAATGAATATGTTGTACCTTTCGTTGACGTCACGCGTACATAATTATGTACGATTTACACGTCGTCTAATACAAGCTTTAGGCTCATATAATTTGTATGTATTTTTATTTGCCTCGATATGTTTTAAACTTTTTACAAGAGATATTGACTGCTAGGATTTTCTGAACCGTCCCTGCACTGGAAGCTTCTCCATAATATAACTAATTTTTAATTATTTAACCCCATATTTTACTACGAGAGCAAGTTGGACCATTTTATATCTCTTAAACTAAATAAAAAACAAAACATTCAAGAAATAGTTTATTTTTTTAGGAGAAGATACGAAGATTCGCCAAATCTGGGAAATGTGTGTCACACTCGATCTAAAGAGGACATTCATCCATCGTTGGAAGTGCAGAGGGTAACTTAAACATTTCAGAAATTCAAATTCATTTTCGTATTTTCCTTTCATAACAGCTCCAAAAAGATCTCGATCAAGCTCTTAAAATTATCAAAGAAAACAAAAAAAGACAAACAGACCTTACAAATCAAATTAAATTGAACAAAGAAGCTATCATTAAAATGGAACGAAATGTGGAAAATATTAAAAGAAAACAATGGGTGAGAATTTTATTTATAATTTGTTTGAAGAAATTAAAAGTTTTTTTGTATCATTAGTGCTATTGGTGTTTCAAGGAGGCAATACTTCTTTGCTGCTTTAAGGCATCTTATTGTTCGGAAGAATGTCAGAAATGCCATTGGGAAGATGGACACAGCAAAGTTTGCAAGAATAGAGATTTGCACTGACGATGGCGTTTATATTTTACATAGGTTTACAAAACGCAACACAGAAATGTTATATAACACGATGTAATTCACAATAAATATAGTAAAGACATTTCGGCGTGAAGTTTTAAACCTACTCACATTAAATTGGCTATGTTCAATGTTATCCCAATTTATTTCTTTTTTGGCAGCGTTATATCATTTTTCTATTATTCTTATAAATATCTTAATTGAAACAGTTCATTGCACTGCAACCAACGTAGAATATTTTTCTTAAACTCATATCCAAAGCCATCTGAACTTAATCGTATCAAACATTTTCCTCTAATTTATGTTAGATTCTTATTACTATTTATTTACAATTTTGCTGTTTGTGGTAGTTAAAACTTTTTATTTTGAGGAGCTGGCTTCACTTGACGCCAACTATAATCTTGTTTGATATAAAGTTTATTTGGTGAAGTGAAATGACTTCAAACGAAAAAAAGACAAAATTTCAATGTTGGTTTGGTCTTATTTCGTCTTCAAAAACAAATTAACGCCAATTAGGATTTTGAAAAAACAACTCGGCATATACCCAAACTCGCACCCACCCAGGGGCGTAGCTACCGCCCGTATCAGCCGTATCAAAGATACAGGGCATGTCAATGTTCATTGACATGCTACGATTTTGCATCATTGATAATAATAATATTATTATTATTATTGTTATTATCTTTATTTCTGCCGGTTAATTAAATATATATTTATACAACTTGAGAGAAAATATATAAAAAAAAATAATTAAAAAAAATAAGAATAAAAGAGTGGCTTAAGACAAGATTTTTGACAGAAAAAAAATAAGAAGTCAAAAAAAATTAAACATAATCTAGAAAAAAAAGGAAGGTCTTATATCCAGGCTTTTAGTTTAGCTAAAACAGAATTAATAGTAAATTACAATTTTGATTCATATTTTTATTGGCTTTATAATACATTTTATAAAATACAATTTTTACCAAAACAAAAACACAAATGCTTTATGTGACCGTAATAATATTTCATTAAATTGAGAAGCTTTTAGTTTAGCTAAAACAAAACAAAATATGGAAGTAGTTAAAGACCTGCTTTTAGTTTAGCTAAAACAAAATTAAAAAAGTTTAATATCACAATAATAATTATTTGCAGTTCGATGACTCAGTATATATAGGTAAACGAAATTGTGCCAAAAACATTTTGTTCAGTTTTGGAAATAGAACCAAATCATTTTATTATAGAAAAGTAAGATTTGTATGGGGGAGCATGCTGCTACCTGGAACCCACCTGCCTGAACCTACGATAAGATTTGGGAGGGGGGGGGGGTGCGAGTTTGGGCAAATGCAAAGGTTTTGAATAAACATCTCTGCATATACCCAAACTTCCATCCACTCCAAATCCTATCGTAGGCCCAGTCAGGGGGGTTGCAAGGGGGCATGCGCAATTTTCACTTTTTATACGCTGCAATCGTAAAATACCTTTTTCTTGTTGATTTGAAACGAAATAACGCCAAATTGGCCTTATTTCGATTTATAAATTGAAATTCAGCCAAACTCCAAATTTGGGGTTATTTGGTTTTTGAAAACCAATTTGGCGTTATTTTGTTTGTGCTATTTCACGTCACCAACCAAAATGATCTTTTTGCTGTGGTAAAATCCTACAAAGCTGAGGAAATTTTGAATGCTTTTAACTCCTCTAGCAATAATTTTTTTGTTGTGGTCTTATTCTCAATCCAAACAAAACAAAATGTGTGGTAATATTAAAAAAAACCACTTGATTTATATAACTTCCCAATGCACTGTGGTTCCACCGTATGCCAAATTTCAAAAAAAATATTGTAACGTTTTTTATTGAAAACCAGTTAAATAAGCTAAGGACATCCTAGAGCCTAGAATAATAACGAATGCAAAACCAAAAACTAAGTTTAGTTTATACCGTCCGATTATTATCATCAAAGTACATATTGGAAAAATATAACATTTAAGTCTTAGTGCACCACTGTAACCATGACTGCATTTATTTATTTTTTTTTGCATTATCATATTTTATAGATTTTTTTTGGAATGGAGATATGTAGAAAGTTAAATATTTTTTTTTGAGCCAAAATTTGGTTGAATATAAGCATGCTGGAGTGGTGCCGTGACATTGTGCCAAGCGTCATTGTGCCAAATTTCTAAATTTGGCACAATGACACTTTCGAAAGCGACATTGGGCCGAATTTTTACATTTGGCACAATGACGCTTAAGTAAAGCGTCATAGGGCCAATTTGGCACAAAGACGCTTTGAGTACACATTTAGATTTTGCTTACCATCCCTTAAACCTTATTTGCGAATGCATATTTTCAAAGTATTTATTGAAATTTAAAAGAATTGTCATAAACTTGCAAATATGTATTTTATTTATACAAAAGTGAACAATGCATGATATGTACTTTAACAATAAATTCTTGCGTTGTGATATAAAATAAATTTTGAAAATTATAAATTAGGCATATACTATGATTGAATTTTTTCACAATTTGTCTGCAATATGGACACAATATCTTAGAATTACCATCATTTTTGCAGCGATCGCTATGTATTGCAAAACATGATCCACAAAATTTGAAATGGTTACATGGACCGAATAAATCTTCAATGACCAAGAGTACCTACAGTACAAAGTAAGAAATTTAAAATTTTTCACAAACGAAATTTCGCGTGAATTTGTAAAATTTTACATTTCTTACTTGGTACTGTTATACTCTTGGTCATTGAAGATTTATTCGGTTTGTGAATTTTAAAAAATTCGCGCGAATTTTTGTGGATCATGTTTTGCAATACATAGCGATCGCTGCAAAAATGATGGTAATTCTAAGATATTGTGTCCATATTGCAGACAAATTGTGAAAAAATTCAATCATAGCATATGCATAATTTATAATTTTCAAAATTTCTTTTATACCACATATTCGGCCCAATATCACAAACTAATTTGGCCCTATGACGCTTTACTTAAGCGTCATTGTGCCAAATGTAAAAATTCGGCCCAATGTCGCTTTCGAAAGTGTCATTGTGCCAAATTTAGAAATTTGGCACAATGACGCTTGGCACAATGTAACGGCACCGCTGGAGTACATAAATGAGGCTTCAATAAAGTTTAAATAAAACTGCTTATTGAATTTTGTTTTAAATTTTTAACTCTTTCGCCCCGTTATGCCACAACAATGTTATATATGGCCAGAAAGGACTATTTATGTACTTTTTAATGCAAGTTGAATCGGCTGCGGAAACTTGCGGATTCAATTCAATTGATTTCCAAGTCATCTAAAGTCTTTGCTCAATATATTCCACTCGACAGAAAACATCGGGAATTGATGAAACTGTGGGATGTTGTTCACTGATGATTCTGTTTTTTACTTAAAATTAATAAGAGCATTGAATTTTGAAAATAAAAATAATAGTTAATTACATAAAATTTTGAAAAAAAATTAGTTTAAAATTTTTTTTTTAAATGTTTTTCAAAATTATGAGTTTGAAAATTAATTTTTTTAAAACAGTTCACTTAAACAACTTAATTTGAAAATAAAATAAAAGAGAAGTTTTCGGCTTTCTAAAAAGATATAACAAGGCTTTGTATCATTCACCGTTGTTTTTAAATAATTTTTTTTCTGATTTAAGTCAATTTTTTAGAAAATTGTCCCTCCCCCCTAAACGGGGGAAAATAGACCCCCTCCTATACGATTTTTTTCTTGTCTTAACTCTACCTACACGCTCAAGCTTTTTGGTGGACCTTAAACCAATCACCCTGTATACAGTCCCGCACGAAATACTTCTGAACAAACTAATTTTTTTTTCTTTTTCGAAACTTCAGCGTTATCTTTGGTTAACCTGAGTCATAGAACTCAGGCAGTTTTCGCAAACTCAAATTTGTCATCTGATTTGTCCCTACCCTTACTGGTGTGCCGCAGAGATCAATTTTGGGACCGCTTCGGTTCACGTTGTTCAATAACGACTTATCATTAATTTTATCTTTTCCATTAATTTTAATTTTTAATTTTACACATTGACGTCATATTTCAAAGCGTTTGCAATGTAATTGCGGTTTTTTGCACATTTATGGTTATAAATTAAAAGCCGCTCGATCGCATTCTATTAAAATTTCGTTTGGTGTTTTAAGTACAGGTTACAGTTTCCAGAAGATGGCATTAACGTTTTTTAGCTACATTTTCGTTTAACAATAAATACCTACAACAAGGCATTTTTTTTTTTTTTTTTTTTTTTTTAATTTTACGCCTTACTACATTTCCAAAAAATAATATACTGGCTACCAGGATAGCCTTAAAAACCTGGAACACCACAAATTAGGCAGGTAGAAATACCACGCTAAAATTGAAAGCCGCAAGGCTTAAACTAATAAACTGGCAACCAATAAGGTCTTAAAATCTGGAATCTTTAATTAGGCAGGTAGACCCCTAAGACCACATTCCTATTTCCCTATTCCTAGAATGAATAAAATACCCAAAATAAAAAGGTTGTTGGGCTTCAAGCCAATTTTCAAGGTGGGACAATAAGATTTAAAAAATACAAATCAAAGGTAAGCTCAACAAAAGTCGGCAAACCAGGCTACGCAACAGTGACAAGATACATCAAAACTGATTGCAGAATCTTAATCAGAGACCCCGAATTACTTTAGAACCAATTGTTTGAAGATCTTAAAGTAAGCAAGTAATTATGGCCGCCTTTATTATGTTGCAGGTGGAAAATCATATGGAATTAGGGCTGTAGCTAGAATTGAATTTAAGGTAGGGCATCGGTGGTTAAAGGTAGGGCGGAAGAAAAATGTAACTTGATCTGATCTTAAATTCTAAAATTTTATATTTATTATATAAAATGCACTTGTTTCACAAAAATCACTTATAATCTATTCTATTCCGTAGAAATAATACAATTAAAATAATTTATTTGGAGACAAATTAAAAAAATATGAAAAATATTTACAAAATTTATGGACAAATTCATTATTGACATCTAAAATTACATTTGAAATGAAAGCGTTCAGTCCTAAAAAGGTGTGTGTTAAGTAGTTTGCAAGAGATTTATAAGAGATTAATTTTTAATCATGAAGTTTTAAGATTTAAATATGTATGGTAAATCTAGTGATTTAAAAGGAGATTATGGATAAATATGTTTTTTTCAAAATTATGAGTTTGAAAATTAATTTTTTTAAAACAGTTCACTTAAACAACTTAATTTGAAAATAAAATAAAAGAGAAGTTTTCGGCTTTCTAAAAAGATATAACAAGGCTTTGTATCATTCACCGTTGTTTTTAAATAATTTTTTTTCTGATTTAAGTCAATTTTTTAGAAAATTGTCCCTCCCCCCTAAACGGGGGAAAATAGACCCCCTCCTATACGATTTTTTTCTTGTCTTAACTCTACCTACACGCTCAAGCTTTTTGGTGGACCTTAAACCAATCACCCTGTATACAGTCCCGCACGAAATACTTCTGAACAAACTAATTTTTTTTTCTTTTTCGAAACTTCAGCGTTATCTTTGGTTAACCTGAGTCATAGAACTCAGGCAGTTTTCGCAAACTCAAATTTGTCATCTGATTTGTCCCTACCCTTACTGGTGTGCCGCAGAGATCAATTTTGGGACCGCTTCGGTTCACGTTGTTCAATAACGACTTATCATTAATTTTATCTTTTCCATTAATTTTAATTTTTAATTTTACACATTGACGTCATATTTCAAAGCGTTTGCAATGTAATTGCGGTTTTTTGCACATTTATGGTTATAAATTAAAAGCCGCTCGATCGCATTCTATTAAAATTTCGTTTGGTGTTTTAAGTACAGGTTACAGTTTCCAGAAGATGGCATTAACGTTTTTTAGCTACATTTTCGTTTAACAATAAATACCTACAACAAGGCATTTTTTTTTTTTTTTTTTTTTTTTTAATTTTACGCCTTACTACATTTCCAAAAAATAATATACTGGCTACCAGGATAGCCTTAAAAACCTGGAACACCACAAATTAGGCAGGTAGAAATACCATGCTAAAATTGAAAGCCGCAAGGCTTAAACTAATAAACTGGCAACCAATAAGGTCTTAAAATCTGGAATCTTTAATTAGGCAGGTAGACCCCTAAGACCACATTCCTATTTCCCTATTCCTAGAATGAATAAAATACCCAAAATAAAAAGGTTGTTGGGCTTCAAGCCAATTTTCAAGGTGGGACAATAAGATTTAAAAAATACAAATCAAAGGTAAGCTCAACAAAAGTCGGCAAACCAGGCTACGCAACAGTGACAAGATACATCAAAACTGATTGCAGAATCTTAATCAGAGACCCCGAATTACTTTAGAACCAATTGTTTGAAGATCTTAAAGTAAGCAAGTAATTATGGCCGCCTTTATTATGTTGCAGGTGGAAAATCATATGGAATTAGGGCTGTAGCTAGAATTGAATTTAAGGTAGGGCATCGGTGGTTAAAGGTAGGGCGGAAGAAAAATGTAACTTGATCTGATCTTAAATTCTAAAATTTTATATTTATTATATAAAATGCACTTGTTTCACAAAAATCACTTATAATCTATTCTATTCCGTAGAAATAATACAATTAAAATAATTTATTTGGAGACAAATTAAAAAAATATGAAAAATATTTACAAAATTTATGGACAAATTCATTATTGACATCTAAAATTACATTTGAAATGAAAGCGTTCAGTCCTAAAAAGGTGTGTGTTAAGTAGTTTGCAAGAGATTTATAAGAGATTAATTTTTAATCATGAAGTTTTAAGATTTAAATATGTATGGTAAATCTAGTGATTTAAAAGGAGATTATGGATAAATCTGGTCAAATCAATCTTGATGTCTGAATATTTGGGCCCGTTTTACGTATTAAAAAACGAACGGCAAAAATAACTATAGTCAAGGATAAATTTTGCCAGATAAAAAGGAGAAATACTTTTTTTAAAGTACATCTAACTTCACGTCGGTGAAAAGATGTCAAAAAATGGTCGAAATAAATAAAGTCTTGAGTATGAAATTAAAGAAGTGTGGTAGGTATATTATCTTAAAAAATATTAAAATGTTTATTAATTTCTAGAATTATTAACAAACATTTGAACGAGAAGAGCATGGAGAATGTGTATGTAAAAACCAAATAGTTTTTTTTTTGCAATTCAGGAATTTGTTTATTTATAATGGCAAGTGCGTTTGTTTAGGTTGTGTTTTTAATGTTGTTAATAAAATGTTCTTTAATTGTTTTGGTTTGTTCGGATTCACGTTATGTTTCCAAATGGTACATAACCGGCAGACATAAACACAACACAAAAAAAACTTGACAACAACGAGAACGAAGGCTAGACGACAACCAAATAGCACTCGTAAGAAGAAACGAGTATCGTTGAAACGTAAACGATAATCGTTTTACGTAGTCGCATTTGAACGAAAACGAGGGTTTTTCAACGATTATCGTAATACGTAATACGGGTCGTCAAGACTGCTCAGTTATTGATTATTGTCTGGCAAGAGGGAATCGGCTGTGTGTTATTAATGACTTACCTTAACTGTAAGAAAACGGAGTAAGAAATATAACAAAGCTGAATTATATAAACGTAGACTTGATCTACAGTTGAATTGTTTGCTTTCGGAGGAGCATCAAAATTGTGATGAGATAGTTGAGAATATTTCTCAAGTTATCAGACAAGCTTCTCCTGTAGTAAAAACTCAACATTACGCTTTATTATTGGGTGAGTAGTACGACTGTAGAAGGTATCGCAACAAGTCTATTCCCACCTAAATCTTTTTAGGAAGACGAACTCTGATTTCTTAAAAACACTTTCAAAAAATAAATCAGCTGCAATCGATGGGATACCTGACGGATTTTATAAAAACTTTTTTAACAAACTTTTGGATGAACAGATAATCAAACAGGCATTTTTAAAAGCATGAATTCGTGCCATATTTAAAAAAGGTGACTAACAGTCTTTCGACCGTAGATCAATTTTTTTTCAAGGCGGCTTTTTATACGGTCAACCGGTCCTCGTTAATATTCAAGCCTTCTACATTAGGTATATCGACAAAATTTTAAAAATTATATGAGTTACTTATAACTTCTTTTAGTACAAGTACGGGTGTTCCGCAAGCCTATGGGCTTAGTCCAATAATGTTTCCTCTATTTATTGATGACGTGTATAAAGATTTTCTAGGGAGAGTTAAATTTGGGGAGGCGGTTGTGAAGGTGCTTTTATGTGCTGACGACCTTGTCATAATATCAGAAAACCCTAATGTCTTACAACTGCAAATCAACAAACTTAATAGTTTTTGTAACCTTTGGAATCTAAAAATCAATATTGAGAAATTAAAAATAATGATTCTTGAAAGAAGCCCTCAAGGGAAGTGGTTTTTAAATCGTGATCCGATTGAAGTCGTTAATCAATATAAGTACTTGGGTGTGGTGTTATCTTAACAACGGTCTCTCTCTTTACTATAATATGAGTCTTATTTTTAAAGCAAGAACAGAGGTAATAAAGTTAAACCATATACCACATAGAGCTGAGCTTCGACCAACATGTAGTTTGTGCAATCGCTATTAAATCGAAGATGTCTACCACTTCATCGGGGTATATCCCTTGTTACAAGAAATATGCAGGTTGCATCCTTCAAAGATTGTTCTTAAGCGGGTAGAAGTAAAGCAGCTTTTAAATGGAAGTTAAGGTTGAAAAATTCTTTGCCTGTGTTTAAATCATTCCTTAGGTTACCGTGAAAGTTTCTTAGAGTAATTTAATGTATAGTTACCTAATGTATCTATCAATAAAAAATTATTAATGTTACTTATTTATTTTTCAAAAATGTGAAATAATTTTATTTTATTTTTTATTTTATTTAATATTGCCCCGCACAAAATTATTTAATATTTATGTATGCAAAAATTGTATTAGAGTAGATGACTGATGTAAGGAAGTCTCATATAAAAAAAACACGCTTATAAAACAGACATTCCAAAACACCATACACGTTTCCATAAAGATACGCGTTTAATTTACCTCATATAAGAAAACGGTTTATAAGAAAAGCACTGTTTTGAGAAACGTATTCTGATAAAAAATCTGCTTAATTTATAGAAAATTTAACCTTTATAAGAAAGGTTCCATTGTAAACATCCCGATGCACAGTGCGGTGATAGTGATTCAATGGGAAGTAGGGAAAAAATATAAAAAAAACTTGGATACATTAATTTTTGTTCTTTAATATATTTATTTGATATACAGGGTGTCCCGCAACTCAACGTCAAGCAGGTACCGGATGATAGGGTAGGTTATACCCGTACTGCAAATAGT
This sequence comes from Baccha elongata, assembly GCA_951217065.1. Taxonomy (NCBI): domain Eukaryota; kingdom Metazoa; phylum Arthropoda; class Insecta; order Diptera; family Syrphidae; genus Baccha; species Baccha elongata. The sequence continues at coordinate 70,711,393 of OX578274.1, read as the reverse complement.
AAGAAAAAAAAATATTGCTGGGTTACGTAATAATAGCAATATTTAGAAAAATTATAAAAATCGATACCCTGGGCCACATTTTTATGTACTGTGGTCACAAATTTTGATATTTTTCAGTGATTTTTTTTCTACGTAGTTCTTAATAACCATGCTACTGAATGCAATCTCGAAATCCAAAATAAATATTGTAAGTTTCGCAAGAAAAATGAAGTTTGACTGAGTCATTTTTCAAACAAATTTTGTAAGCAAACTTTAACACATCATATTTAAAAAAAAAAAATGTAGGACACTACCCACGGCAAGTTATTTAAAAAATTGGCCCATTTTATCAAGTTTTCAAAATTTTTCAACACTTGCCACTTGCTGCTTCCATAATCAGTTACCAACATTTAAACCATTTTCGAGCAAGTACAATTTTTTTTTTATATTATTATTCCTTATTGATGTGGGACTCCAGTAAGCCATTCCTTCAAAATTCTGTTCAGGCTGCTTAAGTAGTTCAGCCTTATTGTGAAGTTCGCCCGAATTACATTCCACCCGGAAAAATTGAAATTTCCCTTTCCCCCTATTGGGAATTTCACCCGAAAAATGTTTAATGTTCGAAAAATTCTCCCTATTGTGGTCACTTTTTTCGGGCGAAATGCTAATGTCATTACAGCTAAAATGTTCACTTAATTTTTGAAGGCGAACGAGTAAAAAAGTTGTGAATTGCAAGACATTTGTTTATTTTTCGTCAGCTCAAGTATAACAAAACGATATTTTGTAGTATTGTTTAAATCTGTAACACATAAATGTATTGATATACTTTCACAAACACATGAAATATTTCAAAACATTTAACACCTAATCATCCCTCAAAATTGTCACCGAACTGTTACCTTTCGGAACTCTTCGTTTGGACTGCACTTTTGAAAACAAAACAACATTTCTTTTAAATAAAATATTGCTACTAAAACATACATGTATTTATGTATATTTAAATTTGTGGTTTATTATAGGTACCTATTTACAAGTATCCGATTATTTAACTTTTAACAATTAACTATGATTTACTTGATTCACAAATTGCAATATTCACAACATATACTTACACGTCCAAAAGATTGTTTAAACAATTTTTTTTTGCAATCTCTTCACAAGACACAATTAACTCTTCTTTATTTAGATCTGTCAAATCAGAAACTAGGTGTGTTCATTTATTTTTTCAAGTTAATTCTCAAACCTAAAGGAGTAGAAAATTTTCTCGCAGAAATGCATTTACTACAAAAAAAAAAGATATTTTAGAAAGTTGCAGTAGCTATTAAATTATTTAATTATAAAAATGTAAAATTCAAACCGAAAAGATTTCAAAATCAAGATTCATGATGATTTATTTGTTAGAAATGAAAAACAAAACTGTCACACTTTGTTCGAGATTAAATTGATGTTACTTTAAGAAATGCATAAACACGCCTCGCTTATCCGAAATGTCACTGTTGATTCGAAGTGAAAAATCGTTCGGGCTGAATCCCCAATAGCTTTTAAAATTCCGGGGGAACAGATTTTCGCCAGGCGAAATCGATTTCGGGGGAATTTTACAATAAGGCTGGTTAACATACTAAAATTCCTGATTCCTGGGAGGTGATCCGGAAGAGGGCGAATGGTATAAAGCCCCCGAAATCGGGCTTTTGGGGCTTTACGCTTTAACCACGGAAATAGTGTGTCGAAGCGAAATTTTTAAGGAATAAACAAAAGCCTCTCAAATGTTTTAAAATTTTTGTTATGATCTATTTTTTCCAAATATCAACCGTTTCCGAGATACACGCATCGCAAGGGAGAAAAATTGCAAAAACAAGTGTTTTCTTTATATTTTTCATCAAGCGTTCCATCATATCGTCTACTCTAAACTATTAATCTGACAAAAAAAGTCCTTGGATAAAGTTATAGAGAATTAAATTTCTTTAAAAAAGTTACCTATTAAAAATTGATTGTTGAATGCAAAAGATCAAATTCATCTTTATTATTTTGTTTTACATTTGTAAAATTATAACTTTGCATTTTTCAAGTAAGGTTAATTTGGTCTATTGCATTCAAGAATCTATTTTTAAGGGGTAATTTTTTGCACTAAATCTAATTTTCTTTGACTTTATCGAAGATTTTTTTTTGTCAGATTAACAGTTTAGTTAGACAATAAAATGGCATGCTTGATGAAAAATATAAATAAAACACTTGTTTTTGTAATTTTTCTCCCTTGCAATGCGTGTATCTCGGAAACGGTGGATATTTGGGAAAAAGTGATCATAACAAAAATTTTACAACATTCGATGGGTTTTTGCTTATTCCTAAAAAAATCGCTATGCGACACAATATTTCCGTGGTTAAAGCGTAAAGCTCTAAACGCCCACTTTTGGGGGTTTGTACCACTCGCCTTCTTTTGGATCACCTCCCAGGAATCAGGAATTTTAGTATTTTAACTACTTAAGCAGCCTGAACAATATTTTGAAGGAATGGCTTACTGGAGTCCCACATCAATAAGGAATAATACGTTCCTATTTAAAAAAAAAAATAAAATTGTACTTGTTCGAAAATGGTTTAAATGTTGGTAACTGATTATGGAAGCAGTAAGTGGCAAGTGTTGAAAAATTTTGAAAACTTGATAAAATGGGCCAATTTTTTAAATAACTTGCCGTGGGTAGTGTTCTTCATTTTTTTTTTAAATATGATGCGTTAAAGTTTGCTTACAAAAACTTCATTTTTCTTGCGAAACTTATAAAATTTATTTTGGATTTCAAGATTGCATTTAGTAGCATGGTTATTAAGAATTACGTAGAAAAAAAATCACTGAAAAATATTAAAATTTGTGACCACAGTACATAAAAATGTGGCCCAGGGTATCGATTTTCATAATTTTTCTAAATATTGCTATTATTACGTAACCCAGCGAGATAATTTATTTTTCTTACTATTTACAGTACGGGTATAACCTACCCTATCACCCGGTACCCGCTTGACGTTGACTTGCGGGACACCCTGTATACTTACAGCCCTATCAATAATAGTTGCTTCTTTATTCATGAGTTAGCTAACACAGAGATTCATAACTTATCCGTTTAATAAATTTTCTTATTAATAAACAAATTATAATTTCTCGTTTCGCGCCCGTTTTTATTTTTATTTTATCTCTCTTTATTTATCAAATCGTACTAAAATTATGAGAAAAGAGAGCGTATTGTAAGAATGTGTTCTGGAGGAGAAAGAACATTTACAGAAATCGGTGTTAGAATAAAGTTATAATTTCCTTATCCTGCTGTATTCGGTTAGTTAATTTTTGTTGTTGTTTTTATTTCATCGTTTGAGGGTATGACTTCGGTGACCATATTTTTTGAAGCCGAACCCGGGAAAGAAAAAAGTAGAACATAGATATAAAGTAAAAGCAACAAAATAAAAAATGCTTGTATGGGATCATTTAATAAATTATTTATTTTAAACAAAAAAAAAAAATTACAATTGAACAAAAAACACACATAAATAATATTAAACTCTAAAAAAAGTAATTCATTGAGTAAGTAGAGGTATCAACACTTAAAAACTATTTGTTTTTCATTATAAAAAACTAGTCAGTGAAACACATTTCGTTAAAAAGTACGTAGGTATCTAATCTACCTACTAATCCTTAAGTAAAAACTTATAAATATGTGTATATAAATATAAACAGTCTTTATTATTTAAATAATGCAGTTTAGTCACACTTTGAGCTAGAAAAATAATTTTTGGCGAATATAACTTCATTATTGGTACTTGTTGGCTGAAAATATTTGTCTTACAATCTTGTCGTTTTCTTTTAAATAATTTTTAAGTTCAAGACAACTTAAACTGTAATTGCATTTAACAATTGATATAGCTTTTAGCATTTTAACATTAGTGCTTTTTCGCTCGTCCAAACTTTATTCATTATTGTAAAAAACTCTTTCCGTTGGAGCATTTGAACGTGGCAGACAGAAGCTGAACTGAACTATTTTCAAATGGTTTGCTAAAGATATATTTTTTTCGAGAAATGGGTACTAATTTCTACCCATTTTTCACCCACTGAATTTTTATTGTCAATCGATTTTTGAATTTGATCGAAATTTAAAAATGATTTTAAGCAATTAAACTAATCAAACATTTGAGAGTCGTTAATTTTTATATTGTTTCGCTTTTCTTTCACAAATACTAAGCTTGCTTTTATATCTGTCCAGGAAGGTACATTATGAAGAATTACCCAACTTAAAATTTCAACTTTTTGGAAAGATGCATCCCACTGACTCAAATATTCATAACAGGTGTTATGAAATTGGAACTAAGATAAGATGTAAAAGTATGTATACAAGTATGATTAGGTGTCAAAGTATGTGTTAAAAATTGTTTTTCAAAATGCATTTTTTCCACAGACATGAAATTTATTTCGTTATTCTTTCTTTCTCTATTTTTTTTTTTGAACATTGTATATGGAGTGTGGACTCTGGTAGTTTATTATAAGTTTTTTTTTTTGGCTTTGATATTGTATGTTCTTTTTGTTTACTTTATTTTTAGATAAGTGACAATTATTTTTGTTTCGTTTATCAATACATGAAGTAATTAGAGAATGACGGTTACATGTGCATACATATTGTAACGTGTTCTATAAGATGTTCTCCGTTTTATTTTTTTTGTTTTACAATGTGTAAACTCACCATTGTGATTCCATCTTAAAGTGACAGCCACAACAAAGTTAACGAAACCCCATTTTTTTAACGAAAGGCCATAGACTAGAAAGCTCCAGAAGGTTCTGACTGGCACTGTACTAGAATATTCTAAAGCGGAGTGCTGAATGGTGCAGCCACTATAAATACGAGCGCACCATGCGGCGAGAAGTCAGTTTGAATTTGAAATTAGTCGTGTACAAGTCGGTAATTTGAAAGTGATAAAGTTTGAATTTAAAAATAAAGAAAAGTAAATAGAAATAAAGAGTGGTTTGAGGTATTAAGTGGAATTAAAAGTGAAAAGACGTTAAGTGAGTTGTATTAAAACGGAAATAAGTTTTATTTAATAAAACGAACCTAGATAAAACTTAACAATATATAAAAAGTTATTTATGTTTGAAAGGGATTATACACAATTTAATTATTTATTTGAGACACAATTCTTTAGACTTCATTTAAAAGAGTTAAATTGTAAAAATCACTCGGCCACAAAATATTCATTGTACTTTAAACACACAAATTATTGAGAAATGATACCTCTTTAGCTATCGTCCAAAAATCGTCATTTTGTCGATATCGTTTGGACGATTTTTGACTTACGTGAAGCAAGTTCCCAATCGTCTAAACGATCATCGTTTTCAAAGTCACGTGAGGCGAAGCTATCGTCAAAACGATATCGTCTGGCGATAATCGAGTTACTGAATGACCCCTCTGCTTCCCAGGGATTTTTTCGAATCTGTCAAACCAAGAAAATCTCCCCAAACATTTTGGAGGAAAACAGAATTTTACCCATAAAACTCTTGTGGTGTGAAAGAGACAAATATACGGAAATATATAAAAAGCCCTTTTAAGGCATTTTTTCTTTTTTAGCTCTGAGCAGAGCACGGATTAGAGCCTAAGCTTATCGAGTGAGCTCTGAGCAGAGTACGTTCTGAGCGCTCTGATTTATTAATGAAACACACTTGAGCACTTCACTGTCATATCAATAGAAATCAACTCACAATCTGTCAAATAACATGAAAACTGCATGAAGTTGGCCGCACTCTACTTTGGGCTCGGTCTACTCCATTATTTTATCCTGAGCTCATAGATCGCGCTCCGAGAGAGCTCTGATCGAAAAAAGAAACACAACTTGAGCGCTCTCAGCGCTCGGAGCTTAAAAAGAAACACAGATCTATTTTTAACAGCTCAGTGCGCACTGCTCCGAGCATTGACGTACTAGATATGGACCGCCAGTCGGTTGAAATTTTCATACAAACAGCCAAGAAAAGTTGTTCCAGCTAAAAACAGCCTAAAAACGCCATCATCTTTTAGTGTTAAATACGTCTACTAATTTCGCCACTATAATTTAAATGAAAACGATAATATATTCATCTGTAAGTAACTCATGGCATAAGGAGTGGATGTGGTTTTTAAAATAAAAGCCGTTTGATAATAATTTCCACCAAAATATTTCAATAGTAAATAATTAATTAAAAAAATCATATCACTGCTACGCAGATTCCCTGCTAGTAGTTGATGGTGCCCCTAGTTATGTTGGAACACGCGTGAAGTTGGCTACTGGCGGTCCATACCTTATACGTCAATGGCTCTGAGCTTAAAAAGAAAAACGCCTTTAGACAACACTATATGCAAATGAATGAGCATTGACGTATTAGATATGGACCGCCAGTAGCCAACTTCACGCGTGTTCCAGCATAACTAGGGGCGCCATCAACTACTAGCAGGGAATCTGCGTAGCAGTGCAATGTTTGTTTTATGACCAGTTTCACAAAAATACACCTAAAAGCATTTTAGTTAACGGAGTAATAAAATCTATTGGCATTTAAGCTTAAAATGGTTTGCACCAACATAAGGAGGTGAATTTTTGAAAATGAGGAAACTTGATGCCAACCTCGGATTTTTATTCACTCATGGCTCTCTTTCAAGCGAGAGGAGAGCATATCAATCGAAAAATTGTAACGTTCCCTTTGTCTTGCATTTTTAAGACGCCTTTAAAATTTATTTGGAACAAAATTGGACTTTAGGCCGTGTGCGAACAGCGTTAAAATTTTATCCTCTGGCTAATTTTTGACGTTTGAGTTGAGGTGAATAAATATTTAGCTTTTAGGTGTGCTAACTGGATTAAATGGGATTTTCAACACTAATATATTTTTTTAAATTTCCCTACAAGAATTGAAAAAAATTCCTTCTATTTCTTGGTTCGGAGAAATGTAAAAATTTGTTTTGGAAAAAACGAAAAAAAAAGAACGCAGCATATAGGAAAGTTCGTAGTGGATTCTGGAATGGTAGCAACCATCCCATTCAGTTCAGTAGTTTAGAAGGCATGGCCCCATTTAGCATTTTGAACGTATAGCTACATTTTGTAAATTCTATGAATTGTTTTTGATTTTGAACCAAATAAAAAACTGACTATGTAGAAAGTAGCTCGGTCCAAATATGTGTCTGGAATGGTATCAATCGCCCAGATCAGTTAAGTGGTTTAGAAAATATGGTCCCATTTAGTATTTTCAACGTCTTCGTACCTACATTATCCAAACCTTTTGAACTTTTTTTTTGTTCTGATAGAAAACAAAAAACTAAAAACGCAGCATTTTTTTATTATGTGTATACTAGCTGTTACTAGCTTTCAAACTCATAATATAAGAGTTTTCGCAAAAGCGACCCCAGCCCCATCTATTCGGTTATTTGAAATAGCCTCAGTCGTTTTGTACAACATCACCTATCCACCAGTTAAAGCCCCTTCAAAATCGGTACATCCGTTTTCCGTCGTCGCGTTCGTCAGTTTAGAAACAAAATTTTACCATAGCGCTACCTAGGGGATAATTTGCATCATAAGTTACTTCCTATATTATTAGCCATCTGTTTGTCCTGGCCATCAAACAGACAAACATTTTAAAAATGTGTGTTTTGTTATAAGGGCTGTGTATGCTCTTATATGCGTGTAGTAAAATACTGTTATTTTGACATTACAAACAGACACTCCATTTTTGTTTCTGTGTATAGATTTATTTTATTTTGTTAAAGAAAAAAAAAAATAGAACTACTTTGTAAGATAATTAAAATTATGGGAAGTTTTAACGCGGTACAGAACACTAGTTTGGCAGCTGAACTTTAAAAAAAAATTGTTACAAAATGAATATTAATGTACAAAAAAATGTATCGGTTAATTTTAGTAATTCTTCGTACGTAACCATAGAATAATAAAAAAATAGAACATCAACTCAGGAGGCTCCACCCACTTTTACCTACAAACTTTCAAATCGGCAGTATTCAACTTCTGTGTGCGTGCGCCCTTGCATTTCGAATGGGACTGTCAAGTTTGGCCTACCACTACATTCATGAAATACTGCCGATTGGTGAAAAAGTAAAAAGGCTCCATTTTGTGTTGAATTTTCCAAATAAAATTTTCAAAATAATCCGTTGGCATCCGTTGGAGCGGGAAATAAACTCGAAATAAAAATTTTTCTTCTTAAAATCATTTTTCTAACTACGATTTTCATAAGAAATGATGTTAAACATCACGAAATTGTTTTTGAACTTATTTTAAATGTTTATTTATCTAGCTACAAATAAATAAAAATTAGCACATAGTGTGAACGCACCATCGCTTTTGTGTTTCGTACAGTTTCACCACAAGTCACCCCCTTAAGTCTTTTTTTTTACTGTGGGCAGTTAAGAAGCTGTCAAATAATAACAAACATTTAAAAATCATTACAAAACAGTTTATGAAATTGAATGCACGTAAGTTTTTGTTTTTTGTTCTTTTCATAATAAATTTCTACAAAAGTTTTAATATTTTTTTTTTTACGAAATGAGTAAATCAGCACTAGCCAGTCTCACAGCCCAATATACAGATTCAGAAAACGAAGATGATAATCAGGATGATGGAAGTACGGATTCACAAAATTCAACTTCTACCCAAATAAGTAAACGAATTTAAAATAAATAGTTCCTAAAGCTAATTGTCTTTCATGTTTAGGCAATTATTCCTCCCAAACAACCAACACCAGTTGCGACTCCCGATAATCCGAAACGCCCTAAAAAATCTCTTCGCCTTGTAAGCTACCAAGACGACACAATCGTTTAGGATGATGAGGAAACCGAAAGCGAAGATGATAACGATGTAAACGTCGCAGAAAATATAAGTGAAAACAAAATGCGTGCTTGGTGATCAACAGCATTGTGATGAAGCCAAGGTCAACAATGTTGAATGCATGGATGCTGAAGCTTTAAAGAAGCTGAACAATAACAAGAAACTCGTCAAGAAGCTAGCCAAGTCCTATGATGCGTTTTTGGCATCAGAGTCTCTGATCAAATAAATCCCACGTTTATTGGGACCCGGTTTGAACAAGGCTGGCAAGTTCCCTGGTCTATTATCTCACCAGGAATCGATGATGGGCAAGATCGATGAAGTCAAGGCCACCATCAAGTTCAAGATGAAGAAAGTCTTGTGTCTGTCAGTTGCTGTCGGTCACGTTGACATGAAGCCCGATGAATTGGTCCAGAACATCCATTTTTCGATCAATTTCTTGATATCTTTGTTGAAGAAGCATTGGCAGAACGTGCGTTCCCTGCACATCAAATCATCTATGGGACCACCACAGCGATTATACTAAACTTGATTGATTTAAAAGAAATAAAACGTTTTTTATTGACTTAACAAAATAATTTTTTTTATTTAAATTTATGAGTTGAGGTTAAAATTGTAAACTGTTTGAGTCAGGTAATCTCTTGTCTTTAAGGCTTGTTTTGAGTCTTTTCTCTTGTTAATGTCAAACTTACCGTATACCGGATGTTGATGGGCATTCCGCCCATACTCTTGACTTGTTCCTTACTTCCCACCCTGATAAATATACTATTAAAGTAACTTCTCCATTTGGCAACTCGGACCATTGTGTCATTTCAGCTAATTTCTCGATCTCCAATCATCCAGTTAAAGAAAAAATTCCCACTAGGACCGTTTGGCAATATGTTGCGGATTCCTTTCTTGCCGTCGGGGTCAGTGCTGGCATGCTTGACCGGCCTACTGCTCGTCGGAGGATGTAGGTACTTGACCCCTATCGGAACCGCGCATACAAAATCATGCCAGTCTTTGCGTCATGGTGTTAAGGACGCGCGAGAAATTCGCCTCTACCCACCCAACCATGGTTGCCGTACTCGCCTTGACAACCCCTTTCCTTGCCATCTTCCGCTTCCTCTATCCCATCTTAATCCCTTTCCATTTTAATAATCCTCATCCATAATCCTAACTTTTAAATTAAACCATTTTTAATATATATTTAGGTTCAACGAACAATTAACTTTTTTATTGGACATTTTATCATTTTAACCAACAATTCGATACAATTATTTTATGTTTTTAAATTTTTAAATTATTATTATTGTAAACTAATGTGTACTCAAATATTGATTAGTTTACTTTCATTAACTTTAAATGTTTATAGGTGCCGATTTATTTATTACTGCAAGGAAAATTCAATCTATTTGCAATGCACTCGCTTATCAAAACAAAACATTAGTCCCCAACCCAGAATCACTTTATAGGCACTAACAATATAATTCAAAATTTAAAAGATAAAGATAAAAAAAACTCACCTCTTTACTTGGTGTTCTTTGTAAATTTATTGATGCAGTTGATGGTGATGATGTGGCCACAGCATTCCCGACTGATCCAAATTTGTAGGTTTGTCGTTACCTGTGCTTCGTTCTTTTAAATTTTGATACACTATCAATTGCCTAAAAACGTCATCTATTCTAACCTACAAGTGCCTTAAATATGTCGCAAATAGCTTAAGCATAAATAAATAAAATTGCATGTACATATATACAATTATCACGTTGTACACTAGTCTTTAGATTAGAAAGTTAACCAATTGAATTTGTTTAAGCTTGAAAATTTAAAATTGATCGACTTTTGATTGAAGTATCAAAATAATAAAAAAAAATATAAATATTATTTGAAGCAGCGCTGGGGTTTTGAACTTGAACCTCCGGATCACCGTGCATGCACTCTATCCTCAGACTACGAGATCTATTAATTTTTTATGGCTATTTGTGGCAGTTAGCTAGTAGCTTCCTTATATATGTTAAATAAAATGCCGGCGGCAAATCAATTTTACTTTGAAGAAATAAGTTGGATTAATTTGCGGCACTTTTGAACGTTTTTCCACCAGTTAACACTTAGTGTAATGATTCTACACTTAAATAAATCGACCTACACTCTTTGTAGGCCGTGTACTTGAATTTATTCCTTATTAATTTATTTTTACCACTGATCACTGATTCCCACTGGTTTCCTTTGATATTTACACTAAAAATACTAACTTTTTTTTTTTTTTTTATTTAAAATTTTCCCTTTTATTTTATGCTATGAGACACTTTGCAACTAGGTATACTTAATATGGTGGCGGTTAACAAATTTTGGTCTTGGGAGGGAATCTTTTCCAAATGATTTTCGAAATTTACTCTCATTTCTCCTTTCATTTGGAAAAGTCCCTCCAACTATCAACGGTGTGTTCCCCACCCGCATACATCTGAAGAAAAGCTTTTGTGTTACGGTTGACTATTTCTTCGTAGAGAGCTGTAGGGGAGAATGGTGTACAAATGTGATTTTGCACAAACATGCATTTTGTAACAAAGGGCTTTGCGTTTTGAGGATATTCCATATGTCATCAAAAATTCAAATAGAACCCACGCAATCTATGTATCTTGTGACCCTTCAAAATAAAACGTGGGAGCCGAACCTACTAATTTAGCCGGGCGAAAGAACAGATAGAAAAGACCGTATCAAATAAATGTTTCACTGTCCTGCCTGATTCATTCCACTACTGCCTGATATCCTTAGCATGAAAGATACCAATATGTTTACCAGCTAATGTTTCAAGGTCGTACATGCAGTTTCCTACAACACGAAGGACACGAGCTTTCAGAAACTTGGGAAGTAATTTCGCATTTTTGCCTTGGGCAAAATTACTTTGGGTGAAATTCCTGTAGAAAACTTCCTGTCCTACCCTAAAAGAAGTTGGCCTTGAACGCATATTGTAAGTTGCTTTTGATTTTTCGTGTGCCTTTTGTAAGTTTCTGGTCAACTTCTGACGTGCAAATACCATTTTTGCTTCCTGTGGTACTATAGTCAGTTCAGGATCAGGAAGTGCTTTTAAATTTCTCAAAATTTTATACGACGAACCATGATTTATCATACTTTGCCCGAACATTGCAAAATATGGCTGACAACCAATTGAATCATGAGAATCTGACCTTAAAGCACAAGCTATGCTTGAAAGATGAGAATCCCAATTATCTTGTTCGCCCTGTACAAAAACTCTCAGTTTATTTAAAAGATTTCGATTCACCCTCTCCGATATGTTTGCCTGTGGGGAGTAAAAAGCTGTTCGGATATGTTGCACACCATAGTTGGCCAAAAACTTAGCAAACTCAGATGAAATAAATTGTTTGCCGTTGTCTGAGTGGACGAATTCAGGTGTTCCAAATGCATGAAAAACATCAGCTTCCAGAAACTTGATGATGTTGGCTGAAGTTGCTTTCGGAAGCGCTTTCAAGAAGGTATACTTGGAGAAATGATCAACAGCTATAAAAATGACAACGTTTCCGCTTTTTGTACGCGGATATGGGCCAAGAAGGTCAATGTACAAACGTTGCATTGGTCGCTCAGATACGATCTGCTTCGTAATTGGAGGACGAAGAACTTTATTGGGGGCTTTCACGGTTTTGCATACCTCACACTGACTCACATAATCTTTAATTTCTACCGCCATTTTGGGCCAATAATACTTCTCACGAATTCTTAAATAGGTTTTTGAGAAACCACTATGACACGACAGTTTAGAATCATGGGCCATTTCAATTACTTTGTGAGTCAAAGTGCGAGGTACCCACAACCGCCACAAAGAATCTTCGTTTTCAAGTTCCTCACTCCTGAATCTAACTCTTTTGTATATATATTTGTCGGATACAACTAGATCCGGAAGTGAGGCTTGATTTTTTTCAATTTCATCTCTCCGTGACTGGTACTCAGCAGAATCGAACTCTGGCGAGTCAATGTCAATTTCTTCAGCTACCGTGTTGATACAAATCTCTTCCATATCCCCTCTTGAAAGAGCATCCGGCACAGTGTTAAGCGAACCCTTCCGATATTCTATATTAAACCGGAAGCCTTGAAGCTCCAAACTCCATCTTGCGAGCCGACCAGTCAAATCTTTTAATGACATAAGCCATTTCAGACTAGAATGATCAGTAATGACGCGAAAAGGCAAGCCTTCCACATAAGAACGGAATTTCCGAATGCTGAGCACTGCTGCCAGACATTCCAGATCTGTAACCGTGTAGTTTTTCTGGGCCTTGTTTAACTTTTTTGACATAAAAGCTATGGGTTTCTCATTGCCATCTGCATCCAATTGGAAGAGAACTCCTCCGACTCCTTCAGAGGACGCATCACACTGAATGGCGAACTCTTTTTTAAAATCCGCTTGAGTTAACACCGGAGCGGAAACTAGGGCTTCTTTCAATTTTTCGAACGCTTCCTTGGCTGCAGATGTCAATTCGAAACTCTTTCGCTTTCTAAGGCAATCAGTTAATGGAGCTGAAAGATCTGAATAGTTCTTGATAAAACGCCTGTACCAACCCGTCATACCAATAAATCTCCTCACTTGCCTAGCCGTTTTTGGAAGAGGGAAGTTTACCATCGCGTCTATCTTTTCAGGATTAGTTTTTAGCGTGCCCTGACCGACGATGTATCCAAGAAACTTGATTTCTCGCATGCAGAACTTGGACTTATTAATGTTGATGGTTAAGTTTGCGCTGCGAAGGCAGGCTGCCACATCTGTCAATATTTTTATGTGCGTTTCAAAATCCGGTGTGCATATTAAAAGATCATCTAAATAAATGAAAACATGTTGTCTAAGTCGGGCCGGAATGACTCGGTCCATTAGACGACACATTCTCTGTGCGGCGTTACATAACCCGAACGGCATCACATTAAAATGATACAGCGGCCGTCCAGGTACAGCGAATGCCGTTTTTTGTTTTGACTCTTCATCTAACGGAATCTGCCAAAATGCATCTTTAAGATCTAGACCCGTTATGAAATGAGTGTCTTCTAATCTACTGATGATACCTTCAATATGCGACAGCGGATACGCATCATTAACAGTCTTGCTGTTAAGTTTTCGACTATCTAAACACAGACGTACTTTTCCTGGCTTCTTAACCATAACAATAGGAGAGCACCAAGGTGAATTACTTTCCTCAATAACTCCAAGCTCTAACATGCGATCAAGCTCTTTGAAAACTTCCTCCTGCTTCACGGGCGAAAGAGGGTAATGCTTTGATTTAATTGGTACTGCATCACCAGTATCGATGGTGTGTGTTTCCACATGCGTTCTACCAAGACCTAAATCAGCGAAATTTGGAAAACGACTTTTCACTGAATCTAACTTGATTTGCTGAATTGAAGTTAATTTGATAAATTCAGACTTTTCACTTTCTTCTTCTTCAAACACATCATTACTGTCAATTTGGCTTACTTGAGGAGTCAGGTGAAATTCATTCCAGAAGTTCATACCCAAATAAACCTTTTGCGTCAAGTTAGGAATTACATAGAAAGTAATGGTCTTCGTTACATCATCAAGTGTAGTTGGGATATTACAATATCCGACAATATCGTGAGATTTACCGTCAGCTGTTTTGACGATATTTTTGTACGGTAACATTTGAATCCCATTTCTTTCTATGAATTCGTAACTTGCCGCTCCCAAAACAGAAATAGATGCGCCACTGTCCAACAAACCAGAAACTAGTTCATCTTTCAGTTTTACCTGCGCGTACATTCTACCGTCTGTTTTGGAAGTTAAGATCGTTTCGAGTATGCACCTCTGGAACTCCTTTCGCTTCTGATATCTTTCCCTACACTTTTGTACCTGAGCACTTACAATAGGCTTGCCAAAGATTTCGGAACGCCTCCTGTAATAGTCTTTTTTTCTCTCGTGAAGAGATTTCAAAGAAAATACTTTTACAGGATGACTTTCCGAAATAGGAATTTCTCTTTGCAGAATTCTGAGAGGACCATCAGACATTGAAACTTTACCGACATCATCATTTGAACAATCTTTAGACACTACAACCAAACTCGGACTACTATGAGAACATTGATCACTCCCCATCTCAGCTCTGTCTTCTAATTCTGTTTTCTCTGGTCGGAGTAGCTGCCTTGGAATCGATTCTCTCCGACTGTTTTGTCGATCCCTTGACGGTTTCCCTGGTGTTTTTTGCATTCTGGGGTACTCACGCCTTTTTCGCCACAGAGAAAACAGAATAGCTTTCTTTCGTGTGACGGACACTGAAAGAAAGAATGACCAATTTTGTCACAGTTCCAACACAAAAGAGAAGAAGATGGTTGACGATAACCACCAGACCTGCTGAATGCTGCGACTTCTTCTGTTACGTCATCTTGCTCAATCTTTTCCTCCAAATGGATTTCATGAACGGTTCTTTGAGCAGTGCGTCTAGCTAAGAAACGTTCGGTTTCTCTAGCTTTAGATTTTAGTTGATCCAAGCTCGTAACACTCGCTGCTAACAACACTTCACCGATCTTTTCACGAGCGTTGCTTTTGATGATTTCAATCAGCTTCATTGAATCGAATGGTTCATTTAAACGGTCATTCAGACCAACGACTGAGCTGAAGAAATCATCAAAAGATTCCTTAAATCCTTGCTTACGAGTGAGCAGTCGCATATAGACGTCGACATCATTTTCTTTGCGGCCGAATTCTTCCTTCAAGGCGATTTTAATTTGGTTCAAGCTAGCAGTGGGATTTTTGCGCAAAAAAGACCAATACCAATCGTTAACTTTACCTCCCAATAACGAATGGAAATTGGTACAAATTTGCACATCACTGTAGTTTGACGAAGCTTGCAACCTTTCGACCTTGAAGAGAAAATCGGAAATGTTGTCACTACCGTCATACTTTATGTTCCACCTGTCCAAACGGCATGTTTCAGGCGCATACAATGTACCTCGTGAACCAGAAGGTACACCGTGTGCCGTGTCCGGAATAGGTGGAAACATACTTGTTGGCAAATAATTCACTGCTCCTCTAACAATTTGTGGATTAAGGGGCTGCCCAAGTTCAGAAAAATGCTGTTCGGAGCGAGGGTTACTCAGGCTATCAATTTTACCTCTAACCTCACTCATGAATTGTTCCATTTGTTGGAAAAGACGGACTTGGTTTACCATTATTAATTTATCTATTCGAGTGGCCAAGTCATCTTCACTCTCTGTCGCAACACCAGCCGGACCTGCTGGCAAAATTTCCTCTACATCATTGACCGAATGGTCGGACTGGTCATTATGGGTTGACATGATGTCTACCGAATGTTCAAATTCAGAGTCGAGAGAGTCTTCAAAACTAAGACGATTCACCGTCTGGTGGAATCTCTCAGAACTCTGCAAAAAGGTTCCTTCGCTTAAGGACCTTGAAACAGAACGAGTAAAATACCGATGCTTAGGAGGATTATTGCTCATAAGCTTTCGACTAATAGAATGTAGTAGCAAAATGAATCACAAATCACAATACTAAGAACTAAAAACACCTATCTGACGGATCTTCACCAAAAGTTACAAGTAAAGATATAAAAGAAACAAAGGAAATCAAACAATTTGAGAAACAAAAATAAATTGTAGAAACAATGTTTACTTGGCAACCCTGGCAAAACAAAAGTTTTATATTAAAAAAAACTAATTACTACCTATTTACAAAAAACTAAACTAAGCTAAACCAAATAAAATGAAATGTATATGATTATGATATGATGTATGAAAGTGATGAGGTAATTAAATGAAATGAAAATGACAGATGATTGAATTAAAAGAAATGATAATGCAAATAAAATGTATGAAAGTGATAAGGTGATTAAATGAAATGAAAATGAAAGATGATTGAATTAAATGAAATGATAATGAAAAATAAAAAAAAACTGTCTTTACTTAAACCTATGTAAAACTAAACCTAACTAACTGTTTTCAAGCAGTTTACAAAAAGGAATTTAAGAAAAATATCTTTTACAAATTGAAAAAAAAAAACTTACAATCTACACCTTACTATCTAATCTAACAAACTATTGCTAATCACTAACTAAAAAAAAACTAAAGTTTCAAATACTAAATTAAAAATGAAAATTAATAACTGAACAATGATGAATGCTAAATGACTGAATATTGGATGAATAATGAATTAAAAGAAAAATTAAATAAAAAAAAATATAATGCATAACAAAAAAATGCCAACAAAATATTTGTTTACAGTGAAATACTACTAAATTCACCGACTTAACAACTCAATAAAAAAATAACGAAACAAAACAAATGTTATTGAACCTTCTCTTTTATAAAAAAAGTAAATATCATAAATGGATTTGGATGAGGATCACCTACTCTGGAAAGAAGATGAAATATCAAAAACGAAACATGGCAAAGTTCTACGAGCCGAGATAGAAGAAAAAAAAATTAAATAAACTACGTTAACTATTTAAACTACTCTACGAAAAAAAAAATATATGCTGTCTTTTCTAGGGCGATTTGCAACCAAAACTTGATTACAAATCGACTCTAGAAAATTCGCTTATGTAGGTGGAAGGTGCACTTGAAAACTCAACATGAATCATCTGTGGCTCTTCCATCATTATTTTTATTTATATGATGTCTTCGCACATCTGGGCATTAATGCCAGCATATAATCTGCCAGCTTTATGACTCAGACTGCTACATACACCATGTATGTGTATTTTAGAACTGACCTACCTCATCGCAAACGCAGTACCAAGGTCATGCCTCGGATACTGGGACTTATGAGGAAAGTCAGCTCCTCAAAATCAAAACCAAAAAAAAAATAAAAAAAAATTAAAGTTAAAAGAAATAAAAAAAATTAAAAGGATTAGCAAAAAAAAATTAAAAAAAAGAAACCAGAAGCTAAAATTAAAATGAATCAAAAAAAAAACAAAGCAAAAAAAAACTAAAATGAAAATTTAAAACTGAAAATTTACCAAAGAAAAAAAAAAAAAAATCTAAATCAAATGAAAACAAAACTAACTACCTATCTCGACCCTTACAGATTTGCTACTTTGCAGTAGCGAAACCTCACGTTGCGGGCGCCATTGTTGCGCGCCATTGTTGCGGATTCCTTTCTTGCCGTCGGGGTCAGTGCTGGCATGCTTGACCGGCCTACTGCTCGTCGGAGGATGTAGGTACTTGACCCCTATCGGAACCGCGCATACAAAATCATGCCAGTCTTTGCGTCATGGTGTTAAGGACGCGCGAGAAATTCGCCTCTACCCACCCAACCATGGTTGCCGTACTCGCCTTGACAACCCCTTTCCTTGCCATCTTCCGCTTCCTCTATCCCATCTTAATCCCTTTCCATTTTAATAATCCTCATCCATAATCCTAACTTTTAAATTAAACCATTTTTAATATATATTTAGGTTCAACGAACAATTTACTTTTTTATTGGACATTTTATCATTTTAACCAACAATTCGATACAATTATTTTATGTTTTTAAATTTTTAAATTATTATTATTGTAAACTAATGTGTACTCAAATATTGATTAGTTTACTTTCATTAACTTTAAATGTTTATAGGTGCCGATTTATTTATTACTGCAAGGAAAATTCAATCTATTTGCAATGCACTCGTTTATCAAAACAAAACATTAGTCCCCAACCCAGAATCACTTTATAGGCACTAACAATATAATTCAAAATTTAAAAGATAAAGATAAAAAAAAACTCACCTCTTTACTTGGTGTTCTTTGTAAATTTATTGATGCAGTTGATGGTGATGATGTGGCCACAGCATTCCCGACTGATCCAAATTTGTAGGTTTGTCGTTACCTGTGCTTCGTTCTTTTAAATTTTGATACACTATCAATTGCCTAAAAACGTCATCTACTCTAACCTACAAGTGCCTTAAATATGTCGCAAATAGCTTAAGCATAAATAAATAAAATTGCATGTACATATATACAATTATCACGTTGTACACTAGTCTTTAGATTAGAAAGTTAACCAATTGAATTTGTTTAAGCTTGAAAATTTAAAATTGATCGACTTTTGATTGAAGTATCAAAATAATAAAAAAAAATATAAATATTATTTGAAGCAGCGCTGGGGTTTTGAACTTGAACCTCCGGATCACCGTGCATGCACTCTATCCTCAGACTACGAGATCTATTAATTTTTTATGGCTATTTGTGGCAGTTAGCTAGTAGCTTCCTTATATATGTTAAATAAAATGCCGGCGGCAAATCAATTTTACTTTGAAGAAATAAGTTGGATTAATTTGCGGCACTTTTGAACGTTTTTCCACCAGTTAACACTTAGTGTAATGATTCTACACTTAAATAAATCGACCTACACTCTTTGTAGGCCGTGTACTTGAATTTATTCCTTATTAATTTATTTTTACCACTGATCACTGATTCCCACTGGTTTCCTTTGATATTTACACTAAAAATACTAACTTTTTTTTTTTTTTTTATTTAAAATTTTCCCTTTTATTTTATGCTATGAGACACTTTGCAACTAGGTATACTTAATATGGTGGCGGTTAACAAATTTTGGTCTTGGGAGGGAATCTTTTCCAAATGATTTTCGAAATTTACTCTCATTTCTCCTTTCATTTGGAAAAGTCCCTCCAACTATCAACGGTGTGTTCCCCACCCGCATACATCTGAAGAAAAGCTTTTGTGTTACGGTTGACTATTTCTCCGTAGAGAGCTGTAGGGGAAAATGGTGTACAAATGTGATTTTGCACAAACATGCATTTTGTAACAAATACGAGAAAGCCAACTGGGACGGTCTGAATAATTTCTTTCGCAACTTTAACTGGTCATTATGCTTCCTCGATAATGACATTGATGCCAGTGCTGAAATGATTACAGAAGTGATTTTTCTTGGAATGAGAACTTTTGTCCCTCACAGAACAAAATGTATCAAACCAAAAGAAAAGTCTTGGTTTACCGAAGAGTGTAAAGAAGCTATCAGGTTGAAAGAAGTAAGCTTCCGATCCTATAAAGCCAACAAAATAAGAGGAAAATCGGAAGAAACATAAACAAGTTAGGAACTCGTGCAACTCCGTTATACACAAAACGAAATTTTTACATGACCAGAAATTACGGCAAAAAATTCTGCAATGTCCCAAAGGCAGTAAAAACTTCTGGTCATTTGTAAAAAACGTCAAGAACTCAACGTCATCATCAGTTCCAACGCTCATCGTCGACAATAATCCAATTGCCAGCTCTTCAGAGAAGGCGAATATGCTCGCAGCTCATTTTACTGCAAGTTCTACGTTGCCTGCAAGCAACAATGTCCCTCCTGTACTTGAGAACGGTATTTTTCCAGTAAATGGAAAACAGCATTTGTCCAGCCCGTCCCTAAAAAAGGTGGTTCCTCCTCCCCCTCCTCCTACCGACCAATTGCACTTACGTCCCTTCTTTCCAAAGTCATGGAAACGCTGATAAATCGTCAGCTCAAGAAATATCTCGAAGATCGGAAGCTTTTAAATGACCGGCAATACGGCTTTCGTAGCAATCGTTCCACTGGTGATCTGATGGCATATCTCACCGAACAGTGGAACAAATCTGTGCATCGCTTTGGCGAAAGCAAGATTATTGCGCTTGATATTTCAAAGGCATTTGATAGAGTTTGGCATGAAGCTCTTTTATCGAAAATGTGTGCATTTGGTATCGATGATACTCTTATTCGTTGGATTAGAAACTATCTTCTGGACCGTTCAATACAAGTTGTATTAGACGGTTTCAAGTCTGATCTCCACAAAATAAATGCTGGTGTGCCCCAGGGCTCCGTTCTGTCTCCGACTCTCTTTCTCATTTTTATAAATGATCTCTTGTCTGTGACTTCTAATCCATTAAATTGTTTTGCTGACGACTCAACCCTCAGCTTTTCATATACGTTTGATAATTCACGGCCTTCGCCTTCGGACGTGTTATTACAACGACACCGTATGATAAGCTCATTAAACTCCGATTTAAACAGCATTGTGAATTGGGGTATCAGAAATCGTGTGGAGTTTAATGCGTCGAAAACTCAATGCTGTTTTTTGTCGTTAAAGTTAAACATACCCCCTATGCCATTATCCATGAATGGTACTTGCATCGAGGAGGCCGAAAAGCTTTCAGTACTCGGTATGTGTATCAGTGACAACCTTCGTTGGAATGATCATATACTTGAGATTGCTAAGAATGCTGCAAGATGCTTAGGCTTTCTTAATAGATGCAAGAAGTTTTTCACCCCTTCTGATCTGGCTACAATTTACAAGGCGTTTATACGCCCTAAACTCGAGTATAATTCCCATCTCTGGGCAGGTGCTTCTCAAACTTTTCTTCACCTGCTCGACAGAGTTCAGAAAATGGCGTTAAAATTGATAGGAGAGAGAAACATTGAGGAAACATTTCCATCACTCGAACATCGTCGAAATGTTTCTTGTCTTTCTTTATTTTACAGGTTCTTTTATAAAAAATGTTCACTTGAGGTAGCCAGCTGCGTTCCACCCCTTAAACATTTCTCCCGTAACACTCGTCTTGCTAGGAACGCTCATCAGTTTACACTTGAGCCCAATTTCAGTCGTACCGTGAAATATAGAGATTCTTTCTTTAGCCGTACAACACGAATGTGGATAGAATTGCCTGGCACAATTTTTCCTTGCCATTTTGATCTGCAGACATTCAAGATCAATGTTCATCGACACCTCCTTTCCCTTCCTCCCTAAATTCCTATCGCTCGCGCTGTGACTTATCATTAAAAGGGCTATAACAAACCCCTTGAGCGCGTGTGCATTATAAAAAAAAAAAAAAAAAAAAAAAACTTGGGGTTGCATTTGGAAGTGTCCACTGAATCGCCCCATTCTTCGCGGTATCCGTCTTCGTTTTCTTCCAACAGATTGTGCAAAGCGCAGCAAGCTTTGGCAATTGCTTCGATTGTGCGAGCTTCCAAGTCGTATTTTCGTTGAAGGATCCGCCAGCGGGCAAAAAGGCGCATATAGGCGTTCTCTTTCAAATCGAGAACGTTGTCTATAGACTCATTGAAAGCCAACTGTTGGGTTATACCTGGATTCGGGTACTTTTGCATCAGCCAAGAGTTGAGCGGATAGTACTGGTTGGGTGAGATTACAAAGCTTGGAACAAGACGGAATCTATAAATACAACTGTTAGTTTTATCAAAACAAGATTATAAAAAGTCTTTCAAGAGTTTGTCATCTATCAGCGCTTGCATTGTGATAGAAGTTCCACCATTCGGTTTACAATAGATTTCTGCATTGTTTGCGGAAGCATTGATGGGTATCAGACAAAATCCTAAACAACCTACGACATTCGGAAGAGATGATGCCGCTTGGAATGTATGTCGTATCACATCGTATTCAGCCTCATACTGAGGCATAACTAGAAGAAACGAACTCATTTCTTCGATGATGGAATCGGCGAAGCGTTTCATAAATTTGCACATTGAGGTTCTAGACACTCCAAAAAGTTCAGCTACACGATAGTCATCTCCTGTTGCTAGAGTGTATATTGAAAGAGCTACTCTCTTCTGCAGATTAATTAGATTCTTTAATGGAACAGATGACCCATTGGGTCAAATTGTAACAATCTATCACAGATCCAGTGAAACGTTTTCTTAGTCATTCGAAATGTTTCCAACCATTGTTAGTAAGTGTAGCTTGGTACTACACCCTCCCAGAACCGAGAATCTGGTTCTTGAAGGAAAGAATTTGTGGCAGTAATAGGTAGTTGCATGAGGAACTCATTCTGAATACTCATCATTTGATGGAGATATTGATTCCGGTGTATCCGCTGTCGTTTATGAATTCTTTCAATATTTTGACGACGATTCCACAGAATGGTTCGCCGGAAAGACATAAGCTGTGATGCTAGGATGCTCATGTTGCGTTCCCATTATGATTTGTTGTTAAGTTGGGGAGTTCTGTTTTTGAGTTCGTAGAACTTATTGCATCTGAATCCGGTTGATTGCAGTCTAGTTCTGAAATGTAATATATTCATTTTATTGATTTAGAAACATTGAGGAAACATTTCCATCACTCGAACATCGTCGAAATGTTTCTTGTCTTTCTTTATTTTACAGGTTCTTTTATAAAAAATGTTCACTTGAGGTAGCCAGCTGCGTTCCACCCCTTAAACATTTCTCCCGTAACACTCGTCTTGCTAGGAACGCTCATCAGTTTACACTTGAGCCCAATTTCGGTCGTACCGTGAAATATAGAGATTCTTTCTTTAGCCGTACAACACGAATGTGGATAGAATTGCCTGGCACAATTTTTCCTTGCCTTTTTGATCTGCAGACATTCAAGATCAATGTTCATCGACACCTCCTTTCCCTTCCTCCCTAAATTCCTATCGCTCGCGCTGTGACTTATCATTAAAAGGGCTATAACAAACCCCTTGAGCGCGTGTGCATTATAAAAAAAAAAAAAAAAAAAAACTTGGGGATGCATTTGGAAGTGTCCACTGAATCGCCCCATTCTTCGCGGTATCCGTCTTCGTTTTCTTCCAACAGATTGTGCAAAGCGCAGCAAGCTTTGGCAATTGCTTCGATTGTGCGAGCTTCCAAGTCGTATTTTCGTTGAAGGATCCGCCAGCGGGCAAAAAGGCGCATATAGGCGTTCTCTTTAAAATCGAGAACGTTGTCTATAGACTCATTGAAAGCCAACTGTTGGGTTGTACCTGGATTCGGGTACTTTTGCATCAGCCAAGAGTTGAGCGGATAGTACTGGTTGGGTGAGATTACAAAGCTTGGAACAAGACGGAATCTATAAATACAACTGTTAGTTTTATCAAAACAAGATTATAAAAAGTCTTTCAAGAGTTTGTCATCTATCAGCGCTTGCATTGTGATAGAAGTTCCACCATTCGGTTTACAATAGATTTCTGCATTGTTTGCGGAAGCATTGATGGGTATCAGACAAAATCCTAAACAACCTACGACATTCGGAAGAGATGATGCCGCTTGGAATGTTTGTCGTATCACATCGTATTCAGCCTCATACTGAGGCATAACTAGAAGAAACGAACTCATTTCTTCGATGATGGAATCGGCGAAGCGTTTCATAAATTTGCACATTGAGGTTCTAGACACTCCAAAAAGTTCAGCTATACGATAGTCATCTCCTGTTGCTAGAGTGTATATTGAAAGAGCTACTCTCTTCTGCAGATTAATTAGATTCTTTAATGGAACAGATGACCCATTGGGTCAAATTGTAACAATCTATCACAGATCCAGTGAAACGTTTTCTTAGTCATTCGAAATGTTTCCAACCATTGTTAGTAAGTGTAGCTTGGTACTACACCCTCCCAGAACCGAGAATCTGGTTCTTGAAGGAAAGAATTTGTGGCAGTAATAGGTAGTTGCATGAGGAACTCATTCTGAATACTCATCATTTGATGGAGATATTGATTCCGGTGTATCCGCTGTCGTTTATGAATTCTTTCAATATTTTGACGACGATTCCACAGAATGGTTCGCCGGAAAGACATAAGCTGTGATGCTAGGATGCTCATGTTGCGTTCCCATTATGATTTGTTGTTAAGTTGGGGAGTTCTGTTTTTGAGTTCGTAGAACTTATTGCATCTGAATCCGGTTGATTGCAGTCTAGTTCTGAAATGTAATATATTCATTTTATTGATTTAGAATTATATTTCATGAAGAATGTTTACCAATATCAGACATTTTATAGCAGTTTAACAATAGAAATAATCAAAAACAAAAGAATTTTTCTAAAAAGAAAATAAACAGGTTGTTTGAGATTGAGACCTGGCTATCATGTTTTTTCGGAACGTTTAAACATCAGCACCTTAAAAATGTTTTTGTTTTTGGGTTTGTTTACATGCTGTTGAACTGCTACATCTGTAAATAATTATTAATTATCAATATTTAAGGTTTTATTTAACGTTTTTAGAAAAAATATTTTCGTTTACTTACGTAGAATGCGTACAATTTTTTATAGTTTTTTGTCATATTTCCTTTGACATAAGTCAAACAAACTCACCACTCACATGTATTCACAGATAGGAAAGCGGGGTGAAAAAATTTTTTTTACGGGAGGGGACGGACGAACTGAAAGTGGATGACCTGTGTACGTAACCATAGAATAATAAATAGATAGAACATCAACTCAGGAGGCTCCACCCACTTTTACCTACAAACTTTCAAATCGGCACTATTAAACTTCTGTGTGCGTGCGCCCTTGCATTTCAAATGGGACTGTCAAGTTTGGAAAGAGCACATAGTGTGAACGCACCGCATCGCTTAAAGTGTTTCACCACAAGTCACCCCCCTTAAGGCTTTGTTTTTACTGTGGGCAGTTAACACTGACATATTTAATCTGACATTTAAATGACAGTTTGAAATTTTGTATTTGGTTTGCAAATTTTTGCAACCTTCGCCTGAAAAGTATCCGACTGGCAAATTTTATCTTTTTTAATATTAAATATAAAGTCTTTTATCAAAGTGTTTAAAACAAATATAATTAACAGTTCTATTGGTACTACAAGGAAAACTGTCCTTCAGAAGTGCTTTTCCTGGGAAAATTCGCATTTGTCTGTTTCTGTGTACAACTAGTCAAGTATGCCATGCAGTTAAGTTCCTGTTTTGTGCATTAAAATTTAAATCACAAACTATGAATAAACTAGCTAATCCAAACTACATTATCCGGGTCGAAGGAACAACCGCCTTTAATCGTGGTGATACATTTGATAATTTCGACCAAGTTGCTGAACGCTTGCGGACACACACTCAAGAATCTCTTGTCTACTATTGGATACGTGATAGTCGTCTTGTAAAATTTGCTCATCGCAAGGTTTCTCGAAAGATAAACGAAGCTCTACAATACTACAGCATTAGGTTTTCAAGTATATTTGGTAATCAACGTTTCAATTCAAAGGCCAACAGTATCGTCGCCTGGATAAAATATTGTCGAATGTTACAATTTGCTACTTTTGGGGAAACAAAATTTAAGTTAAAAATTTTTTTTCTCAAAAAACTACGGTGAATTTTTTTAAAAATTGTATGGCTTATACAGAAAATATCTGGCAACTTAAAAACGTGAAAGTAAATATAAAATTCTGATAAAGGAAGGAATGAGAGTAAATTATTCTCAGTATGCCGTTGTCGTATGTGACGTTTTAACCAAAACTGCTTGTTACCCAAACACATACGACAAAATAATCACACATACGACAAAAATAAAACAAATTCAAATGTTGTTAGTATATAACATACAACATTTAAACATACTACCTTTTTATATAAAAACAGAAAAAAACTCAGATTTATTTTTTATAATTATTTATTTTTCTGTATAAAAAATATTTTTTTCCAACAAAACTTAAAATAAACAAAAGTAAAAATAAAAAATAAAAATAAAAAAATAAATAATTAATTCATATTATTCGATTAGTTATAAATACGGTTAAAAAAAATCACATTTTTAAGTTCACAGTGCAGTTGATTTTAAATATTAATTTAAATAACATTTAAGTATATAGGAACCAAAATTCACTCTTTAGAAAGATCAAAGTTTTAATTAATTTTTAAAATGGCACGATAAAATGTTTTATCTTCATTTTTTTCAAGATATGGAATCATACTTTTTATATAATTTTTTTTCTTGGAGTTGATGGCCTTGGATGGAGCTACGAAGCTCTGTTTGCCATAAATTAGCAACCGTTCGGTTTTGAAAACGTCCGGTGTTTTTGATCAAATCGTAATAAGTGTAAAACGCTTCCTTAAATGAAGTCTTACATCCTATTTTGTAAGCATTTTCTTTGTTGTAGATTAGTGTTTTGACTTTAAAGAACTGGATCTGCTTATAAGCCAGGTTTTCAGACTTGAAAGCATAGTTTTTGAAATCCTTTTGGTTCATTTGTAAAATTTTCAAATTAATATTTGGAAAATCCATTTTATTTAAAAGGCGAATTAAAGTAATTTGGCTGGGTATTTCTATGTTTCGTAAATATTTTTCAATGACGCTGTGGACACAGTCAACTTCTTGCAAGCAAGAATGTCTTGGCTAACAAAACTTTTGCGATATTTCTTTGATCATTGAATCTTGATGGTCATAAAGGAATTGTAGGATGGCAGTGGATGTTATTCGATTTCTATTCTGTGGAACGCATGAATCACTCCACAAAATATTTTTTTTCATATTCGGGTGGTCGTCTACAACTTTGTTTAAGATTTTAATTAAATTATCATACGCATAGAGTTCTTCAGACACACTTGGTGCAGGGGACTCGTCCGACCTCTGCGACATCTTGATCACTACTGAATTTATACCAGTCTGTGTTTTATCTTATGCGACATACGACAAACGTTTACCGAATTTTCAGTAAACTATTGTCGTATGTGCATCAAAAATGACACATACGACAATTATTTACCAAACTTGAACTGAACTGAAGTTTTTATTTTGTCGTATGTGTAGCATTTTGTATACACATACGACAAAGAAATACTTAAATGTTGACGACCTTGCACATACAACAAATTTTAAGGATATTATCTTGGAAACTAAGACAGATATCGAAAAACGGATTTCACTAGGTTGTAGAGAAAAAATTAAATAACAAAACTGCATTTAAATCTCAAAACCTCAATTTTTCACATACGACAATATTTTATTCAGGCGACGGTATGCGTCCTTGCAAACGACAAACACGACAGATTAATTGTCCAGCATTTATCTCATTGCGAGCTACAAAATGTAGGAAAATTACTTATACACCTCGACAGTGTTCAACACTTATACATTTTTGGACAATTTAATGTTCACCTAGACTTGTGGACCAAGTCGAAAATGTTTGTTAAATATTCAATACAAATTTTTGGTTCGTAGTAACCTTATAGTTAAGACACGCACTCAATAATTTTAGCTTATGTCACAACCTTTGTTGATTTCGAATACTCCTCAAATTAATTCATCCCTGTCCAATCAGCTGTGCAGATAATGTGGATTGGAACGCATGTACAAATATTTAAAGGAGAAAAGTTAAGGGCGCCAAAATATGTTCCACACCATGTCCAATAGGACAGAGCGAAGTTGAGAATATTAGCGTGGGGTAAACAAATTGAGAAGTAGTACGATGAACAAGATGGGGGCCGCCATGAATGACTCCTATTAATCGACATGGAAACGTCCAGAAGAAGAAAAATAAGTAGAACAGTTGAAGTAGAGTAAAAAGTCTAAACTTATACAAAAAATTAGGCATAAGGAATATTTTCGAAAAAAATATACCGAAATGTATGAAGTTAGAAGAATTGATTGACGTAACGATTTAAAATAATGAAACACAATGAAATTACATCGTTAGAAGAATTTGCGTAAATAGACAGATAGGCAGTTTTAATCAGGCAAACATATTAAGTAAATTACCTAAGCTGATTCAAGCAGTTTTGTAGAACCCTTCTTATCGAGCAAAAATTTTAGTTGAAATAAATGTCATAAAAATCAATTAAGTTAACCTACTGGCTTTATCAAAATTCCCATCCAGCTAAATAATAAGCGTTAAACAACCTTCTAATAAGAAAAGTTAATCATTTTTCACAAGTTAGACCACCGAGGAAAGAAAAGAGAAGGAAAATCGAAGTCATATGACGTACTAAACGTCATCCAGAAACATCTATAAATAAATTTTTCTTAGATCGTCATATCAATTTTATTGCTTGTCCTGACTCGAAAAGAAAGGAAAAAGAATTTCTAGTCATCGTGACCCATACGTCCAAAGTTTTATAAATAGACCTAAGAGTAAAGAAATACTTACTAGTCCTAAACGGAATAAAAAGAGAAAAATCAGTCTAAAATATTGTCCAACAAAAATGACCTTTATAAAAAGAAAATCAAATAGAATTGATGACTCAATTCTTTTAGCATGGAGCAAAATACTTTTGTCTGAGCGATCTACTATAGGGACAGAATGAAAAATGAAATTCTAATAGAGGGGTAGCGCACTGATCTCAATATATAACTGGATAGCGTATTCCATACAATGTATAACAGTTTTTGTGAAGCAAATTGAAGATGACAGATGGTGGATTTTATCATAATTTGACGTCTACTTTGAGAAAAAAAAATATTTCAATGTTTACCAAACAATTTAAAAGCAAGGTGGGTTTTTATATATTGACTATTAATCAATTAATTAATTGTTTTAATTATTACAATTAAAGACATTCTCGTTCTTACATGATTTTTGTATTGATCTTTTTTCAGGGCAAACGCTGTTCCTCTGAAATATCCTTCCACTCAACCTTCATCAAACCAATGAGAGTTAACTCAATTATCTTCAGTGATTCTGGCCTTCAGTTCGAGGATAATGAAACTGAGGGCACTTGGATAATGCCAAATACTGTGACAAATGTTGGAAAAATTTACTTCGATCCAAGATCCCTATGTCAATCCCGATGTTACATCTTTTTCAATCAAACTCTCTCGCCCATGTTCACCTCACTGGAGAGCCATTTAAATTTCGGTGAAACAGAGCTGCGTAGACGAACTGAAATATTTCGTCACTTCAAGTATTACTAAATGCATTCCACTTCACTTTACCAGTTGCAAATAGTGGTGCAGCATATGAGGAACCATTGAGCTCATTTGTTTTTCCTCGGCCAACGCAAGGTCGGTTGTTATATCCATTATCCGACAATAAGTACCGACATGCTGAGGCGAGTGCGATGCAGGGAATACGCCCATAATAATCAAGCTTACGTAGCTCGTAACCCATTCCTTACATGGGCCAAACTTATGTACTACAAAATTTTTGCTAAGGTAAGAAAAAATCCTAAAAAACAATCGGAAAACTAAGTTTCCTTATCTAGACATACTCTTGGGTGGGTTGTCGATCATTGACTATCATAGTCAACTCTACATGGACAGAGAATCACATATTAGATCTGTGGAATGCTCCATTTAAAACACATCGTGTCTATCCTCCATGTGAAGTTAGTCATCTAAAATCACTGCAATCCACAGCAAATGATGATCAACAAATTGTCATTCTATCGGTTGGACAATTTCGACCAGAAAAAGATCATCCTCTTCAACTTCAAGCTCTCTATGAGCTGCGAACACTTCTTAACAAAAACGAAGATCTATGGAATAAAATCAAACTTATCATTGCCGGTTCATGCGTCACGAAGAAGACTACGTGAGATTGAAAAATATGCAAGATCTCTCCAAGCATTTATCACTAGAAAACAATGTAGAATTCAAAAGTTAATGTGTCTTACAAGGAATTACTTCAACTTTATCAGTCTGCTAAAATCGGACTGCACACTATGTGGAATGAACATTTCGGTATAAGTATTGTTGAAGGAAGTCAAAATGGATATTTAGCTGTAGATGCTATTCAATAGCATTGTCAATTGTTTCATGAATATACTTTAAAATACTAAAGAAGAAAACGAAGCAATACTTAATGCAGCAAGGTTTGTTGTTTGCACAGTTATTTGATATTTTATACGTAATATGATTTTTTTAATTTCAGATCATCAGAAGAACGCGTTTCGGAAAAAGAATCCGAAGTTAATTTCTTAAGAGCAGTCAGTCCACTCTTTACCAAAATAGAGTAATTATTTTATTAGAAGATTATATGGTTTGCAATTATATATGTATAAATATTACATAATATTATGTCGGATTATATAAGAAGCAACGTTTTATCATAAAGAAATTGAGAAATTTTATATTAAGAAAAGTAAATCGATTTGAACCGAAAAATAAAGATAACAAATTAGTTTAGTTTGTTTCGGAAGAAAGTTTTTATTGTTTTAGTCATGATTATTGTACTGCATTTAACTTAAAGATGTCTCATAAGAGCAAACAAGGAGTTAATTAAATTTGTTTCATACTAATCTACCTTAGAAAAAGCTCTAGGTGAAGCGGGCGGTTGAGTCTTAGCGGTAGAGGTCGGATAAAAGTTGATATTATAAAGAGCCCTGCACAACGGACAGCTCTCCGACTAGTTTGAAATGCAACAGGGAATTAGATAATGGAGAGGGGGTGATGTACGAGACTGCAACCGTTATCAGAGATATCAAGCTTTTGTGAATCCTAAAGATCTGTTGGCTATATCCAACGAGAACTGTGAAGAAAAACGAATCAAGAGCTGTTAGATGTTCACATAAGGTGACGTAAATTGTTCTGTATTTGTCACTCGTTTAAATCGGTAGAAAACATTGCAGGAGAAAAGAAGCATAATCCCAGAGGAAAACGTGGCTGAGGTAACTGGCTGCATGATTACGATGAATCTCGCTGATCTGTCAATGTTGGAATAAAAACAACCGATCTCTTTGATGGTGGTTAAGTAAGACAAGGTTACGTGTCCGTGTCATCATTGAGTTTATACACATAGAGAAATCATCTTTTTCAAATGATGTCGTTACTATCGACTAGTTTTTATTTTACTCTTGTAGCAATTATTCTTAAGTTAAAAGGCAAGAGAAATAAAGAAAAACAAAAACAAATGTATGCAGAAGAATTTTTCGGTGAAAATGGGACTGTCAATTAACGAGGACAAGGCAAAGTATATGGTGAAAACTTCACGATGGATAGATACAACGTCGAAGTAGTCAAAAACTTTGTCTACTTGTGGCCTACTATTACCTCGCAAAATTATATCAAAATCATATGGACTAAGAAGTTCCAAGAAGCCTTGTGACATTGATCGTCCCGATGCTGCTTTACCGGGCAAAAGCACGATCCTTGTCAAAACTACTAGCCCTATATGCCTGATTAATACGTTTTCTCACTCGTTATAATGTCAGGTACAAACTTGCATTCAAAGTTTTTCCGGGTAGTCAATATATAAAAATCTGATATTCAAAAATTATATGTAGTACTAACAATTTCATAGCAACATGAAGTACTAACGATTTCAAGTACTTTTGAATATCAGATTTTTATATATTGACTACCAGGAAAAACGTTGAATGCAAGTTTGTACCTGACATTATAACGAGTGAGAAAATGTATAAATCAGGCATATAGGGCTGGTAGTTTTGGAATACTTTGCATATGCTTGCGAAAGTGAACGAAAGTTAACGAATCGTAACTGGCCTCGTAGCTGCTTATGGCTATGTCTATTAAAATTTTACCTTAATATTAAAGGACGAACTTGAATGCCTCTTTTCGTATAGACTTGTTTTTAACACTTTTAAAATGACATACGAAAAGGACAACAAAATCACAAACAATAACATATTTCGCTACAATTCTTATACAAAATATTTATAAACAAAATAAAAATCCTTAATTTTTTCCTCGTTTTCCAAAAGATACAAGCAAAAAATACAAATTTTTAACTATTTATTTTCATCAATCCATACATGCAACTCACTCATGCTGAATTATTCAGTAGTCTCTTAATATAACAAATTTAATCTACAATCAACATCACTTTACCTTCAATACTATATTTAAATATTGTATATTATTTGCTTTTATAATATTTATGTAGCTCACCTAGGGTTTTTTTTTTATAAACTGTTACAAAGACTAACAACATTATAAAAATTGTTAACGTTAATTTTTTTTTTTTTCAAATTCAACTAATATTTTGTTTAAATTTTTGAAATGTTATTTCTAGTTTTTCATAGATTTTTTTTTTGCGGCCCTGGTTCTATTGGGTTTACCCTTTTCATTGCGCTTGGCGTACTATATTATTTAATACATTTTTTTCAAAAGTATGTAGAATAATTTAGCCATTGGCAGTTGGAGAAGTAGCCGCTTTGTTATTACACTGGCAATGCACATTGTTCAGTCTGTTTTTGTTATTTTCTTCATTGTGAATTTCACAGCGTCCATTACAGTTGGCAAGTGGTTCGTCATTACGGTCCATGGATTCAGTATTGTGTTTTAAGAATATAGAACTACTGGTAGTTGCTTCTACAGTTGACACTCTCAGAACCAATGGACTTCCACTACTTGCAGCAGCAATAGCCTCGGGTGGACTACTGCAATTATTATCTTTATCATCGTCTGACTTTAGGAGCAATCTGCGTTGTGAATTGGGAGTTCTTTTTAGTGCACTGGCCAATATATTTGCATTTGGCAAACGGCTTTCAGACTTTCTAAATGACTGTGGTAATTTAACAAAATTCAATTCAAATTTACTTGCATTTGCAGCCGATGATAATGATGATGTAGAAGTTGTTGTCAATGATGATGTTGATGGTTTTTTTTCTTTTGTTTTGTCTGATGAAAATAATTTGTGTTGTTTAACTGAATGTAATTCTTTGTGTTCATTTTGTTGGTTTTGTTGCGACAGTTGTTTGTTATGATGAAATTTTGTTGGCTTTTTATTTAAAATTTTATTTTGTCAAACTACAACTTTGGTTGTGTCTTCATTTTGAGCAGGAGGATTGCTAATTAAATTTGCGGCTGTTGTAACTAATTCTAAAAGGGAACCTTGAAAAAATATAATAAATAAATTATTAGCAGAAGTGTGAGAAAATAGTAAGTTAAGTACATTAATAGATTCAATGTCATTAGTGTTTTTAGCAGAATTTCTTTGGCGACATAAATACGGAGAATTCGCTGGAGATGGCATATTTTTTGTTAAACAAAGATTAAATATTGTATTATTATCTACTGATAAAGTAAACAAATATTTTTATCAATTATCATTAACACCTTATATGAGCAGAAGCAATTATTCGATCACCAGCTAATTGCCACACGTGGAATTCATGAACAGCTAATACTCCATCGACTTTCTCAAGCAGTCTTCTTTGAATTGCATCTACCTAAAGATGAATAAAAATAAAAGAAACTTTTAAAACCCATTTCAAAACTTAATTATTTTAAGCTAAACCTGAATGTGTGTTGGAACAGTTTGCAAAAGAATTAAAGCTGATTCTCTTAACAAGGGCCAAACAGATCTTAAAATCAATAGAACGAGGATAATCGATAGTGCTGAGTCCATGTAGAAACGATATTTCCAGTTTGTTTTCCAGACAATCTAAATGATTTTTTGTATGAATGTTATCAAGAAATAGGATTGAAATAGACTTACCAGTGCACTTATTGCAACGATTACACTACCGAGAGCATCGGCGAGAACGTGCAAAAACGCTCCTCGCATATTCATTGAACCAGGATCGTGACTGTGTCCGTGGCTGGATTTTTTCAGCGCGGATTTATCCTGAAAAGAAATAGATTTGGATGTGAAGACAGAGTCATTTTAAACTGAACATTTATGAAGAAAAAAAGTGCAGAAATAAAGTAAAGGGGTCAAACTACGAGTTTCCAGTTTCTGTTTCTATTATATGACGTATTTGGATCTCCAGAACGATTACGAATTATTATCACCTTCAGCTTCATCGACATTGGCTAGTTCATTGATGCGACTATGATTCCTTGTCAAGCCACCACCATGCGAGTGTCCATGATGTTCTGTAAAGCAAATACAAACAAAAAACATGCAATTGCGAATTAATTTTAATTGAAAATAACTCACCATAAAGTAAAAATAAACCTGTCACATTGACTAATAAACCTAATACACCTACAATCAATAGAAGTTTTGGTTCATGTATCGTTTCCTCTTCGATAAACCTATTAGAACAATAATAAAAGAGAAATATTATTTATATAAACAAATATAAATATTGATAAATGTGTTTTCTTAACATTGTTTGGCTTTTAAAAATACATACAATACAATAGAAACAAATGTGTAGACAAACTTATAAGGAGAAGGAATAATTGCTATTATTTTTTCAGCTTTTTTAGCTTGCTGAGAACGATGTCAGACGGTGAAGTGATTTTAAGTGATTAAAATGATTTTCATCAAAAAGTTAAACCGTCTTTATTAAACAATATTTTAATATGTGCAAAACAATCCTGTTGTTTTGATAATTTCGATTTGGTTGTTCCGCAAGGTACGAAAGTTATAGGCATATTTTAGATTTTGTATTATTTTGACGATTTTTATTAGAATACAAACAAGACCGAGACTAATTGTTTTGGCCAAGCGGTAGGTATTTGAAATTTTTCTACTTTCAGGAATGTAGGTTTTTGTTAAATTTCGAGTATTTATTCCAACTTGTTTTCTTGGGCCCACTGATCTCTCTATATTAAACAACAAATTATTAAATTAATTAATAACATTTTTTTTGCGCAAAATTACTTTTTTACTTTAATAAAAAATATTCTTCGATCTCACACACAAAGCAAAACGCCATTTTCAGTATTTTGATATTTGTTAAACTGTTATAGTGGTATACTGTTATACAAAATTGGGGACTTTTTCATAAAATAACACATCTTCAAATTGCTTCATCTTTTGTATATGCATCCGCTATCCAGTTATTTATTGAGATCAGTGGGGTAGCGTCACGAAACCTATTGGATAATTTCCTATTCGTCTACCGTCCACTCTCAAGTCGAGAAAAGAAAAATTGTAAGTAGCTGGAAAGAAAAAAAAATTGATAAGATTAAAAAGAAGAAAAATTTATTAAACCATGATAAAGTCAAAATAAAATACATTGGCGACATTAATAAAAAGGATTAGCAGATTATTAAAAAGGATTAGCAGATTATTAAAAAGGATTCATTTTATCAGAGTGAGTAAAAGCACACAGAGTGAGTAAAAGCAGTACATGTTCAGAACATGGAAGCAACCGTGCAAACATTTTTTTTGTTACTATCCAAAAATTTCATTGAATCTGTTAGGTAGCAAAAATAAATTATACATAAAATTTTCTTTATCGTTTGATTGAAGGTGATTGTGCAAAAAAATTCTAAAATTGTGCAAAAGTCCACCAAAAATCGAACTCGTGTCCGACCAAATAATTGCTCTGACACGAGTATCGATTTCAGACGGACAAATTGAGATAATATCTGGGAATCTGATAAATATCCTCAATTCAGCACTACCTCAGACACCACCTAGAAAATTTTACCGGCAGATTGCTGAAAAAAAAGAAGATTTGATTGAGTCTCACGACGAAAACGAGCTCAGATCAATTCTTGCGCTACAAAACGTTAAGAGAAAAACCACAAAAATTATTTCACACACAACACCCATATACCAGGTAAATGTAGAAAAAGTTTAATTTCCTTTTTTTGAATATGCACCTAAAAGATACGAAAAGTACACAAAAAAATTCTTTTTTTTTTGATATTGGTCATGTCAAAAAGACCATAAATATTGTGCTATTCAATTCGGAAAACTAAATGATAAAATTAATTTTCCCTTTGTTGAAGTAGAATTTGATCCATAGTAGTAGATAGTTGTTAGATACAATAAATAGGCACCTATATTAATTTTTTTATTATATAATAGGTAGATCCATTTGTGCTTCAACACGTGTCGGCGGACACGTTGCGGCAAATTTGTGAGGCTTGGCTACGTCTGACAAGTGGTCTCATTAGCCACCAGAAGACAACACAGCTTGGCCAACAAAGGAAGCACAAAAGTACCTACCTGGTCCTAATATCCAGTGGGATACTATCAATTTATGATGTCAAAAATAATATTTGGATTTTTTTTTGTCAATTCTGATGAGCAAGATACTGTGCGGCCAGTATTCTAACCATCTATAAACATCCAGTTAAAGCATCGTGGGACAACACCAATGTACAACAAACAAAAACTATTCGGAAAAACCCAGTTGGACAACGAATGTCAAAAATCTGTTGGAGGCACCTTTAGGCAGATGGAAATCATGAAGAGTATGTGCGTAATAACACGCATAGAGGTATCAAGTTTAAAATTATTTTTCTTTTAAGTAGTATTGCTCCCTGTAGTTTTCCTGAAATAGGTAATTCAAAAATAAAATAACTTATCTCAAATAAAATATTAAGCATCTAAAACGTCTTATAACCCAAGTGTTATAAAAAAAAAAAAAATAATAAATAGTTATATATATGTAGGTATCTTAACGTAGAATATCTCGTTGATCACATTCTGGCATTAATTGAGTGCATTAATTACCCAAATAAAAAGTTAAAGTTTTTAAAAGAAGATTGAGTTCTCAAGATAACAAAAAAAAAGAGTACTCTAAACGCAAAAAAAAAAAAAAAAAGATTTTTGTAAGATTGTAAATCTGAAAAGATGATCTTCTTGATTAAAGATAAACTATTTTGCTAATTTGTAAACTGGAAGTTTACTGACAAGTGTTGAGAATTTAACAATAGAAATAGTTTCTTTTTTTGTAATCCAGTGTCTCTATATGAAGAAAAAGCAAAAAGCTATCGTCTGTAACAAAAATAAAACAAAATAAGTTGTTTGAACTTGTACCTACCTACATATGAAACAAATTATTCGTAATTATCTCGATTTGAAAACTTAAAGTAAATATTCTTGTTTGTCCGGATATTATTTTTGAGTAAATACATATATAATCGGTGGATAAATTTCGTGTGAAAGATTTTTTTTTGTAAAGTTACACTTTTTTTGATCTCGAACACTAATTAAAACATTTATTTAATAATTCAGAGTCGGTCTGAAAATAAAGTAATGAAAATTTTTGTAAATTTTAAAATATTAATGTTCTTTTTTATGAAGTTTGATGAAATAATTCATTAAACACTTACCCCACTGAACCTGTCTCTGAAATCTGCAAAGAAAAAAAAAAGTTAAGCAAAGTCGTTTAAGAAACGCAAATAAAGTACCTGATAAAAATAAAAGTTTTTTTTTTGTCTGGGTAACACAATGGTAGGGTGCACTCTCCCCTCGTCGATCCCCATGATTGTCTGAAATATTCATATTGAAAATATATTGATTTTAATATTGATTTTTAAACAAAATTTATTTAAATAACTAACCAATTTCTTTCAGCTACGGTATGGTTTGAATGTACGGTATGCTTTAGTACGATCCTTCAGATCCAAAAATTTTATCTTGTTTGCTTAAGTATTTTGATTCTTCTTTGAAAATTTCGGGTGGGATTGAAATTTATGAACAGTGGAGGCGTCCTACGCATAACTTTTGTCGAGTAAAAACAAAATTTTCATTGGTTTTTGATTAATTGGGATTTAGAAAGTTCCTGATTTAAAAGTTTTAAGATCGCGATACATAGGTATTCACCTATCGTCTAGTTCGTGTAAATTTAGAGTCCACAAAAAAATATATTTTTTTTTGTCGCGGGTAAAAGAATCATTTCTCTGTTTAGTCTTGGCTATGCGGAATCATCTACCTTATCTGAT
This sequence comes from Baccha elongata, assembly GCA_951217065.1. Classification (NCBI taxonomy): domain Eukaryota; kingdom Metazoa; phylum Arthropoda; class Insecta; order Diptera; family Syrphidae; genus Baccha; species Baccha elongata. The sequence goes on along the minus strand of OX578274.1, from coordinate 70,673,435 downwards.
ATTATTCGTAATATAGAGATAAGAAGCCATAGTAAGACCCAACAAGAAATTGTGATTACCTATACGCTTTGAAAACTCGTGTAGGCATTTGTGAATTATTAAACGGTTATTTATCGAAATAATTCGTTTCGTGTGGTAGAGGGAAACAATTCAGTTTGTCGTTCCTCGCTATTGAGATTTTTCCAAGCGAATTTCTTTTCTGAGAAAAAAATTTCAAAATAACTTATGTTGTTCATATCTCGGAATCACTTTGGCTTCGATTTTGGGGATCCTCTGGACCATCGTCTGCTAAGCAGCAGATGATGATCAACAGCATCTCTTCGTACTTTTCTTTTCTCTGTCGAACATACTCTCATTTTTTTTATGGGATTTAGAAAGTTCCTGATTTAAAAGTTTTAAGATCGCGATACATAGGTATTCACCTATCGTCTAGTTCGTGTAAATTTAGAGTCAACAAAAAAATATGTTTTTTTTTGTCGCGGGTAAAAGAATCATTTCTCTGTTTAGTCTTGGCTATGCGGAATCATCTACCTTATAATAAGACCCAACATAATAAGACCCAACAAGAAATTGTGATTACCTATACGCTTTGAAAACTCGTGTAGGCATTTGTGAATTATTAAACGGTTATTTATCGAAATAATTCGTTTCGTGTGGTAGAGGGAAACAATTCAGTTTGTCGTTCCTCGATATTAAGATTTTTCCAAGCGAATTTCTTTTCTGAGAAAAAAATTTCAAAATAACTTATGTTGTTCATATCTCGGAATCACTTTGGCTTCGAGTATAATTTTTTTTTGCTTTTGGATTTTGTTTCAATTAGAAATTCTCATATCTCGTTAGTGTCACAGTAATTTTTTTTGAGTCCTAATAATTTTGCAGTTTGAAGTTCAGAAATTTATAGAACAAAAAAATAAAGATAATAAAATCATAACAAGTAATGAAGATTAAGATCAGTAGGAAACGTTTGTCGTTTCAGATGTTTTTTTTTTGAGATTTAGTTTTGAATAGTAATTTAAATGAAAATATTGTAGAAGAGTAGGAACTTAACAATGTTAGATTTAAGTTAAGGAAATAAAAGTTGTTGAATAATTTTGATTTTTAAAATAACTCTTTTAACTTTCTTTGGATATTTTTGGATATTCTTCGTTGAGACAATTAATGTCTGACGGATCAGATTTATTTCTCGTCAGAGATTATCTTTTAGGCAACATGTTTTCTTAAAGACCAAGTGAAGAGACGTGGCTGGAGCCATCCTGGCGTAAGGACAATGTCTTCGACTGACGAGCGGCTTACAATCATGTAAGGGTAAAACAAGGTCCATTTAAAATTTTTCAATGATTCATGTCGCGGGATATTTCTATTATAAATTTAGTACCCATAGAAATGTCAATGGGTGGTGTCCTTAATGGACTAGTCTCCATTAACGTCACCTAGGTAGGGAAGTTAGGTACTAGGGGGAGTCATTACCATCTGATTCTCCCACCACAATAGGGTCCTAGTAAACTTTAAGGATGAAATAGGACATAGGAGGGTAGGGTTAGGCAATCCTTCGAGATTAAAACATCTCAATCTCGACTTTTCCGTCAACAATCGTGCTTCCACCTTTTATTTTATCACTTTTTCTAACTCTTTTCTGCTGACTCACTATTCAACTCGGCCCCTTTGCTTTTTAGCATAGCTTTTTTCAAACATAACAGAGTCAACAACCGACAAGACTCCAGGTCTAACAAATGTGACACCGACTATCACTCCTGCAGCACCACCCACTTCCCTGTGGATTTGATCGAGTGTGATCTGATCACCCATCGTGAAAAGACAAGTGCGGCTATAGTTTAATCAAAAATTGTGAAAACATTTATTAAAAGTGCTTAATATATGCACATAAAATATTATTATTAAATAATTCACTATTTTAAATACCTAAAAAAAAAAAAGAAAAACATATAAGTGCAAAGTGCTAAACAGTGCAGTGGCCTAAACCATGGCTCCCGCGGAAGATGGGGGGGAAGAGTTTGTGGTCACAAAACAAATGTATGTGCAGGCCCTACTAGTTATCGATCAATATAGAAAAGAAATAGACGATCTAAAACAAAAATTACTAGCAGGGCCTTGCACTTCCAACAAAAACAATAATCAATCACCTGACATGAAACGAAAAAAGGCAATAACAGATGAAAATAAAAACAACAACAATAATTCATACGGAATACTCGAAAACATCGACACCCATCCAATGGACATGCAGACGAGCGACATCGAGAACGAACAACCAACTCCATCAACGTCATCCAATGATCTGGTTGCACAGCTTAGAAAAGCTAACCAAGATAAGCAGAAGGTAATTAAAACTAAAAAAAACAACAACGATACAACTGAAAAAAAAATTACACAAGAAACAACAGTGGTGCAAAAAAGTAAAACACCACCACCAATTAAAATTTTTAATGAAGATAGTAAAACTATATGTAAGATATTAAGTGAAAAGATAGGTAGTGAAAATTTCATTGTAAAACAAATAAGTAAGGATAGCTTATCTCTAAAAGTTAGTAATAAAAATGACTGTAGCAAAGTCAAAGAGCTTTTAAAGGAAACAAATTCTGAATATTTTACTTACACTAATAAAGAAGACAAACTACAGTCATTTTTAATAAAAGGTCTTACTGCAAGCTTCAGCCCAGAAGAAGTTCTTAAAGAATTGCAAGACATGAATTTAGAAAATGTTACATTTGAAAAAGCATTCAGGTATGCTACGGCGCGTTCGATAAGCCAACAAAGAACCCTACCTATTATAGCGGTACAGTTATCGCCAGATAGTAAGGTCGAAAATCTCCGTGCTATAAGGCACATATTTAGCCATGTAATACATTTTGAAAAATTACGTAGAGCTGACATTTTTCAGTGCCGCCGATGTCAGCGGTTTGGGCATGCTGCCTCGAATTGTAGCATGGCATACAGGTGCGTTAAGTGCTTAAATACGCACGAGCCTAAGTGCTGTCAGGTGCAGCAAGAAGCGAAAAGAGAGGAGTTGTTTTGCGTACTCTGCCAAAAAAGTGGTCATCCAGCCTCATGGAAAGGCTGCGAAAAATATAGATTAATGTCGGAACGGTTAAAGGTGCGAAAAAGGGGTGTACAACTGAACACATCCAAAAAGGTAGAAAAAATAGAAAACTATGTGCGAGGTGATATATCCTACGCAAATATTCTGGGTGGTCGGGCTGACAATAGTATTCCGAACAATATAAGCAGACCCAGTGCTCGATCTAATGCTCCTGCTGGCAATGATGCAATCGATAAAATGCAAATGCAAATAAACAGTCTTGCCAAAACTGTTTCAGAACTATCGACGAAGGTTAATGCCCTTCTGACCCATCTTATGCCTTAAAATGGCTGGGTTCAGTAGTACATCCCTCAAAATAGCTGCCATTAATGTAAATTCCATTATTTCCATTAAAAGGCGCGGTGATTTATTGCGTTTTGCAGAGGATCATAAACCAGACGTGCTTTTTCTAAGCGAAACGAAACTAAACGATAGACATTACTTACACTTTCAAAATTATAATTTCATACGGACTGACAGACGAAACTCAATTCAAGGAGGTGGTACGGCGATACTCGTTCGCAAGCCCCTTCGTTACTCTATCATTGAAAGAAATGACATTAGAAACTTTGATTGTCTTGAGACAACCATTATCTCTCTGCCTTTAAGGGATAATGGTTGTCTGTATTTAATATCGGCGTACGCTCCGCCAGCTTCCGGTAGTCAATTCAACGACGAAATCGAAAAATTATTTGAAAAACTAAGATTAGGTAGTTTAAATAACTATTTCATCTTAGCAGGGGATTTTAACGCGAAAAATCCGGCCTGGTTGGACACGGTGGCGAACGGAAGAGGCAGATTCCTTAATCGCTTTATCGAAGACAACCAGGTCGAGTATAAAATGAAATTATATAGCCCGGTTACACCAAGTTTTCCGTCGGGGAATTCATATCTTGATCTTTGCATCGCGGACGCTCGATTGCAAATAGAAACGGTCCATAGTAATAAAATTCCAGTACTACCGTATGATAGCAACCATCATGCGATAGAAATGCTAATGAAAGTTGCTGACGACTCTGGGATCAGCTTCGCGACGTGGCAGGTCGTCCCTAAATTAAATTTTAGGCAGACAGACTGGTGCCGTTTCCAGCGTTGTGCCACAAGAAAATATAGGAACTGCACTGCCTCTTCAAATGTCCCTAGTAATAGGAATCTTTCGAATGAGGAGTGCGATTCCTATATCGGAAACTTAAACACGGTGGTTTTACAAGCTATAGAGTCGTCAGTACCTAAAATAAAATCACAAAATAGCATAGAATGTTATTTAAACCGTGTCATAAAAACATTACAAAAACACAAGAGCTTCTTAATCACTCAGATAAATAGGATACATCGCCAGTTTCAAGATGTATCGCACAATTTGGAGCTTCAGAGATTAAAATCTCTTCTAAAAAATGTAAAAACTCTTCTTACCCAGCAGTTTCGGAATAGTGCGAACGATTACTGGAAGAATAGAGCTGAGAGTGTAGTAAAACAAGACTCGAAAAATATGTTCCCAAAAATAAAAAAACTATTTAAGCCACGTGACGTTCTCACTATTCCAAAACTGAAGTTACCACTTTCTTCACCGACTCTACTGGTCCAGGCAGGAATAAATATCCAGGACTGCCCAACCTTCGACAACCAATTTGTCATACATAGTGAGATGGACAAGCTAAATCTCATAGGCTCTCATTTCGAGACGATTCATGCTAGAGAATCCTCTAGCTGCAAAACTGGCGATGTACATAATGAATTATTGAGATTTCGCAGTAGCGAAGTACCAGCTCTATTAAAATTTACTGAGAGATTAAAAGCGGACGAACTAACAACTGAACAGACAAACAACTACTTTACAACATTAGACGAACTAACATACATATTCAGGAAACTGAACAACAAAAAGTCAAGTGGTTTGGATAACATTCCTAACATCGCTCTAAAGCATATTCCAATTGAAATCATACGGTCGTACTGTGTTATATTCAATAATCTTCTAAACAACTACTACTTCCCGAGTTATTGGAAAATATCGAAGGTATACCCAATAATAAAAAAGAAGAAAGATCCTTCTGATCTTTCTAGCTATAGGCCCATCAGTCTCCTGCCTAATATTGGGAAGATTTTTGAAGTAGTTATTAGTAAATCAATTTTATACGAATGCGAAAAAAAGGAGACCATACCGCGGAACCAGTTTGGGTTCAAAAGAAACCACTCGGCAGTGCATGCTGTTACAAAATTGGTTTCAGATATCAATTGGAATTTAAACGCCAAGAGAAATACAGCCGCCTGTCTAGTGGATATCGAAAAAGCCTTCGACACGGTTTGGATCGACGGGATAATTTATAAACTTATAAAATATGCATTCCCTTCACATCTTATAAAGATGATCATGTCAATGATATATGACAAAAAATTTGTTGTAACAAATAGAAAATACACGACAACCAGAGTTTTTAATGTCATAAATGGTCTTCTGCAGGGCACGGTAACAGCACCGCACCTATTTAACATCTACATATCTGAAGTACTGAGGGAATTGGATGATTCGATAGCGTTTGCTGACGATGTTACACTGTATGCAAGCGGCTCAAAAATCGAAGAAATACAAACAATACTTCAAGGCAAATTTGACAGATTCCAAAATTTTTGTTCCGATTGGAAACTTAAAATTAATTATACAAAATGTGAAACCATACTGTTCCGCACCCCAATAAGACGCGGAAATTCAGACTTGAGACGTAACTGGAAAAATCTGAAAATAATTGGTTCAAATGGTCTTCCCATCGAGCTAAAGACTATTGTGAAGTATTTGGGTGTTCATTTGGACAAGTTCTTGTACTACAATGAGCACATAAATGTACAATTACAAAAGGCTAGGGCAGCTTTTATGTCCCTCAAGAGCCTGTTCTACTCAAAATATCTGAGGCCCGATGTGAAGATCATTTGCTACCAGGCATTTGTTCGTCCAATCCTGACCTATGCGAGTCCAGTGTGGTGGAATATCAACCCATCGTATATGGAAAAGATGAGAATGTTTGAAAGAAAATGCCTAAGAGCTTGCATGCAGATGTATAGGAGCGAACATTCCGAATTTCGGCATTACGTATCAAACAAGAAGCTATTGGATGCCTCCGGTGTATCTAGAATTGACAATGTAATTCTTGATCTTGTGAGGAATCATTTTGCCCGGTCAGCAAACGTTACCGAAAACGACCTTATCTCAGGTTTGTTTTATCCTAACCCTGAGTATTTCAGGAAAACATTACAAAGTGGACACATACCACCTGAAGCGTTCTTGTTTCTCGACGCACATGGCTATCTGTCAGACCTAACAAACGTACCCATTATATACCATGTTCCAAGACGGGCAACTGATAAGACAATTAAATATGTGCCGACAAGCGTAAGAGATAGCGACACTACTTTAAGATACTGCGTAAGCATACCTGAAATAGATACAAATAATTATATAAGACACGATCGGAATAAATATTGGTGGCTTGATTGGGCTGAGGAGAGCTTATAATAAGGCCAAACCAGGCCCTGCCATGCGATTTTCAGTTGATCGATTGATTGTTTACTTAAACTTTTGTTCGATGGAGTGGGGATCGCATATGGCAGGGCCTGGTCCTTTATTATTTTAGGTATAAGTTAGATTTAGGTAATTAGTTTAGTTTAGGTTTAAGTTTTAGTCATAATTTTTATAAAAAGTGTAAAAGCATGGATATAAGGTTTTCTCACATTTCCTTAACTCAAACAAAAATAAATCAATATTATAAAAATAAAAATATTAAAAAGAAAATAAAACACATTATCAATGATAAAAACTTAAGTATAATAAAACATGTATTGAGAGCCAAAAACAAGGCCATAGACTAAAAAAAAAAAAGTTTAGAATGTAGTTTTTAAGTTTATTTAGACTAAACAAATTTGTAATAATGTTTAAGTGGAATAAATAAACTATTTAAAAAAAAAAAAAAAAAATTAGGCAACATGTTTTCTTAAAGACCAATTGAAGAGACGTGGCTGGAGCCATCCTGGCGTAAGGACAATGTCTTCGACTGACGAGCGGCTTAGAATCATGTAAGGGTAAAACAAGGTCCATTTCAAATTTTTCAATGATTCATGTCGCGGGATATTTCTATTATAAACTTAGAACCCATAGAAATGTCAATGGGTGGTGTCTTTAATGGACTAGTCTCCATTAACGTCACCTAGGTAAGGAAGTTAGGTACTAGGGGGAGTCATTACCATCTGATTTTCCCACCACAATAGGGTCCTAGTAAACTTTAAGGATGAAATAGGACATAGGAGGGTAGGGTTAGGCAATCCTTCGAGATTAAAACATCTCAATCTCGACTTTTCCGTCAACAATCGTGCTTCCACCTTTTATTTTATCACTTTTTCTAACTCTTTTCTGCTGACTCACTATTCAACTCGGCCCCTTTGCTTTTTAGCATAGCTTTTTTCAAACATAACAGAGTCAACAACCGACAAGACTCCAGGTCTAACAAATGTGACACCGACTATCACTCCCGAAGTGGGAGTGTGCCGACGAGCACGGCCCCGGCGAACTTGCAGACCTGAAGCAGCGGTGTGGTGGTAGTCACCCTATCTATCCAGGCTTGGACGTGCCCTATCTTAGGAGAAGGTACTATAAGTTGATAGGATAGATAGTTTTCGGATCTAAATTGTGGGGATTAATTTAGTGAACAATCTTTTTGAGGAATACCTATTATTTTACTATGCCCAACAGATAGAGGAATTAGAATCTCTTTCAAGATATCACATTCTTTTTCTCAAGAAGTTTTCCCTTCATTGACCTCCATCATTCCGGAGTCAGACCAACTTCTCTCGGGAGTGTCTAAGAGGAGTGGAGACTTCTCTCTGATCTCGTGCAGACCGTCTGACTACGCCTAGATTATAAATCAGACGTAAGGTTGAATAATCCGTGGTGTCTTAGGAAATAGGAATACGACATCGACATACTTGGAGAGATACTCTTTTGGGAGAGAAGGGGGAAGGGATCCTCTGGACCATCGTCTGCTAAGCAGCAGATGATGATCAACAGCATCTCTTCGTACTTTTCTTTTCTCTGTCGAACATACTCTCATTTTTTTTATGGAATAGGATCCTTTTTTTTTTTTTGGAATCTTCTTTCGCTACAAAAACAGATAAGGCTATAAAGGGATGGAGTTTAAGTATAGAGTATGAAAGTCATTGAACTAGCCTTGTCCAGTGTTCAGGTTTCTTTTCGATTTCAATTTTAGATTTTCAACGTCCGTTTATACTCTTAACCAATCCCAGCCTCGTGTTTAAGTTTCAATAATAATTTTTATTCATATTCGGGATTTTTAAAATTCAAATTAAATCATCTCTCATCTATGATTACTTATCATATTGATTAATAATAATCTCGAGTATGGATTAAAAATTATTTTTCTGTTTTGTAGCGGGACCATCCAAAAACCTCCCGTTACATAATGGCGCCCATACGTGTGGGGCCCGAGTGAAGAATAGAGCAGATAATAGTTGAAAATTTGATAGAATATTTTTTAGTAACTTTCGAAGTGTAATATTATGATGATGTAGTAAGTTTGTTCAAACGTCAGTTTGAATCAATCAGTTTTGATTTTTTTTTATTGGAGTTGGTGATGTTAGTGAGATTTAACACCGGATGGTTTTTTGACTTAAGTGTCGACCGGTAATTAGTCGAAGCAGTTCCTGATCACGTCTGTAGCGACAACCTGTCAAAATTCCACTCCACTCTCTTAACATTCTGTAAATAGTTTCAGTAAGATTAGCTTACATAGGGATGTCCGTATTGGATAGGTATTTAGTCCAATAGTCCGTTGCTTCTCATGAAAGCCAATCCCAGTCTTGAAACAAAGATCTTTTCAAAAAAACTGTTTAGTTGTTTGTAACTACGTCCGGTGAATAGTTGAACACATTCCTGTTCACGTCTGCAGCGCAAGCCAAATGACGACGGCTAAACGAAAGATTTACCAATTTCAAACTACAAAGCATTTAAAAAGTTAAATTTTTGCTACACATCGAAAGAATAATTTAGAAGTTTAGTGAGCAGATTAAGTTAGTTAGTTGAGTTAATGTTTCTGGTCTGATGTCCGCTAGGGGATGTTATTTACTTCCTTAGGTCAGTAGCAGCAGAGAGAAGTCATGACAAAACCAAATTGATAAGAGAAGCTTAGTAAATTTACACGATTTTTGTTGATAGGAAGATAATGTTTTTTTTTGTATATGGAAAATTATGAAGTGGACCTATATGTTGTTGAGGAACCGCTCCTGAAGCGTTGGGAAGCTTCAGTCACGTCTCCGAAGCTGAAATGTATAGAGACAAACCTTGGAGAAATAATTTAGAGAAAAATTTAAGTAAAAACTATGAAAAATTTAAATTTTTTTTTGGAGATTGAATTTTGTTGGAAGATTAAAATTCAGTAATATAGTTTTAGAATTTAAGATGCCTGGTGGCAAATTTTTTTAGTATTGAGATTTAGTATGCCTGGTGGCAAATTTAAGATTGAGCATTTAGTAATTTAGTATGCCTGGTGGCAAATTTAGTATTGAGTATGTAGATCGAGTTTTGAAGAAGTTAGTTTTAGAATTGCCTGGTGGCCTATACTTTTAGATTTAGATATTCAGTTATTTTTAGTATTTTTGGTGAAAGTTGAATTTTGTTACAAACAAAAATCCATTTTTAGATATTTAGTTCAGTTTTGAATTTTAAGATTTAGTAGTAAAGTAATATTGAAAAATTTTTGGAGAATAAAAATTTAGTTTTCGGAAATTTAGATTAATTTTTGAAGTTTTAGTGATTAGAGATTTTTGTAGATTTTTTTTTAGTTTAGAGTTTTTTTTTTAGTTTAGTGATTTTTGAAAATTTAGGATTTGTGAAGTTTAGGAGGGTTTACCCTAAAAGAAAAAGTAGGTTAAGATAGTTAGTAATTTTAGATATTAAGAGTTAGATATTAAGTTTAGATAATAAGGGTTAGATAGTAAGCTCAGTTATTAAGGTTAGGTAGTAAGATTAGGTAATAAGATTTAAAGAAATAGTTTTTCTATTTTTTTTATATAGTAGGTTTTAGTTAGTAGTTTTTTTATATCATTAGGTAGTAGACGTAAGTAAGAGAAAATTTGTAAAATCTTAAAGATTTAGAGATAGATTTAGGAATTAGGAAATAAGTATATTTTATAAATCGGTTATATTTTTTTTATTCGAAGTCAGAATTTTGAAACGTTTCATTCTTTAAAATTTTTGGTTGTAAACGACTTGACATAAAACAAAATGGCCAATAACAAAAACAAGAACGGTTCGTCAACGACAAAGAATAAAGGGGGCAGACCTCCTAAATTGCCAAGCAGACCTCACCGACTAGCGACTCCAGAACCACACGACACACGTTATCGCAAAAACCATGACATATTTCATAATATGACCATGGACAATAACGCCGTGGCGGATATGAGTCAGGTCGAAGATGTAGCTGGTCCTTCAAATGTTGAACGAGTCGGTGATGAGGAAGCACAGGTGGTGGATTTGGAGGAACAATTAACTCCAAGAGAAAATCCAGATGAAACCCTAAACCAACAATCAGATAGATGGGAGGACTATATAAAAGAAGTAGCGTTAGCAACAATTGGCCTCAGCAATTGCAAGAGACACTAGCGCATAGTCAAGCCCAGATACTAGAAAGAGTGGACTTAGCGGTTAAAAACGCGATAACTCAAATGAGCATACTAGCACGACCAGCAGCTACAGCTATACCTCTATGTGACTTACCTACTCCAGACACTCGTATCTACAACACCAGAAGAGAACCGATTCCAAATGTGACAAATATAAACAACGTACAAGAGACACCCAAAGAAAGACCTAGAGAATTATCTAGAGAAATACCACCAGAAAGACTTAGAGAAGCGGTCAGAGAAGCGTTAGGTGAAAGGCAGAGAAGTAATGGCACTCCACCTAGAGTTGATACCAACCGAAACAACCTACCGGAATTCCCTAGAGAGTGGCCAAGACGGAATTTATCTCCACCTAGAGCTGAACCTTCTCGAAGATATGACCCTAGTTTTTACGAAAGATTGGACCAAATCCAGTTTGACAACACGTCTATAAATCGGAATGTGAGAGCTCCAGTACCTTCACCAGCAACATCTTTCATTCGTTCTCCACATTACCACAAATGGGGCATAGTATACAATGCTAAGAACATGCCAGTGGATGAATTCCTTTTCCGACTTGATCGGGTAAAGGACAGTTACGGTGCGACATGCGAAGAAATAGTGGCAAATTTCCACCATTTCGTAAGCGGAACTGTAGAAGTATGGTACTGGATGTATCTCAAAAATAACCCTTATTCAACGTGGGCAGCACTAAAATTGGCTATAATTGAACAATATCGAGGGCTGGAAACGGATTCTGAGTTATCGAGACAGATGGCGGAGAGGAAACAAGCTCAAGGCGAAAGTTTTGACTCTTTTTACGATGCTATCTTGAAAATCAACTCTCGGATGAAGAATCCAAGGCCGAACGAGGAACTAGCTGAGATTATAAAACAAAATGTACGAAGACGTATGGGAGAACTCCTTTTGACTTTCAAATCGACTCGGCTTTGGGACTTGGTATTTACTTGTAGGGATATGGAGCGATACTTGGGCTCAATACGACCCAATGAGAGCAAGAGCAACCCCGATATACAATAACGCACCAAGGAAGCAAGTCCATGAGATTGAAATTCAAACGGATTTTCAACCAGCAGAAATGTCAACTGCTTTAGAAGCATTCCATCGCGAAAGGAACCGAGATGTTAAACCTAGTTTCGAAAACGCTAAGTGTTGGAATTGTCTCAAATCTGGTCATGTGTTTCGAGATTGTGATGATTTACAAAGAAGAATATTTTGTTATCGTTGTGGTAAACCAGATGTATTATCACCCAATTGTAAGTCTTGTCCGGGAAACCCGACAAAGAGCCAACATTCGTCCGAGAGGGAGTTGGCCAAGATGGGCAACTCGGGGAGTCCTCTGTAATTTTAAACGAAACCAATAAAATTACAATTCTGAAGAACCCTGATACGAAAAATGTTAGAAATTTACCATCTACTACATCTAATATTCCTAGACTTAGACCTTTAAAGTCTTTACACCAAAGACAGATTGAATATGGCATTGCCAGAAAGCGTATATATACTTATCCAAATCACTTGAAAAAAATAGAATCCTTACGAACTAAATTCACGAATAAAAGAAAACTTTACAAAGTTGTTTCATCAATTAAATTGTCCAATTATAAAGACGATCCCCGTCCTTACGTCCAGGTAGAATTATTTAATGAAGAATGGTATGGTTTGCTCGACTCAGGAGCAAGTGTTAGTTGCCTTGGTAAAGGGGCTTTAGAATTTCTTGAAAATAATAACATCTCGTTTCAAAAATTCGCTACGAATATATCTACTGCTGACGGAAAACAACAACCAGTAGTAGGAGTAGTTAAAACCAAAGTTTCATTTAACAGCAAATCCCATATCATTGATTTATTCATAGTACCGTCTCTAACTCAAAAACTTTATTTAGGAGTAAATTTTTGGGCCCTATTTGAAATAGCGCCCCATATTATACCATTTAATAATATAATTTCTGAGATAGCTTTGGAGAAACCCAATTTCTCTGAGTGCGAGCTAACTACAGAACAGTCCGTCGTGTTGAAAGACACAATAAAACTTTTTCCGTCATTCGCTGAGCGGGGACTCGGGCGAACTCACCTTATGGAACACGTGATAGATACCGGCGATGCATTGCCTATTAAGCAACGACATTAGACCGCATGATTTCTTTGGGAGTGATCGAAGAAAGTTCAAGTCCATGGTCCTCACCTGTTGTGTTGGTAAGGAAACCAGGAAAAAATCGTATGTGCTTGGACTTTCGGAAAGTCAACTCCGTTACAAAGAAGGATGCGAGTCCGATTGGGCATATAGAAGGATTGTTAGCACGCCTTTCGGAAACACGTTATATTTCTAGCGTGGATCTGAAAGACGCATACTGGCAAGTACCGTTGGATGAGATGTCAAGGGAAAAAACTGCTTTTTCCATACCAGGTCGTCCACTATATCAGTTTAAGGTGATGCCGTTCGGGCTCTCCAATGCTGCTCAGAGTTTGACAAATTTGATGAATAAAGTTATTCCGTCCGTCTTGAGAGATCAAGTCTTTATTTATTTGGATGACCTATTGGTCATCTCTAAATCTTTTGATGAACACATTTCTGTATTAAAAGTTGTAGCAGAGAGGCTAAGCGAGGCAGGACTCACTATAAATGTTGAAAAGTCGCGTTTCTGTTTCGAAGAGCTTCAGTATTTAGGATACGTCGTAGGGCGTGGCTGCCTCAAAGCGGACCCGTCCAAAATATCTGCGATTTTAGATTTCCCGGTACCAACGACTGTACGTCAAGTACGTCGATTCCTTGGAATGGCTGGTTGGTACCGGCGATTTATCGAGAATTTTTCTGAGGTAGCTGGACCGATGTCCGACACCCTTAAGAAAGGAAGCAATTTCGAGTTTAATGAACAGGCGTTAGAAGCATTTAATAAACTTAAATCAGCTTTAACTACGGTGCCAGTTCCCCGCAATCCTGATTTCGGTAAGCAGTTCGTAATTTTGTGCGACGCTTCGGCCACCGGAATCGGTTGCGTATTGTGTCAAAGAGATGAGACTGGCGCAGAGTATCCGATTTATTATTACTCGCAAAAGTTAAATAGTGCTCAACGTAATTACTCTGTTACTGAAAGAGAGTGTCTCGCAGCCGTGAAAGGCATTTATAAATTTAGGCCCTATATTGAAGGTTACAGGTTCTTGGTGATCACTGATCATGCAATCCTGAGATGGTTAATGAGTCTTAAGGACCCAACCGGACGTTTAGCTCGTTGGAGTTTGAAGCTTCAAGGCTTCGAATTTTCGGTGGAACATACAAAAGGAACTTTGAATGTCGTGCCTGATGCTCTGTCAAGGATGCATGAAGTGGAGGCGTTACGCTTGAATTCCTTAGAAATGTCCAGCGAAAGTTCGAATCCGCCTGAAGCGTTGCATATTGATCTGAAACATCCATCTTTTAAGTCGGAAGAATACCTCCAAGTCATAAAACACATTAGTGACAACAAGGAACGTCTTCCTGACTTACAGGTATCTGATGGGTTCATTTATAAGAAGGTCAGACATGCAACGGGGAACCCAATCCAGGACGATTTAGCCTGGAAGCTATGGATTCCATCGCAGCTATGCGAAAAGTTGATAATTTCGGCTCATTGCCCGCCTCAGGCAGCGCATGGTGGTATCACCAAGACCCTGCATCGCCTTCGTAACCAATTTTTCTGGCCAGCCATGGCATCTCAAGTAAAGTTATTTGTAAACAACTGTGAAATATGTAAGACAACACAAGCGCCAAACTCTGTTTTAAGGACAAAAATGGGTAAAAGTTTTCAAGTAGAAAGACCTTTCCAGCATATGTACATAGACTTTCTAGGTCCATACCCCAGGTCTAGGAAAGGCAACACCTTTATTATCATTGCGTTAGATCAGCTAACCAAATTTGTTTTTATTAAACCCCTAAAGAAGGCTACTACTTCAGAAGTAGTAAAATTTCTAGTAGATGATATTTTCCTAATGTTTGGAGTACCAGAGAGTTTGTTATCAGACAACGGCTCACAATTCATTAGCAACGATTTCAAAACTTTCTTAAATAATTTCGGCATAAACCATATAAGGACTGCAGCTTACTCACCACAAGCTAACGCAAGCGAAAGAGTAAACCGCTCAATCCTAAGTGCAATTCGAGCATACATAGACGTCAAGCAACTTAATTGGGACGAGCATTTGTCGTTCATAAGCAGTGCTTTACGCACGTCGTTGCACAGTGCTTTTGGTATGACTCCTTACGAGGCATTATTCGGCCAACGCATGATCGAGCATGGAGCAGATTATGCTTTGTTAAAGAAATTAGGTGGACTTAACCAGTCTGAGATAGACTGGTTACCAAAGACCGCGAGAATGAACATTCTGCATTCATACCTAAAGACTGCTCTCAACCAAGCGCACGACAATTACGAAAAGGTTTATAATCTCAGAAGTCGAGTCATAACGTTTGATGTAGGCGATGATGTTTTCCGTCGAAATTTTGTTCTAAGCGATGCAAGCAAACATCGAAATGCCAAATTGTGTCCAAAATTCATCAAGACTAAAGTCGTAAAAATAGTGGGTAATAATCTCTATAAAGTAAAGGATTCAAATGGATTCGAATCCGTAGTACACACTAAGGATCTTCGTAAATGAAACAAAACTAAGAGTCATCGACAATTTATTTTGCGTAGTTTATTTTTTTTTTTGCTTTGATAAGTGTCATAGCCAGCTGCTCAGCCTGTGCATGAGACGCAGAAGGGTCGTGGGTAGCAATCAAATCTAGTGAAGGAACGAGTACGATCAATCGATAGTCAAAGACAGGTAGGATTTTCTTTTCCATCGTCATAGTACCAGCTTACACTAGGTACTATGAAGATGTTTTATAGGAAAATTACTTATACACCTCGACAGTGTTCAACACTTATACATTTTTGGACAATTTAATGTTCACCTAGACTTGTGGACCAAGTCGAAAATTTTTGTTAAATATTCAATACAAATTTTTGGTTCGTAGTAACCTTATAGTTAAGACACGCACTCAATAATTTTAGCTTATGTCACAACCTTTGTTGATTTCGAATACTCCTCAAATTAATTCATCCCTGTCCAATCAGCTGTGCAGATAATGTGGATTGGAACGCATGTACAAATATTTAAAGGAGAAAAGTTAAGAGCGCCAAAATATGTTCCACACCATGTCCAATAGGACAGAGCGAAGTTGAGAATATTAGCGTGGGGTAAACAAATTGAGAAGTAGAACTATGAACAAGATGGGGGCCGCCATGAATGACTCCTATTAATCGACATGGAAACGTCCAGAAGAAGAAAAATAAGTAGAACAGTTGAAGTAGAGTAAAAAGTCTAAACTTATACAAAAAATTAGGCATAAGGCACAGGTCATCCACTTCCAGTTCGTCCGTCCCCTCCCGTAAAAAAAAATTTTTGACCCCGCTTTCCTATCTGTGAATACGTGTGAGTGGTGAGTTTGTTTGACTTATGTCAAGGGAAATATGACAAAAAAAAACTATAAAAAATTGACTGACGTTTCTTCAAGTTTGGGGTTAAATTTTATTTTGGCGGCCGTACAACCACAACGCAAATCAAGTCTCTTTAAATTCTTTAAACATTTAAGAAGTAATAAAATTATTTATTTAGAAATATTAATTATTGCAAGATATTACGGAAAATTTCACATTAAGTTATTGTGAAGTAATTCCGGATCTATCAGCCGAAGAAGTTTAAGTTTATAACCAAACTTTTATTTATCATATTAAATTAAATTTTTTTTTCATACGTTGATTCCTCTAGTTAGAATCATAAGTCAGCTCATGTAAGTTCAATTAGAACACAATAAAAACACAATTTTATACAAAACATCTAAATTCATACTTAATTACTATCATTTTTTTTACCTTTCAGGCATCTTGTCCAGCTTCAACAGAATTGGAAACAATCGTCTTAGATTGGTATGCAAAAGCTTTTTTTTGTTGAATGTTTATAGATGAACACCAATCTCCAAAAGAATAAAATAACAGATAAGTCGTATACATTAACACAATTTATGTCTTGTTCTTATAGCCCCAGACTCAGCCTACCGCTGGCGATGTCAATGAGCTCTTTGGTGATGCCGATGACATCAGTGTTTCTAATGAAGAAGAAAAAAAATCAGACGCCGACGGCAAAGAAGGTGAAGTTAGAAAAAGTCGTTCCCGATCCAAATCTCAAACGAGATCTCGTTCGAGCTCTCGACATTCAGTTGCCAGATCTCGTTCACGTTCAAGATCCAGGTCTCGTGATGCTCGTAGTAAGTCAAGGGAACCTGAAAAAGAAGAACCCGAACCTATACCGGAAACTAGAATTGATGTTGAAATTCCTAGAATTGTTACCGACCTTGGCAAAGAAATCCACTTTATTAAGTTGCCAAACTTTTTATCTGTAGATACACGACCTTTTGATCCAGATACCTACGAAGATGAAATCGACGAAGAGGAAACAATGGACGAGGAAGGTCGTCAACGCATCAAGTTGAAGGTTAGTAACACAATCAGATGGCGAGAATTCATGGACAATCATGGAGAAATGAAAAGAGAATCCAATGCGCGATTCGTCCGGTGGTCAGACGGAAGTATGACGTTACAACTGGGAAACGAAACCTTTGACGTGTATACAAACAACCATTACATGGGGATCATAACCACATGTTCATCCGTCAAGGAACTGGTCTACAAGGTCAAGCTGTCTTCCGTACGAAACTAACTTTCAGGCCGCACTCAACAGAATCCTTTACTCACAAGAAGATGACAATGTCATTGGCAGATCGTTCCACAAAAACAAGCGGTATTAAGATTATTACACAAGTCGGAAAGGACCCTACTACGGATCGATTGTATAATTTAAAGAAAGAAGAAGATAAACTGCGCCAGGCGATGCGTAATCAAAACAAACCCAAACCGAAAAAAAGTGGTCGTGCAGGTGCAAGTGGTCACGAGTCCCACGGAGGAGCCAATACTTCTTACCATCAAGACGAGGGAAGTGACGATGAAAATGCAATTTCACTGAGCGCAATTAAAAACAAATACAAAAAAGGTTCAGCGGCAGCAACAGCGGACACCAACAAAGGATCTGCTATATATTCATCGGATGAAGACGAGGGCTCTGATTTTGAGGGACGGCGCAGTAAGAAAATTGACAAAAATAAGGTGTCGAAGGCTTTGCGTGATTCAGACGATGACTCCGAACATTCTGAAGCTGAAGGCAATAGTAAAAAGAAGAGCGGGGAAGATGACGCCGATGAAGGCAGTCACCATAGCGCAACTGGCGCAAGCGATGTTAGTGACGATGATTGATTTCTTTGTATGTATTCTGTTTCTTTATTTAACAATAAATGAAAAACGATCTATTTATGTTGTATGCTTTTATTTTGACCCCGCTTTCCTATCTGTGAATACGTGTGAGTGGTGAGTTTGTTTGACTTATGTCAAGGGAAATATGACAAAAAAAAACTATAAAAAATTGACTGACGTTTCTTCAAGTTTGGGGTTAAATTTTATTTTGGCGGCCGTACAACCACAACGCAAATCAAGTCTCTTTAAATTCTTTAAACATTTAAGAAGTAATAAAATTATTTATTTAGAAATATTAATTATTGCAAGATATTACGGAAAATTTCACATTAAGTTATTGTGAAGTAATTCCGGATCTATCAGCCGAAGAAGTTTAAGTTTATAACCAAACTTTTATTTATCATATTAAATTAAATTTTTTTTTCATACGTTGATTCCTCTAGTTAGAATCATAAGTCAGCTCATGTAAGTTCAATTAGAACACAATAAAAACACAATTTTATACAAAACATCTAAATTCATACTTAATTACTATCATTTTTTTTACCTTTCAGGCATCTTGTCCAGCTTCAACAGAATTGGAAACAATCGTCTTAGATTGGTATGCAAAAGCTTTTTTTTTGTTGAATGTTTATAGATGAACACCAATCTCCAAAAGAATAAAATAACAGATAAGTCGTATACATTAACACAATTTATGTCTTGTTCTTATAGCCCCAGACTCAGCCTACCGCTGGCGATGTCAATGAGCTCTTTGGTGATGCCGATGACATCAGTGTTTCTAATGAAGAAGAAAAAAAATCAGACGCCGACGGCAAAGAAGGTGAAGTTAGAAAAAGTCGTTCCCGATCCAAATCTCAAACGAGATCTCGTTCGAGCTCTCGACATTCAGTTGCCAGATCTCGTTCACGTTCAAGATCCAGGTCTCGTGATGCTCGTAGTAAGTCAAGGGAACCTGAAAAAGAAGAACCCGAACCTATACCGGAAACTAGAATTGATGTTGAAATTCCTAGAATTGTTACCGACCTTGGCAAAGAAATCCACTTTATTAAGTTGCCAAACTTTTTATCTGTAGATACACGACCTTTTGATCCAGATACCTACGAAGATGAAATCGACGAAGAGGAAACAATGGACGAGGAAGGTCGTCAACGCATCAAGTTGAAGGTTAGTAACACAATCAGATGGCGAGAATTCATGGACAATCATGGAGAAATGAAAAGAGAATCCAATGCGCGATTCGTCCGGTGGTCAGACGGAAGTATGACGTTACAACTGGGAAACGAAACCTTTGACGTGTATACAAACAACCATTACATGGGGATCATAACCACATGTTCATCCGTCAAGGAACTGGTCTACAAGGTCAAGCTGTCTTCCGTACGAAACTAACTTTCAGGCCGCACTCAACAGAATCCTTTACTCACAAGAAGATGACAATGTCATTGGCAGATCGTTCCACAAAAACAAGCGGTATTAAGATTCTTACACAAGTCGGAAAGGACCCTACTACGGATCGATTGTATAATTTAAAGAAAGAAGAAGATAAACTGCGCCAGGCGATGCGTAATCAAAACAAACCCAAACCGAAAAAAAGTGGTCGTGCAGGTGCAAGTGGTCACGAGTCCCACGGAGGAGCCAATACTTCTTACCATCAAGACGAGGGAAGTGACGATGAAAATGCAATTTCACTGAGCGCAATTAAAAACAAATACAAAAAAGGTTCAGCGGCAGCAACAGCGGACACCAACAAAGGATCTGCTATATATTCATCGGATGAAGACGAGGGCTCTGATTTTGAGGGACGGCGCAGTAAGAAAATTGACAAAAATAAGGTGTCGAAGGCTTTGCGTGATTCAGACGATGACTCCGAACATTCTGAAGCTGAAGGCAATAGTAAAAAGAAGAGCGGGGAAGATGACGCCGATGAAGGCAGTCACCATAGCGCAACTGGCGCAAGCGATGTTAGTGACGATGATTGATTTCTTTGTATGTATTCTGTTTCTTTATTTAACAATAAATGAAAAACGATCTATTTATGTTGTATGCTTTTATTTTGAGAATATGTTAAAAAAAATCGCAATAATTTTTAATACTTCAATAGATGTTGCAAAATTAAAGAACGAGTTCTAACAAGAATCGTATTGTGGTTTTAGTTGGTAAACTTTCTAATATAAACAGTGAGACAATGGTACCCGAACAGTTTGAATTCTTAATGATCAGCATTTTCTCCTACTTGGGTTTTACTTAGTGACTTAGAGATTTCATTGTTTTACAAAAAGAGGTTTTTTGGGGTCGAACAAATTCAACTTTTTTCAATTTTTTTCTGTCGAAGTTAGTGTACTTCACTGGTACTACTGGTGACGGACCCGAAAGTGAATCAACTAGGTATTCTTTCCTATTTGAAGCCATCATTAGTGTAGAACTGTAAATTCTTCATCCTTGATGTACGGGTGGTCGTTTTGGAGGGAATGGGTATTGAATATAAGGGCCAAAAACCCAGAATTATTATACTGCCAATTTTCTGATATATTCAGGCTTATTCTGGATATTATTTGAATAAAATAGTACTTCTCAAGTGCGAAAAGTTTAAAAACCTTAGGAATTTTAGATCTGTTAACTGTGATCAATAACAAAGCATCCTTGTGATGAAAGCATCAACCAACTTGTAAGCGTAGGGTGGATGAAGATGCTAAGAACTGTGCCATGCAATATATCTTCTGGAAGAAAAGATCTACACTGAAGTTTTGTGTCCTGCGCTTACAAACCATTCACATAGTTAAGGTTATATGTACAACAAGTATGAGAGTAAATTAACGGCAACTGAAGTGAACTTTTTTAGGAGTGTTGTTCCTCAATGATGCACACGTCTGTGTAGCATTTTCTTGAGTTTCTAAGATAACAGAATCGTAACCATTATCTTCAAAACTACAAGATTCGGTCGGAACTAAATTTTCTTGAGTTTCTAAAATAATAGCATCGTGACTATTATCTTCGAAACTACCAATTTCGATCGGAACATGATCGAATGTCAGCACAGGAGACAGAAGAGACTCCGGGAGAGAAGAATCTGGTATAGCACATGGAACAAGTCTTCTGTTCCTATACATCACTTCAGAAAAGTGGTTGTTGCACACATAATGACTTTTTTTCAACTGCTCCAAACTCAATTTTTCTCTCCATACATTTCTGCTGTGGTTGTTAAAAATTAAAACAATAGTACATTACAAAAGTATTAAAAAAAAGATGGGTTAAGAAACTTTGTGTTAATGAAGTCCAAACTAAATATGTCATATTAGTGAACAGTATTACTGTTTGGTAAGATATTAGTGAAAATTAATTAGATAACTATAGATTAGTTTTAATTGTAGTTTAGACAAAGAAACAAAAACGTTATACCAAGGTACACCTACATATTACAATACTGTTAAACAAAATGAGATGGGGTAAGAGAGACTAGATGCTTACAAATTGTTAAATGGATAATGAGATAAGTCGTATTTCTACTTTCGATAAGATTTTATTAAATTATTTTATTTACATTTACAAGATTTTATTAAATTATGTTATTTACAATTACAGAGGTTTCATTTGATTTAACTTGAAAACAAAGCCTCTTTCTATACCTGGAGTACGGTTTGGAATGTCTTGAGAAGCGAAGACTTACTCTAGATTATAGATCGTACCATTCCTTTTCCTTAAAGGAGTAGTGGAATGACAATGAACAGGGAATGAAGACAGCTATGTTACCAAAAAAATATAGAAAAACTTTAATTTTCATGATTTTAATTAAAAGAATCGTTTTTTTATTATTTGGAGTGTAAATTTGTATACTAATATTTAATAATTTTTAAATCAAAAATATTTTTAGAAACATATTTAGTTTTTAAAATAAACTTTTGAATTTTAAAATAACGTGGGTCGTTTTTTCTGTGCAGTAATTTTTTTTTGACTTGGCTATTGACAATATATAAAACACAAATAATAACAAAAACAATACCTGATGTCATCCTTTGGACTCCTATGCAAAACACCAAAATGTTTGCAATTTAGGATGCATTTTCCTTTTTTAGCTGGCGGTTCAGCCATCACTTCCAAACTATCGTAAGAAAGGCGACGTTTTTGTGGTACTGCTTTTTCCATGTTTCCGTTTTGAATCCTTTTCTGTCAAGAAACAAAAAAAAAACTAATTATATAACGTACATGTATAAATGGCAGATTTCAAAAACAATTTAAGTAAGTGCTAGCGAATACCGAACGTAGTTCAGTAATTTTATTCGATTTTATCCGATCCCGTTTTGTTACGGCTACCTCCAATCGTCAAATAGAATATCGCTAGAGAACCAACTGCACAAGTCGTGCAGTTGACGATTGGAGGTAGCCATAACACAATTCCATTGATTTGGATGAAGAATCCCAATTTTGTAAGTTTCCTAAATTTGTACCTTCAACAAGGATCTTGATAAAATCGATATATAATTGTAACGGAATAGCATTGGACTGTTTTTGATCGGTACTAAATTTAAATTTTGGATGTTAATAGTTCTATTATTTTCTTGCGAATAGTCATCAGCTTATGTTGCATTAAACCTTGAACTGCTATTAAAAACATATCCGGCGAGAGCAGTGAAATCACATTATCCAAAGTGTCGTAACAATGATGCAGAATAACTTTCCAGAATTTCAACTCAATGCCGTTTTTGCTTTTTTCAATAGCTGATGTAACGTGTGGAATGTAGCTTAAAGTTCTTATGATTAAACT
Source organism: Baccha elongata (assembly GCA_951217065.1). Classification (NCBI taxonomy): domain Eukaryota; kingdom Metazoa; phylum Arthropoda; class Insecta; order Diptera; family Syrphidae; genus Baccha; species Baccha elongata. Next base: position 70,650,569 of record OX578274.1, on the reverse strand, counting down.
TTGATAAAGAGACTTATTTAATAAATTTTCTTCCTCATCGAGAACAGAAATTGCTCTCAAGAAATCAACTGAGGAGGTAAATGCAGAAACAAATTGCAGAATCAAATATTTGTAGTGCCGAAGTTGCTTGGCATTTCTTGTTTTCACATTAAATAATGCATTGTCATCGGAAGTAAGTATATTTCTATCTTCTTGATCTTCTATACTCATTGAAAGTCTTTTGATGTAAGCCAGAAAAGAAACACAAGTTTTAATAGAGATGCTTGTACTAAATTCATTTAATAGTTCCAAAACAATCACGATTCGCCTAGGAAGTTGGTCTCCACCAGCACCAGTTTGGATAGCTTTCGGTGCACTTGATTTGATCTTTTCATCATTGATGGCCTGCGATTCAAAGACAACACATAAAAACAGCCAGAAATACTTTTCAGGGTCCAGGGTGAATAAGAGCTTTGCATAGAGCGGTTTTCGGCGATGTTCCGGCACATCCAATAAGATATCCGAGAATATTTTCAAAATAGGAATAACTTGATTATGTCCAGCCACCATGGTGTTGTTGTCTTGCACGAGAATCGGTATAATTGATTCAACGATATGAGATCATTTGAAAACTAAAAGCATCATCATGTCGAGTAATTGATGATCCCATAAATGTAAATATGTTTTGTGTCATGCGAATACATTGAACAATCAAATCAATTCTAAAATTGCTTTCAGGAATATTACTAAGAAGATTTTCTGCTTTGGATTTTTGACAACATTGTAAAAGAGTAGACAGAATCAATTGTTTGGAATATTCAGCTGGCGATTGTATTTCCATGTTTAAACATCTTTTCAGGACATCAAATAGAATCGGAATCAAAACATGAGTATTTTGAAGTTTTGAAGAAGTATCATCTGACGAGGATAAAAGCTCTAGAAATTTTAGTTTGATATCATTTGGATCGATTTTTTGACCTTTGTTCTTTTTAGCTAATTCTCGGATTAATGGATTTTTGTTAGCTAATGCACTCGTCCTTACTACTTTTAATTGGAATTAAATATCTAATGACGGAAAAATATTAAAATCTTATTTATTATGAAAACAAAAAACAAAAACTTACGTGCATTCAATTTCATAAACTGATTTGTAATGATTTTTAAATGTTTTTTATTATTTGACAGCTTCTTAACTGCCCACAGTAAAAAAAAAGACTTAAGGGGGTGACTTGTGGTGAAACACTTGCGATGGTGCGTTCACACTATGTGCTAATTTTTATTTTGATTTGTAGTTAGATAAATAAACATCTAAAATAAGTTCAAAAACAATTTCGTGATGTTTTACATCATTTCTTATTAAAATCGTAGTTAGAAAAATGATTTTAAGAAGAAAAATGTTTATTTCCACTTTATTTCCCGCTCCAACGGATGCCAACGGATTATTTTGAAAATTTTATTTGAAAAATTCAACACAAAATGGAGCCTTTTTACTTTTTCACCAATCGGCAGTATTTCATGAATGTAGTGGTAGGCCAAACTTGACAGTCCCATTTGAAATGCAAGGACGCACGCACAGAAGTTTAGCAGTGCCGATTTGAAAGTTTGTAGGTAAAAGTGGGTGGAGCCTCCTGAGTTGATGTTCTATTTATTTATTATTCTATGGCATAAGGAATATTTTCGAAAAAAATATACCGAAATGTATGAAGTTAGAAGAATTGATTGACCGATTTAAAATAATGAAACACAATGAAATTACATCGTTAGAAGAATTTGCGTAAATAGACAGATAGGCAGTTTTAATCAGGCAAACATATTAAGAAAATTACCTAAGCTGATTCAAACAGTTTTGTAGAACCCTTCTTGAGCAAAAATTTTAGTTGAAATAAATGTCATAAAAATCAATTAAGTTAACCTACTGGCTTTATCAAAATTCCCATCCAGCTAAATAATAAGCGTAAAACAACCTTCTAATAAGAAAAGTTAATCATTTTTCACAAGTTAGACCATCGAGGAAAGAAAAGAGAAAGAAAATCGAAGTCATATGACGTACTAAACGTCATCCAGAAACATCTATAAATAAATTTTTCTTAGATCGTCATATCAATTTTATTGCTTGTCCTGACTCGAAAAGAAAGGAAAAAGAATTTCTAGTCATCGCGACCCACACGTCCAAAGTTTTATAAATAGACCTAAGAGTAAAGAAATACTTACTAGTCCTAAACGGAATAAAAAGAGAAAAATCAGTCTAAAATATTGTCCAACAAAAATGACCTTTATAAAAAGAAAATCAAATAGTTCAAAAATTTTATTTATTTAAAATATTTCATTTCGACATCAGTATATGATAGACGAAAATCCATCTTAAATACACATTAAAAATTGTACGTCAATTAAGGTTAGATCATACACATCGTTCATTAAAATCAATCATACAATCGATAAAATAGTTTATACGCATATGCAAATTAAAACCGAAAGGCAGCATAAAAATATTTGCTAACATACGGGCTAAACACGTTCATTCCCCTGATGACGTAATTCTTTTAGCATGGAGACAAATTGAGATAATATCTGGGAATCTGATAAATATCCTCAATTCAGCACTACCTCAGACACCACCTAGAAAATTTTACCGGCAGATTGCTGAAAAAAAAGAAGATTTGATTGAGTCTCACGACGAAAACGAGCTCAGATCAATTCTTGCGCTACAAAACGTTAAGAGAAAAACCACAAAAATTATTTCACACACAACACCCATATACCAGGTAAATGTAGAAAAAGTTTAATTTCCTTTTTTTGAATATGCACCTAAAAGATACGAAAAGTACACAAAAAAAATTCTTTTTTTTTTGATATTGGTCATGTCAAAAAGACCATAAATATTGTGCTATTCAATTCGGAAAACGAAATGATAAAATTAATTTTCCCTTTGTTGAAGTAGAATTTGATCCATAGTAGTAGATAGTTGTTAGATACAATAAATAGGCACCTATATTAATTTTTTATTATATAATAGGTAGATCCATTTGTGCTTCAACACGTGTCGGCGGACACGTTGCGGCAAATTTGTGAGGCTTGGCTGCGTCTGACAGGTGGTCTCATTAGCCACCAGAAGACAACACAGCTTGGCCAACAAAGGAAGCACAAAAGTACCTACCTGGTCCTAATATCCAGTGGGATACTATCAATTTATGATGTCAAAAATAATATTTGGATTTTTTTTTGTCAATTCTGATGAGCAAGATACTGTGCGGCCAGTATTCTAACCATCTATAAACATCCAGTTAAAGCATCGTGGGACAACACCAATGTACAACAAACAAAAACTATTCGGAAAAACCCAGTTGGACAACGAATGTCAAAAATCTGTTGGAGGCACCTTTAGGCAGATGGAAATCATGAAGAGTATGTGCGTAATAACACGCATAGAGGTATCAAGTTTAAAATTATTTTTCTTTTAAGTAGTATTGCTCCCTGTAGTTTTCCTGAAATAGGTAATTCAAAAATAAAATAACTTATCTCAAATAAAATATTAAGCATCTAAAACGTCTTATAACCCAAGTGTTATAAAAAAAAAAAAAAAATAATAAATAGTTATATATATGTAGGTATCTTAACGTAGAATATCTCGTTGATCACATTCTGGCATTAATTGAGTGCATTAATTACCCAAATAAAAAGTTAAGGTTTTTAAAAAGAAGATTGAGTTCTCAAGGTAACAAAAAAAAAGAGTACTCTAATCGCAAAAAAAAAAAAAAAAGATTTTTGTAAGATTGTAAATCTGAAAAGATGATCTCCTTCTTTGATTAAAGATAAACTATTTTGCTAATTTGTAAACTGGAAGTTTACTGACAAGTGTTGAGAATTTAACAATAGAAATAGTTTCTTTTTTTGTAATCCAGTGTCTCTATATGAAGAAAGAAGCAAAAAGCTATCGTCTGTAACAAAAATAAAACAAACTAAGTTGTTTGAACTTGTACCTACCTACATATGAAACAAATTATTCGTAATTATCTCGATTTGAAAACTTAAAGTAAATATTCTTGTTTGTCCGGATATTATTTTTGAGTAAATACATATATAATCGGTGGATAAATTTCGTGTGAAAGATTTTTTTTTGTAAAGTTACACTTTTTTTGATCTCGAACACTAATTAAAACATTTATTTAATAATTCAGAGTCGGTCTGAAAATAAAGTAATGAAAATTTTTGTAAATTTTAAAATCTTAATGTTTTTTTTTATGAAGTTTGATGAAATAATTCATTAAACACTTACCCCACTGAACCTGTCTCTGAAATCTGCAAAGAAAAAAAAAGTTAAGCAAAGTCGTTTAAGAAACGCAAATAAAGTACCTGATAAAAATAAAAGTTTTTTTTTTGTCTGGGTAACACAATGGTAGGGTGCACTCTCCCCTCGTCGATCCCCATGATTGTCTGAAATATTCATATTGAAAATATATTGATTTTAATATTGATTTTTAAACAAAATTTATTTAAATAACTAACCAATTTCTTTCAGCTACGGTATGGTTTGAATGTACGGTATGCTTTAGTACGATCCTTCAGATCCAAAAATTTTATCTTGTTTGCTTAAGTATTTTGATTCTTCTTTGAAAATTTCGGGTGGGATTGAAATTTATGAACAGTGGAGGCGTCCTACGCATAACTTTTGTCGAGTAAAAACAAAATTTTCATTGGTTTTTGATTAATTGGGATTTAGAAAGTTCCTGATTTAAAAGTTTTAAGATCGCGATACATAGGTATTCACCTATCGTCTAGTTCGTGTAAATTTAGAGTCAACAAAAAAATATATTTTTTTTTGTCGCGGGTAAAAGAATCATTTCTCTGTTTAGTCTTGGCTATGCGGAATCATCTACCTTATCTGATATTATTCGTAATATAGAGATAAGAAGCCATAATAAGACCCAACAAGAAATTGTGATTACCTATACGCTTTGAAAACTCGTGTAGGCATTTGTGAATTATTAAACGGTTATTTATCGAAATAATTCGTTTCGTGTGGTAGAGGGAAACAATTCAGTTTGTCGTTCCTCGCTATTGAGATTTTTCCAAGCGAATTTCTTTTCTGAGAAAAAAATTTCAAAATAACTTATGTTGTTCATATCTCGGAATCACTTTGGCTTCGAGTATAATTTTTTTTTGCTTTTGGATTTTGTTTCAATTAGAAATTCTCATATCTCGTTAGTGTCACAGTAATTTTTTTTGAGTCCTAATAATTTTGCAGTTTGAAGTTCAGAAATTTATAGAACAAAAAAATAAAGATAATAAAATCATAACAAGTAATGAAGATTAAGATCAGTAGGAAACGTTTGTCGTTTCAGATGTTTTTTTTTTGAGATTTAGTTTTGAATAGTAATTTAAATGAAAATATTGTAGAAGAGTAGGAACTTAACAATGTTAGATTTAAGTTAAGGAAATAAAAGTTGTTGAATAATTTTGATTTTTAAAATAACTCTTTTAACTTTCTTTGGATATTTTTGGATATTCTTCGTTGAGACAATTAATGTCTGACGGATCAGATTTATTTCTCGTCAGAGATTATCTTTTAGGCAACATGTTTTCTTAAAGACCAAGTGAAGAGACGTGGCTGGAGCCATCCTGGCGTAAGGACAATGTCTTCGACTGACGAGCGGCTTACAATCATGTAAGGGTAAAACAAGGTCCATTTAAAATTTTTCAATGATTCATGTCGCGGGATATTTCTATTATAAACTTAGTACCCATAGAAATGTCAATGGGTGGTGTCCTTAATGGACTAGTCTCCATTAACGTCACCTAGGTAGGGAAGTTAGGTACTAGGGGGAGTCATTACCATCTGATTCTCCCACCACAATAGGGTCCTAGTAAACTTTAAGGATGAAATAGGACATAGGAGGGTAGGGTTAGGCAATCCTTCGAGATTAAAACATCTCAATCTCGACTTTTCCGTCAACAATCGTGCTTCCACCTTTTATTTTATCACTTTTTCTAACTCTTTTCTGCTGACTCACTATTCAACTCGGCCCCTTTGCTTTTTAGCATAGCTTTTTTCAAACATAACAGAGTCAACAACCGACAAGACTCCAGGTCTAACAAATGTGACACCGACTATCACTCCTGCAGCACCACCCACTTCCCTGTGCCGACGAGCACGGCCCCGGCGAACTTGCAGACCTGAAGCAGCGGTGTGGTGGTAGTCACCCTATCTATAGTACTATAAGTTGATAGGATAGATAGTTTTCGGATCCAGATTGTGGGGATTAATTTAGTGAACAATCTTTTTGAGGAAAACCTATTATTTTACTATGCCCAACAGATAGAGGAATTAGAAGCTCTTCCAAGATATCACATTCTTTTTCTCAATAAGTTTTCCCTCCATTGACCTCCATCATTCCGGAGTCAGACCAACTTCTCTCGGGAGTGTCTAAGAGGAGTGGAGACTTCTCTCTGATCTCGTGCAGACCGTCTGACTACGCCTAGATTATAAATCAGACGTAAGGTTGAATAATCCGTGGTGTCTTAGGAAATAGGTATACAACATCGACATACTTGGAGAGATACTCTTTTGGGAGAGAAGGGGGAAGGGATCCTCTGGACCATCGTCTGCTAAGCAGCAGATGATGATCAACAGCATCTCTTCGTACTTTTCTTTTCTCTGTCGAACATACTCTCATTTTTTTTATGGAATAGGATCCTTCTTTTTTTTTTTTTTGGAATCTTCTTTCGCTACAACAACAGATAAGGCTATAAAGGGATGGAGTTTAAGTATAGAGTATGAAAGTCATTGAACTAGCCTTGTCCAGTGTTCAGGTTTCTTTTCGATTTCAATTTTAGATTTTCAACGTCCGTTTATACTCTTAACCAATCCCAGCCTCGTGTTTAAGTTTCAATAATAATTTTTATTCATATTCGGGATTTTTAAAATTCAAATTAAATCATATCTCATCTATGATTACTTATCATATAGATTAATAATAATCTCGAGTATGGATTAAAAATTATTTTTCTGTTTTGTAGCGGGACCATCCAAAAACCTCGCGTTACAAAAATGCGGCCGGAAATTATAAGTCATTGATGTTTGCAATGACCATACTCATGAAATTACCGAGCAAGCTGCAAAAACATAGCCACAAAAGCGAAGACCATCGCAGATGTTGCTGGAGGAGGTATGAAGTGCTTTTGAAAAACAAACAAGGTGTTCATAATGTTTTTGTTTTCATTATAGATTCAGAGACTACTTTCCTTAAACGTTGACAAACAATTGATAATTGATTATGTCAAACAAAAAGAGAACTAGAATATATTAAAGAAGGATCTCTTTAACATGGTAACTCATTTGGGATTGTCGAGGACTCGAAATGAAGACGAGCAAAAACTGATTTTCAACAGAATTAACCTTATGAAATGTAGTCCATATATAAAAAATTAACTTTTAATCTTATAATTTTAGAGACTGCAACACAAGATGCAATCCAGCATGCTGTCATAAACAGATTCTTTCAACTTGATTCAAATTGTTCGATAAATTCGAATGAAGTTTACGATAGTGATTTAAAACCATCTACCCTCGATATTTTCGTCAGGAACACTTTTCCCTTGCCGTTGGATTTTCCATCAACAATAGCACAAATCAAGGGTATGATGAACTTTTGAGCAATCGCATTGTTGTTGATTACGAAGAGGAGGAAGCTGAAACGCTAGAACAATAATTGGTCTAATATTCTTTCTTCAGTAAATTTATTCAAACAAATTAACAAAAATGAGGAATAAGTTATGCAGTGCACCATTCCGTACATCTGTCAGTTGCTGCTACAACCATTAGTCAGTTTGAACATGATTGTTGAATTTTTTTATTAACATTAACTTATTTCTTTTTTTTTAGATTGCTCTTCTTTTAAATGGAATGAATATGGGATTATCTAAAAGACAATGTACCAACACCTGCTTTTCTACCTGCGACAACAATGCATTGCATTGGCGTAGTCCAATTTTTTTTTCTCAATAAAAATATTTCAAATTATTTGAATTAAGTTAAATTAGAGTAGTGGAGACTTGAACCGGTTATCTACCGTTTCACTATGGAGCTGCGTACCACAAAACGAAAAGAAGGACGAAAAGAAGACAATTTCCCAAACTTTGTAGCTGGTAAGGTTATGCCATGATGTTTTTTTTTTTTTCATTCTTGATTTACAAGGAACTTCCGAAAATTGCCCATCGTTTAAGCGGTCAAAACCACAACAGTTTTTCGTAAACATCTCTTAAACTTTTACTTTAAGAGAAAAAACGTTGTAGGGTAACTTTTAGCTTAGACAGGTTGGATCGAATTCAAAATATACGATATTATTTTTAATGATTTATTTATAAATTAATTCCAATATAAAGATTTTCATAATAATACATAATTAAATTAATAAAACTAATAAAATTGTATTGCAATAATTTTTGTTTCTTTTGTATCTTTTTCTTAACAAAGAATCTTAAATATGTGAAATAGAAAAAGATCCTGTTTCCATTCGGTTTAAATTTTTCTTTTCAAATTTGAAAAGACTAATATTTTCAAAAGGATAATATAATATTTTTTGTTCATAAAAGGTACAATAATTATTATTACTTACAACTACATAGGTAAGTAAATAATAGAAAATTTTAATAAGGTGTTAATAAACCGAAGTATGTACATAAACAAATTGGAAAATTCATTCAGGTTCAAAAATTTGCAAATAATTTTTTTTTTTATGAAATAACGATTACAACTTATTTATATTATTTTACAAAAAAAAAAGTACGTTTTAGGACCGAAAGCCATTTTGGAGCTCGCGTATATAAAAAAAACAACTCCGTCATCTTTAATAAGTAATTTAACGTTACAATGACGTTAACAATGTAAGCCTATATCAAGAGTACAAAATACTACCCAATTATGAATTGGTTAAGTCAAAATCGTGCAGTTTTGTGCACGTCGTCAACATCAATCACAGAAAGAATTTTCGTCCTGGTCTTACCCATCATTCTTAAATCCTCAATAGAACCATCATTCTAAAATAAGAAAAAAACATTTCAGTTCAGTTCGACTTCATCTATTTGAATAAGTTTGGTCTTACAATTATACCATTCTTTTGATATGCAGAAAACAACTTATCTATGCAATCAAGTTCCATATTGGTATACCATATAGATTCATCAAGTTCACTTCACACTGTTCCTTGTACTTTGGCATCAGGAAGTTTTGATCAATTGAAACTTTTCAATGGGTTAGCGGGCTGTGGCACATTTTTCTTTGCAACCTCAATTTTTGGCACATGTGGAGCTATATGGGAAAAAAATTCGATATTATATTGAAAATTGGAATGAACAAAATATAGTTTACATACCCTGTGTAACCATTGGCGGTGGTAGAGCACCTAGACACGGTGGTGGAGGTGGAGCTGCAGCCATTGAGGGTGGTGGAGGTGGTATAAACTTTGGCGCTGGTGGTGGCGGTGGTGATACAGTTCCATTACATCCAGTCAGTCCAGCAACCTTCTGATCGTCTGGTACGAGTCTTTCCAATCTTATTCTCTCCTGCTGTTCATTCAAAAGGCTATGTTGCCAGTCTTCGGCCTTCAGTTCAACATTTTGGGCGCTTTGCACAGCTTGTGAATAATTGGCACTTTCTTTTTCTAAACGCTCACCCATGCGGGCTAGACTAGTTTTTTCTGTTCTTGCACTCGCAAGTCTAGTTCTTGTTCCTTCTTTGCTAAGCATGCCTGAACTTCAAAATTTTCACGTTCTAGCTCATCGGTTTTCGTTTTGATTTAGGTGGGTGGAGGAAGGTAATCCATGGGTTTGTATTGTATATGTTTAAGAGTCTTTTAGGAACAAGCGAAGAAACTTGGTATCGAACAAACAGAAAAAAAATAGTTTTCGAAGATACAAACATTTAAAAAAAACCATGTAAATCACACACACTTCTGTTATGAGAAAGTTTGCGAAAACAATTATAATAAATATGAAAGACCGGTTAAAATGATTGCAAACATTTTATTAAAAAGATTATACAATTTTCTTCGCATTGTTTCAAAATATTTTATGTGTCAATTCATTTGACATTCTTGTCAAACAAACTGACCACTCACACGTATTCACAGATAGGAAAGCGTGGTGAAAATTTTTTTTTTACGGGAGGGGACGGACGAACTGTAAGTGGATGACCTGTGTACGTAACCATAGAATAATAAATAATAAAAATAATAATAATCTACTTGCATTTTGTAAATTTGCTTGCAAAATTTATTATTTTCTTCCTGAGTGATTTTTTTCTTTTTCGCATTGACATTTGTCAAACGAACTAACCACAACAGCTGTTCACACGTATTCACAGATAGAAAATTGTGGTGAAACATTTTTTTTACGGGAGGGGACGGACGAACTGGAAGTGGATGACCTGTGTACGTAAGTAAAATTAAACGGAATTTACAAAAACACAAACGGAAAATTCGACATTAATGATCAATATAAGACAAACAAAAATAAATGCAAATGAAAAGAATCCAACAATCAAATCAAACACAATACACTGGTTTGTCAGCTGAACTTCCAAAATAAAAACAACCAATTTGTTGACAATAAAAAGCAATGTAAAAAAATGTGTAATCGGTTTATTGATCGTTAATATCAGAGTTAAATATAAAACACAATGAAAGAACAAGCAAAAATAATTGCAAATAAAAACAAACACACTACTCTGACTGTCTCTCTCACTCCTTCATAAGCATAGAAAATTATCCACTGGCTAAAATTGCTCCGGAGCAGGCTAAATTTTTGAAGTTTATATTCACCACACTAGTGTCATAATTTAGCCAATGGATAAAATTTTAACGCTGTTCGCACACGGCCTTAGTTTATTGGCCCTTTTAAAATGAAAACGTTTGGTGAAATTGAAAAATGCTATTTTAAAATTTAACAACCTAATAAATTTTTAAAAGTGTTTGGAGAAACTGGCCTTTAATTAATTATTTAATTTCGATATATTTTGGTGGAAATTGATACCAAACTACTTTTATTTTACAAAACAAATCCACTCCAAAAGTTATTGACTTACCTACAGATTCATATGTGATCGTTTTCATTTAAATTTTATGGCGAGATTAGTACACGTATTTAACACAACTAGATGATGGCGCTTTTAGACCGCTTTTAGCTGGAACATCTTTTTTTCTCCGTTTGTAAGAAAATTTGAACCGACTGTCGGTGCCACTGATCTCAATATATAACTGGATAGTGTATCCCATACAAATTATAACAGTTTTTGTGTGCCCATTTGAAGGTGACATTTAGGTGTTTGTTTATTTTATTTGACAACTCTTCCAAAAAAAAAAAAAAAAAACAAACAAACAACTACGAAAACATCGTGTCTGATAATAGACAGGCAAATTACCCCATTTCCTTGTCTTGGAAAAAGTCTTAAAAGAAGATCTCGACATTTCAAAACAATGACAAAACCAGCACGTTCATTCAAAAGTGAAGAAGAAAGAAAATGCTTTGTTGAACTGATGAAGACAGAAGAGGTTGTTTGAAACAGAAGGAATTAACTTCATTCTCATCAAGGTGCTCTGGTTGAAGGTTGGATTCGCATAGCATCCAATCAATTTTTGTAACATTATTTTTTCTTTTAGTTAGTGAATAGCACGATGTCAAATGGTCTATTTCACACCTCTGTATAACATCTCTTAGCCAAACCCAGTATCCCAATTAATCATTAACGTCGTACCACTAAACCAAATTGACTCGATTGCATAAACACAATCGTTCCGCTGGATGATATAAATAATTGATATTTATCATTCTGTTATTCCCATACTGAACCAGATATGTTTCTGTCATTCTTCCTTGTGCATAGTCCAATTTATATGGCAGAGAAGGGTGCACCTATGGTATAAGTGCCCACACATTGTATTACCTTAATTGGATAAGCTCAGTTTCCAGCGCGCTCTGTTTTTGACCAAGCCCATTCCTAGAGCTAGATGGTATGAAATATGGTGCTACCAGTGATCCATTTGCCATTAATCAAATTTTGCCGCTATTCCTGAAACGTAGGAGGGTACATATATATTCACAGACTAACGTCCACACACATCTGGATCTAGGATAATAGAACAAGGAGTTCAACTTTAGCGAGCGTGTATTTATGTCCACCTATAGAAATGCCAAGTCACCGTCAGTTATTCAGCGTGACTCATTGACGTCCGTGTGATGTTCATTCTGTGCACATACATGCTTCAGAACCCGAAATAGAGCAACAGATATCATCATGCACCGATAAATACGCTGCATAGTATTTTCAACGCAACCGAATGTATTTGCTGCATTAATGAGCAGATTTCTGTTTTGGATCATGGATGTCTGGAGTATAAAACCGGACTTCTTCTTTCAAAAAATTGAATCCTTGCGACAGCTATATATTTAAATTGTAGATACCTATATCAATGTGTGCATTAAGGTGTAGTCATTTTATTGCAAAGATACCCATATTCGCCTAAGTCGTCCAAATCATCAGTGATTTCAACGAGAAACGTGCACCTGTCCATCCTAGAATCTACAGCGTCCAGAGAATGCAAAACGCAAATGAACTGTTTTTGGTCATCCTTTTACCAGTTCCATGGTAACGTTTGCGTCATTATCATTCAAAATATACTGAAGAACGAAGAAGAAATTGGCATACCTAGTATAGGCAGCCCGTGTAAGGATATGGAAATACAGTCCACAATGCATTTATCTAAACTGACGTATGCACTCCATTTTTATTTATGTATGCCTTTTTGATTTCGAACAAAGCCCAGTCGAGGTCAAGTGTCGGTTATTCTTCTCTGGAATGGTTTATGGGTTTCGGTTGGAGGTTTTTGTACGGATGTACGGTTACATGAGAAGCTTTAGCATTCATCAGAAAAGTTGCAGTTTATTTTGAAACCCGAACAAGGATTTATGAATGGAATTTTCTACTAAGGAAAGAAAAAAAAAACTATACAAATTCTAAGATTCCTTGGAAATTTGATAGTTACTTTGAAATAGAAGGACGATGAGAGGATGACAGAACAAATAAATACCATACTGTAGTATATAGGTAATAATTACTGTTTTCTATATTTTTGTATCCGTTTGCATCCGTTCTTTTGAGGACTAAAGCGGATTTTCTGGAAATTCCTGATGATTTTTGTTTTTGTTGTTTTATAACTAAGTTATCGTAGAAAAGTTATATTTTTTAAACATATGTATTCAAAACATCTCCCATGGAAAGTAGATTGAAAGTTTTAGTATATGTAAATCTATTTATCTGATGGGATTAAATTAGATACCTAACAAAAGTCAGATTTATTTTTTTTGTTCTTCACTAATGACCAAATTCACTTTGTTTTTGGTTGTTGTATTAAATTGAATCTCAAATTAAATTAAATTGAATGAGGACTTACTGAATCAATACAATTACCTTAATAAGTTGATCGCAAATTAAGGTGATATTGCTTTGTATATCTATTATATAATATAGCAATTATTTTGAATAGGCCAAAGTTATTATATTTTTGTTATTATATCCAAAAGGCTCTTGAATTTTCGATTCGAATTAGCTTTTTACGGCCTTTAGTCCATATATTTATATACTTTATATTATGCATAGAATATAATACTTTATTATTTGACTTTACTGGTATAATTATGGGTAAATATAGTGTGTCCTGACTGTGTTGTGTATTTTGAAAATTTTTTATTTTGAAGATTTTTATTTCACTTTGATAATATCAGTTCAACAAATCAGCAATTGTTTAAAATAAAGAACAAATATATTATCTGATCTCAGAATTAGCTACCCAAGTTTTAAGTTTATTTATTTCGCTAAAACAACATTTAAACTTCAAATTATTTATGTGCTTATTTGTACATATGTATGTGTTTATTTTGCCGACTTAATTTTGTTATTTAGTCAAAAATGTTTAAAAAGAAGATGTTTAAGAAATAATAGAGTAAACTTTTGGATTGGATTATGATTTAAATTAAGTTTTGTCAATCCAATAAATATATTTAATTTTTTATTCGGATCACAATCGGGAAGTTTAACTTCTTCAATTCCGTTTTCCATCAAATGTAAGGAGCTTATAGTTTTAATGTTACCAAGTTTAACGACTTGTTCGAAATCCGAGAGTTTTGAACGATGCAAGTCCAGTTCACGTAAATTCTTAAATATTTCCATACAATCGAATGGTATCAGTTCTGAGATATCATTCAAACTGTGCTACCTTACCGACATGAATAAAACTTCCAGATGTGGGATGACCAGTCTGAAAGTATCTTTGTCCGTTGACGGTTCCATTGTGTTTGCCCCGTCTGGGATCGAACGGTTTGTCTCAGAGACAAATTTTTTGCACTTCCTGACTCTTAATGAGTTAGCGCTACTATTTGCATCATTTATTCCACTATCCGCAGAGGACATAATGCTGTTGTTATTTGCAGGGAAATGGTTTGTCGTACAGCTTAAGAACTTCTTCGAGAGAGACGCATTCGTTAGGGTTCTTTCGAATACACTTTCCAATTAAAATCTTCATTGTGTAAGAAAGAAATTCAGGTACATCAAAGTCAGACATGACAATTTTTAATAGATTTCCATCTCTGAAGAAATTTATGGACATCTGGACTTATCCTGAAAAATACTAGGTATTTACAACTCTAGAAACAATAAAGAAAGAAATTGAAATTTGGGTATGTATTTCAAAAATAAATTCACTTTATCACTTGAACAATAGGAGGAAACTTGACTAGCTCTTACAAATAATTTCAATGTACAAGAACGTCTAATCGTAATCGAGTACCAGACCGAATTCAGAATTGGAACGTGTCCAAAGCGGAAGCGTTTGATACTTGGATGGCAAGTGTCTTCTTTTTTGGTACATTCCTCTTCTAAGGTGCCAACGTGCGAAAGTGATGTTGCTGTTGTACATCCCTCGAAGGCTGCTGTCGTGTGTTGTATTCGTTCCATGTATATCCTGCTGATACGACTGGTAAGACAATAGTAGACTCCACTAGAAGACTTCTTTACCATAAAATTGAGTAAAGTGCCAAAGAAAAATATTAGGTAAATAACTAAATCTGAATAAAAAAAATTGGATTACCATTTTTTGAAGTAGTAAGCTCCACTCTTGTGCACACATCGCAGCTTTCGTACAGACTTTAATATCTTGTGCTTTATCTGTGGCAATGAAATACCATTCTCTTTTTGTTGTTTCAAGTTTTTGATGAATATTTTGATTTGATTTTGTTGATTAGCAGTAAACTTTTTTTATAAACTGACTTGGTCGATTTTTTTTTATACTTTGTACGCAAAAACGTTTAGCGAAATTATGGAAGAAGTGTAAGATCTAAAAACTCTTGAATAAACATATGCAACAACTCAGATATTGTTACACTTTTTCTTAATTTTATGTAAATATATTAGAACTGCAAGTTTATGCGACAAAACGCAAAAAACAGAAAAGTAAAAGTAAAAGTGAATTAATCAAAACTACGAGCATCAGCCAAAAGTAAATAAACCACCATTTTGGCATTTGAGAAACTGTCCTAAGCTGGTATACTGTTATATAGATAAACAAACGATTTTGGTTTGTTTATCTGTATAACAATTCTTCAAATAGGCACAACTTTTTGGCGTCTATCCACTATCCAGTTATATATTGAGATCAGTGGTCGGTGCATATCATGTCCATATCTAATACGTCAATGGTTCAGAGAGTATCCAAATCTGACTGACGTCCAAAGTGGGTATTAAAGGTCCGTTTGCACTTTTTTGTTGAATCGAATCTTTTAGGCCATGTGCGAACAGCGTTAAAATTTCATCCTCTGGCTAATTTTTGACGTTTGAGTTGAGGTGAATAAATGTTTAGCTTTTTGGTGTGCGAACTAGATTAAATGGGTTTTTTAACACTAATATATTTTTTTAAATTTCCCTACAAGAATTGCAAAATTTCCCATTCTATTTCTTGGTACAGGGAAATGTAAAAATTTGTTTTGGAAAAAACGAAAAAAAAGGAACGCAGCATATAGGAAAGTTCTTAGCTGATTTTGGAATGGTAGCAACCATCTAATTCCGTTTAGTAGCTTAGAAGGTATGGCCCCATTTAGCATTTTGAACGTATACCTACATTTTGTAAATCCTATGAATTTTTTTGATTTTGAACCAAATAAAACACTGACTATGCAGAAAGTAGCTCGGTTCAAATATGTGTCTGGAATTATATCAATCATCCAGATCAGTTCAGTTTTCCATAGCGCCACCTAGGGAATAATTTGTCCCCGTCAAAATCGGTCCTGTAGATTCTGATCGGTTTATATTTACGAAAATGCAAAAAAAATCGACATTATCTATCGGTCAGTGAAAGTCTCGTCAAAATCGGTCTAGCCGTTCTCAAGATTAGCCAGGACAAACAGACAGACAAACAGTTTAAAAATGTGTGTTTTGATATAAGGGCTGTGTATGCTCTCATATGCGTGTAGTAAAATATTGTTATTTTGACATTACAAACAGACACTCCATTTTTATTTATGTGTATAGATTTATTTTATTTTGTTAAAGAAAAAAATTGAACTACTTTGTAAAATAATTAAAATTATGGGAAGTTTTAACGCGGTACTGAACACTGGTTTGGCAGCTGAACTTTACAAAAAAATTTGTTTCACAATGAAGATTAATGTACAAAAGAGTATATCGGTTCATTTTAGTAATTCTTCGTACCTAACGAAGTTAAATTAAACATAATTTAAAAAAACACAAACGGAAAATTTGACATTAATGATTAATATAAAACAAACAAAAATAAATGCAAATAAAAACACACACACTAATCCGACTGTCTCTCTTACTCCTTTATCCACTCCTTTATTTGTATTCACTTGCTAAAATTTTAGCCTGCTCCAGAGCAGGCTAAATTTTTGAAGTTTATATTCACCACACTAGTGTCATAATTTAGCCAATGGATAAAATTTTAACGCTGTTCGCACACGGCCTTAGTTTTGTAAAATGGCCCCTATTACGGTTGTCAAATATCAATAGGGCTTTTTAGGTAACAACGATATATCTCTTTCTCGTTCTCACAGAATTGTCAAAAACAGCAGTATGGTGAACAGCTGATTTTTTTTTTATCATTGTTGAAAAATTGATTGAAAACAAAAGTGGGAATTTTAAAGATTTGTGCGCGAAAATTGTGAAAATTGTTAGTTTTCACAAATTTCACACAAAAAAGAATACCGCATTTAAAAATTATTTCCAAATTGTTTTCTCCAAGATCTTGAGTTTGACAGTTTGAAAAAAGCGCGATACATATTTCAATCTGTCTTCTCCATAGTGTGAGCTTTGACAAGATGGTAAAACTCCCTATATTGCTTTTTAGGTAACAACGATATATCTCTTTCTCGTTCGCAGAGCAGTGTCAAAATCAGCAGTTCGCGGATGACAGTTGAATATTTTTCTTATAATTGTTGAAAATTGATTGAAAACAAGAGCGGAAATATTAATTTTGTGCGCGAAAATTGTGAATAGTGTATTATTAAACTTTTTAGTCACGGAAATTTCAAATTTCACAGGAAAAAAATATATTATTTACAAAATTATTTTACAAGTTTGACAGTTGGAAAAAACCACTGATCTCAATATATAACTGGATAGCGTATTCCATAGATGACAGATGGTGGATTTTATCATAATTTGACGTCTACTTTGAGAAAAAAAAAATATTTCAATGTTAACCAAACAATTTAAAAGCAAGGTGGCTTTTTCTATGATAAATCAAAATGTCTGAATACTGCTTATACATTATCTTAGGTATACAGTTTTTTTTTATTTTTGTCTGAAACCAAAATGTAATGATGCAAATAGTAGCGCTATCTTATTTAGAGTCAGGAAGTGCAAAAATTTTGTCTGAGTAAAACCGTTTGGACATGGCACCAAAATATGTTCATGACATTACCCAGTTTTTCGTTCATTTTTAATTTTTTTATGAAAATTTAGGTAATGTCTTAAACATATTTTGGTGCCATGCCCGAACGGTTTGACTCAGAGATAAAATTTTTGCACTTCCTGACTTTAAATAAGTTAGCGCTACTATTTGCATCATTACATTTCGAATCCAGACAATATTAACAAAAAAAGTTACTGCAAAAGCAAATATCACATCAAAATGTCTGAATACTGCTTAAACATTATCTTAGGTATACAGTTTTTTTTATTTTTGTCTAAAACCAAAATGTAATGATGCAAATAGTAGTGCTAACTTATTTAGAGTGAGGAAATGCAAAAATTTTGTCTGTGAGTAAAACCGTTTGGAAATGGCACCAAAATATGTTCATGACATTACCCAGTTTTTCGTTCATTTTTAATTTTTTTATGAAAATTTAGGTAATGTCTTAAACATATTTTGGTGCCATGCCCGAACGGTTTGACTCAGAGATAAAATTTTTGCACTTCCTGACTCTAAATAAGTTAGCGCTACTATTTGCATCATTACTATTTGCATCATTACATTTTGGTTTAAGACAAAAATAAAAAAAACTGTATACCTAAGATAATGTTTAAGCAGTATTCAGACATTTTGATGTGATATTTGCTTTTGCAGTAACTTTTTTTGTTAATATTGTCTGGATTCGAAATGTAATGATGCAAATAGTAGCGCTAACTTATTTAAAGTCAGGAAGTGCAAAAATTTTATCTCTGAGTCAAACCGTTCGGGCATGGCACCAAAATATGTTTAAGACATTACCTAAATTTTCATAAAAAAATTAAAAATGAACGAAAAACTGGGTAAAGTCATGAACATATTTTGGTGCCATGTCCAAACGGTTTTACTCACAGACAAAATTTTTGCACTTCCTGACTCTAAATAAGTAAACGCTACTATTTGTATCATTACATTTTGGTTTCAGACAAAAATAAAAAAAAAACTGTATACCTAAGATAATGTATAAGCAGTATTCAGACATTTTGATATGGTATTTGCTTTTGCAGATTCAAAATGTAATGATGCAAATAGTAGATTACGCACAGGGTCCTCTTTTGTTGGTGGCCTAAAAATGCAAATAAAAGTGCATTTGTTTGCTTTGCGTATGCTATATTTAATATAAGATTTATAAATATACATTATAAATATACATTAGGGTGCATTGCATATCTTTCCTAGTTTTGTACGAATCTTTAAATCTGTTATGGTGCTTCTTTGGTGACATTGCGGACATAAAAGCAAAACATTATGAGAGGTATGCGATTTCATAACTACTGGAAAATGTTTTCTATATTCTCTTGGAACAATTTTTTTTTCTAATATAGGCATCTTTTCGGCCGCACAAAACGCATTGATTTTCTTTTGGTGTTTGATAATAACGTCCAACTTCACCAACGGCTCGACCAACTGGTTCAAAATTCAAGCGCACCGTATACGGATTTGAGTTTACTTGTTGTGCAAGGTTTTGATCAAATTACCTGAAATATGTAGATTATATAATAATATTTATATGTAATAAGTTCTGTAATATTTAAAAATCATTTAAAGTTAAAGTATTGTCAACCTTCCAAATTTTTCATGTTCACAATTAAAATACAATTTTAATAAAAAAACAAATGCTTACCATTGAGCTTTTTTTCGATCGCAAGTACATAGTAGCTCACCATCTGGTGCTTCCAACAAACAATTATCATACAAAGTTTTAGATCTTGTACTGATTCCTCTGCTCAGAGGCTTTTTTATTACTATATGAGCGGATTTCTTTAAATCGGATGGATTTCCTACAATTGCACCGTGTTTGGCAAAGCTATCTTTGAAGCGAACATCTAAAAATGGATCACATTCTTGTAGTACAAATTCCAAATTTGAATTATGTTGCTGCCAAAATCGTCTGCAAAATGAAAACAATTATTTTACTATAAAAATCATTTAATAATATTTAAAACTTGCATTTACCTCTTTTTCAAAACATTAGACATGGATTTGAATATTTCTACTACAACCATAGCATCATTGGCAGCATATTTTTGTTGAGTAGTAGTCAAACTAGGTGCCTCCCAATCAGAGCAAACTAATCGCCAACTTTTATCAAGATGAAAGTTCAATATTGACTTTGATATCTTTGCAAGAACTTCAGCTTTTTGATTGGTAAAGGAACTGGCCACACCAACACCATAATCTTATGCCAACTTCCCTGCATCGTCATAAGCACCAATGCCAACTTTGATAACTTTGTCGTCTTCAAGAAGTTATCTTAAGCTCATGCGAATAGTTTTAATATTGCAAAAGACGTATTAAAGCACGATACCTTAGTACCATGTTAGTTGCAATATGCGGTGGGTCTTCGAATCCCAAAACTCTGTAGGTATTCATTAAAATTTCTAAAAAACGGGATAAAATAAAATATTTTTCTAGAAATAAAAACTTATTGGGCCATATTCATAAAGATTTACTAAAGTCGTAACTTACTAATCACATTTTTGTCTTATTTGGTTACATAAATATGGCTCCTATTCATAAACTTTTTCCCAACTGTGTTTTGTAAAACTCCATATTACTCTCTGATCTACTACAATTAACCTTCAAATTGTGACAGCTGAGCTGACATTGTCAAAGAAATATTTTCTCTTCCATTGTTCTTTGGTTTGTGGATGATTCAAAATCGAAAATGGTAAGTATACAATTTAATGTGAATTTAAAACCTGACACAAATTTAAAACAAATGTCTATTTTAGATGAACAAAGAAAATATTAAGCGGGAGCGGCAGGAAAACTGGACCCAAGCAGAGAAGGAAGTTCTGCGGGAATTGGTTCGCCGCCATATTAAAGTTGTCGACGACAAAAAAAACGACATCAAAATGATTTCAAAGAAAAAGGAGTCCTGGACAGACATTTATAACAACATGAGGGCGGCTGGTTTCAATAGGTCTGTTCCCAAGTTAAAAGAGCAGTGGAATCGGATGAAAGTTGCTGCTCGGAAAAGCAACTCTGAGATGCAGAGAGCACTTAGAGCTACTGGTAACGTAGTGGTTATCAAGGAACCGCCTGAAGAGGATTTGATTGTGCGGGATATGATAAAGGAGGATTTAGTCGAGGATGCTATTTTAATCGATAGCAACAATACCTTCGAGATCGAATATCTCGACAATATCCAACAGGCTTCTCCAAAAGCTCCAAATGATCAATTGGATCCAACCGTCTCAGAGGAAGTAAACGATTGTGAGGAAATACTTCCTCCAATAGAAAAGCTAAAAAGGTTACCAAAAAAAAATCTTCTCAAACCAGGTGAAGACGTATTTCAGGAGCGCCGCAAGCATATTTCGACCAAAAACTGCAATAGCCAAGAACTTCACTTGTTGAAAATTGAGCAAATAAAAAACAAAATTCTTTACGACAGGACTCTTTTTGAAAAAGAATTGGAAATAAAGAATATCATCCTAGAAAATGAGAAGGCTAAATCGTTGCTCAACTATTAGTGATCCAGTCTACAACCAAACTATTTTACCTATTTTTTTTTTTAATGAACTGATTAATTTAATTTTTTTACATACATACCTACTTGTAAGTTTTTTTTTGTTTTTTAATTGTTATTTTCTAACATATTCGCATTAATGCTTAGCAAAAGAATAAATAAATATTTTAATTTTTATTGCTCGAAAAGTTGTGTTTTTGTTTATAATAATAACAATAAAAAATAATGGATTAAAGTTGAATAGGTATACAGTCCTTTTGCTGCAAAAGTTGGCATTATGGTGGCATTATGTAATTGCTAGTTCTTCTCCTATTCAGTTATTTGTTCTATGAAAACAAAAACTCAAAAGCAACATTATTTTATATTTATTTATATACCTACATACCTATTTAGTTTTAGATGAAATGTTGGTTTATAAAATTTTGGCGGAATACTCTGGATGTGGTCGGTCTATCTTCGTGTCGATTTTCCGCATCGTTATTAGGTAATAACCTATCTTCTTCAACAAATCCTTCATTATCGTTACTATAAACTGCAATTTTTTTTAAAATTAATTATGTGTGAAAAAAAGCCGAAGTTTGTACATTATACACACATGAAAGGTTTCTTTCTTTGGCTATATTATGTAATACTGCTACTGCCACAACAACGTTCTTAGCCGTATCCAAATCCACTCTAAGTCTCTCGAAAATTGAACGAAATTTTGATTTGATTTGTCCGTTAAGGCATTCTATCTTGCTCCTTGTTGCAATATGGCAAATATTGTACTTTTCCTCTTTTCGATTTTGCGTATTTCTAACAGGAGTAAACAGAATATTCGAAAGGGGATAGCCAGCGTCTCCTAGTAAAATTCCTTGGTGAAAACTGCGTGTGGATTCAAGGCTAGCTTTTAGTCTGCAATTATTCCATATTCGGGAATCGTGTCTTGAACCACGAGATCGTGCAACAATATCTAAGATTTTGCAGTTGGCATCACAGACGATCTAAAAATGTTGACAGTATTAATTATGAAATATATTTATGAAACGCAACCATACTTGCACATTTAAGGAATAATATCCTTTCCTATTAAGAAAGTGACCAGCCATCACATCTCCAACAATTTTTCCTGGACATTTAATTCGCACCTGCGTGCAGTCAATTGTTCCAATGACCATAGGAAATCCAGCAATTTGAAAAAACCCGGATTTTACTTTTTGTAATTCCCGACTTGTTGAAGGGAATTTAATAAAATTCGGGAGTTGCAGAGCAAGTTTTTTTGCTATTTTTGCAATTACCCGACTAACTGTTGGTTGGGATATGCCATGAAGATCACCTACATACATGCAAAGATACCAGCATTGGGTTGTTTGGGTTCATAAGGCCATAATTTCTTCACCTACCTATATCGCTTTGATGAACATTTCTGCCAAAAAATCTTAACGCTGTTAGGACTTGTAGACTTCCAGATAGTGGCAATCCTCTCATTGTTGGTTGATCTTCAATATTCATTAAATTAATAATGAAAACTGCGGTTTCTTTATCAAATCGGTATCTTTCATAGAATTCCTCGTCCGTAAGTAAAAAAGGATCGAACCGAGTCCTATAATGCTTCCTTCTTCTTGCCGGTGGTACCATTTCGAAATCCTCCAATATTTCGAAGTCTTCTTCAATGCTGGAATCCATTGCGATTCTTTTGTTTTTATTTAATTATATTTATTTCTTTAAATGTGTATTCCAATACAAAATTATTTTCAAGCACGGAAAAATATGTTATTTTTTTTTTTTTTTTGTGTTTGACGTTTGTGTCGAATTGTTGTTTTAAGGTGGAAATGAAAGTTTTTTGTAATTCAATTGTTTTCCATGTAGTGGTTTTAATAGTTTGTATTTTCTCTCTCAACGACTATAACTATTCTCAATTTCAATTTTTAAATTTTTATTTTCAACAACAAAAAGTTCTTGATTGGAATTTTTTTCTATTATACAAATTTATTTATTTTATTTTTCAAATCACTTACACTTTATAAAAAAAAAACGAATTATTCTGTATGAGTCCTTAAGTTTAGTGGAAGATCTACTTTCGAGTGACGTCAACAACGCCAAAATGTGACTAGTGACCATACTTAAAAACGACTTAATAATGGGTTTGGTACTGTTTAAAGTTAGACTCAAGTTTTTCGTTTAGACTTGGGTCTAAATTTTCTATGAATTGCAAAAACTCGAGTTTAGCTTAAAAACAACTTAATAACAACTTATCAAACATCTATGAATATGGCCCATTTAATTTAAGACCTTTGGAGCGTTGCTACAATCCTTTGGCAATCGTCTGTTGTTTCGATAATTTCGATTTGGTTGTTCCGAAAGGTACAAAAGTTATAGGCATATTTTAGATGTTGTATTATTTTGACGATTTTTATTACAATACAAACAAGACCGAGACTAATTGTTTTGGCCAAGCGGTAGGTATTTGAAATTTTTCTACTTTCAGGAATGTAGGTTTTTGTTAAATTTTGAGTATTTATTCCAACTTGTTTGTTTGGGCCCACTGATCTCTTTATATTAAACAATAAATTCTTAAATTAATTAATAACTTTTTTTTTGCGCATTTTGAAAATTACTACACATTTTAAATTGCACGATTTGCGTTAATTTTTACTTTCTTAAAAAATATTCTTCGATCTCAAACACAAAGCAAAACGCCATTTTCAGTATTTTGACATTTGTTAAACTGTTATAGTGGTATACTGTTATACAAAATTGGGGACTTTTTCATAATATAACACATCTTCAAATTGCTTCATCTTTTTTATATGCATCCGCTATCCAGTATATATAGAGATCAGTGAATATAACACATCTTCAAATTGCTTCATCTTTTTTATATGCATCCGCTATCCAGTATATATAGAGATCAGTGATATCACCAAATTAAATTCCAAATTATATAATTTTATTTAAAGATCTGCTTTGACCAATTTTTATTTGTTTTTAAGCGAAAAGTTCAAAATCATCAAAACTTTTTTGCAACTTTTGTAGGTTGAAAGCTTCTTACTTCTTCCGCGAAACGCGCCCTAAAGGAGAACACAACGAACACAACCATTTATATTCATTATATACGGAGTCCATGTCTTAAGCTGTCATAGGTGCCACCAACCTTTAAGCAAAAATTGTATAGGTCATTTTAGGTAACAACGATATATCTCTTTCTCGTTCTCACAGAATTGTCAAAAACAGCAGTATGGTGAACAGCTGATTTTTTTTTTATCATTGTTGAAAAATTGATTCAAAACAAAAGCGGGAATTTTAAAGATTTGTGAAAATTGTTGGTTTTGCTAATTAAAATAAATTTTTAAGCCACGGAAATCACAAATTTCACACAAAAAAGAATACCGCATTTAAAAATTATTTCCAAATTGTTTTCTTCAAGATCTTGAGTTTGACAGTTTGAAAAAAGCGCGATACATATTTCAATCTGTCTTCACCATAGTGTGAGCTTTGACAAGATGGTAAAACTCCCTATTGATTATATTTCGCGCCAAAAATTTCCAGGCACTCCAAGATTTTGTCTTCACTTTTATGTTCACTTTAATTACTGACCAATTCATCGCCACTTTTCGTATCCCATATAATATTTTGCTAAAGTGACTAAACACTTACCAATAAAACACGCCTAATGTCACACTTTTATCCGCCCAAAAAAATCTCTAATGGCCAGTTTCTCCAAACACTTTTAAATATTTATTGGGTTGTTAAATCTCAAAATGGCATTTTTCAATTTCACCAACCATTTTCATTTTAAAAAGGGCCAATAAACTAAATTCCCATTTTGTTACAAATAAATTTTAAGAGAGAGCCATGAGTGGTGAATAAAAATCCGGGGTTGGCATCAAGTTTCCCCATTTTTAAAAATACACCTCCTTATGTTGGTGCAAACCATTTTAAGCTGAAATGCCAATAAATTTTATAACCCCGTTAACTAAAATGCTTTTAGGTGTATTTTGGTGAAACTGGGCATAATATTAATAATTAATTATTTAGACCGAACTTTAGATATCCGAATCTCAATAATTATAATAAAACAAATCGAATAATAAAAAAAAAAAAATAAAATGCGCTATCTGCGCAAACAAAACGAGATCGACAATTAAAAGACTGACTCTATTTGTCAAACAAGTTCAGTGGGTAGGAGTGGGCTACAAAAAGTATAACACAATGCAGCAGGTTAAGCAAGTGTACGCGAAAAGATACCAAAGTATTAAAAAAAAGTATCTTTGATTAGTTCTTTATGAATTAATAAATAAAGGGTTAAAATAAAATAAATACAAAAATTAAGGGCAACCAAACTCGAGAAACCAAATATCGAAAGCGAAGGTCTATACGAATTATATTTTTGGCAATACTGGCTTCATTTGAAATTCACCACTAGGTACTTATCTGTTCAAAATGCCAAACGAATCCTTGCTCTTATAATTTTTTCCGAATAATTTGCTCCATCCTAAGTTTTCCTTCAGTATTTAAATGAGTTGCCAACAAAACTCCAATTTAACCACTCAAAATAATACAAAGGCAAAACAACAATTTGCCAACTCTTAAAAATTGACTCAATTCCAATATTATATCATTACGCAATACCGAAATATTTTTTTTTTTCAATTTCTTTTACCAATCTATTTCCAAGGTCTTCCAAGAAGTGCCTTAATGACGGACTTCATCTCGAACATCTTTAACATACCACATTGTCGTCTCTTTCGAACCCACTCTGTGGAGGTATTTGGCTACGGTGTATTCATAAAACCCCCCTCTTTGGCTGAGGCTTGCACCGTTGTTGAACCCAAGCCACGATACGCTAGGAGACGACATGGTAGAATTAACGAGTTCAGTTCCTTACCGTCAATTTCATTTTAGGAAACAGTAAAGCGAAAAACTATTCACCACACGATAATGTCCCCTGTTCCAATCCGAACTGTTTTACATTGATAGATAGATAGATAGATATTTTTATTTAAATTATTTCAATTTTGTTTACAATGTTTGCTCATTATTTAAATAAATTAGAGCATGGCATTGCTGCCACCCGAGTGACAATATTTAATTTGCAATTTTGTTATTTTAAATACTAAAAGTTTTAAGTACAAATTTATCTTTCTTAAACAAGAATTGGAATGTTGTTATGGACTTTTAGTTTAGTTAAAACGGAAATATTACATAAAGTTTTTTTTTTTTTTTTACTTAATTTATATTAATACGAGTACCGAAATTTTAATTCTTTTTCAAAGCGGGAATACAATTTTGTTAAAATCCTTCAGTTGAGTTAAAACATATTAGAAGGATTTTTTTTTACAAACTTTACAACCTTTAGTTTAGTTAAAGCAAATAGGTTAATGTTAAAAATTGCATCAAGTGAGGTTATAGTAACAATTATATGGTGATTCGGAATGACTAAATTAATTAAATTTAAAAGTCTTCATTAATAATTTTGCCTCTATAAATAATCGCCTCAGCTACATGTTCATAAAGTCAGAACCAATCTTCTCCATTCAGTAGAATTTTAACATCTTCTTCTAAGTAGTTTTTCTCAAAGTAAAGTCGTCTTAGCTCCCTCAAAATTGGACACGTTTCTTTAAAATGGAAAATGTTCTCCTTTACCCCCAAATTGCATAGAGAGCAAATACCATCCAGATCATTTCTATGCGGCATGTAATTAAGTTTAAACAGTTCTCCCCGTAATTTGAAAATCATTCCAATCATTTTGCTGGAATATTCCGGCTTAAAGTAGTTTCGTTCATTTAAACCATACGTGGACCCTCAGTTGCTCCAATTTAGAAGTTGTGACAGAGTACAAATACTTAGGATATCTAATAACACACAATTTGAATCTGCGAGCGCACATAAAAGATAAACAAGTTGTAGCAAACGCAGCAATTAATTGTATGTGGTCAAATTTCTCCAACAACAAAAGTATAGACCACCGCCTTCAAAATTCAGTGTGTTTGATGCAACCGTTAGAAGCTGCTTTTACTATGGTAATGAAGTTTATGGGTACAAGCAACTGGAAGAAATTGAATCTATCCAAAGATTTTTTTTCAAACGGATCTTTAGGCTCCCATTTAACACACCAAATTTTGCGATACGGGATTGCCTCCAATGTATATAAGGAACCTTAAAGCTAACGCAGACTGTATCATCAAAGTCATGCAAAGGCCGAACACCAATCTCCAGAAAAGAATTCTTTTAATGTCATTAAGATGTCGATATACTCCTTTTAAAGATTGGTGTGAATTGTCCTCGAAACAAAACTATCCTCTGACTTTCTGTGAGGAAGCTCTAGATTCGTGGAGAACTGCATTCTATGATTGCATTTCTACTCTCGATGAGCAAATATTTCTGGCTTTTAACGATAGGGCGAGAGAGTCTGTGTCCAGAACAATATAAAGCAAACTTACTCTCTGCTTGGTGGCTGTCAATTACTTTAGAGATGAATTTACTGTTTGGGAGATGAGTTTGAGTTTTAAAGCTCGCACAGAATTGCTAGAGATCAATTATAGGCCACACAGAAATGATATTAGTCCCCAGTCCCCACTGGACATTGTGTAATCTGAATCAAATTGAAAACATCTTCCACTTTTTGGCAATTTGTCCTATCTTACAAGAAATTCGGCGACTTATCTTCAACAATGTTTAAGTGTTCTGAACGGAGAGAGTTGTTGGAAGCTTCTTATTCGGTTTATCTCACATTCGGTTGAGTATAGAAATACATACGTGAATCTTTTTAAGGTACATACCTATGAAGGTAAATCTGATTTAATTTTGTTTTAGCTAAACTAAAAGCCTGATTTTTGAGGATAATTTTGTTTTAGCTAAACTAAAAGCCCTCTTCCATTTAATTTCGTTTTAGCCAAACTAAAAGCCCGCAATACCAGCTGATATTTCAAGTCTTTAACTGCTTCCATATTCTGTTTGTTTTAGCTAAACCTAATTTATTAAATGTAAAATAAAGCTTAACGTATGTCTTAAAAATATGAATCAATATTGTTATTTACTTTATTAATTTCGTTGTCGCTAAACTAAAAGCATATAAATTAAAGTCCTTGAGGTGTATAGTACCCTTTAACTATTTACATGAAGGAACGTACAGTGAAATCATATCTGCAATGGAGACACATTTCAAACCTACGTTTTCGGTGTTTGCGGTGTTTATGAGGCTGTCAAGCACGACGACGAAACTTTTCAAGAATGGGCAGCAAGAGTAAGGGCTTTGGCTGTAAATTGTTCTTTCGATACTCATCTGACCGTAGCGTTGAGGGACCGGTTTGTGATGGGTCTTCAAAAAGGGCCTGAAAAAGACAAACTGTTCCTAGAGAAGGAGAGTGGTCTGACGCTGGTGAAGGCGTTGGAAATTGCAATGTCCGTTGAATGTGTTAAGAAGCAATATGACGTCACAGAACAGACCATAAAAGAAGAACCAGCAGGCGTGTACAGTATACAAAAAAGAAGCGTTAAAAGCATGCAGCAACGTAGCAGCGGTAAAAATGAAACTGTTGTATCATCTCATCAATCAACAAGCGGTAAACTTGGCCGATGCAATGTGTGTGGATACACTAACCACAGTGAAAAAAATTGTAGATTCAAAAATTATGTGTGTAAAATTTGCAAACAGAAAGGCCATTTAAGAAAAATGTGTAACAAAAAGTTTTATAAAAATACTAACAAAGAGTGTAATTATATAAGTAATGATAATGATTTGCCCTTGTTTTATTGCAGTACAAATTCTAATTTAAATCCTATCATGGCCGATGTTACTGTGAATGGTAAAAATATGTGTATGCAAATTGATAGCGGGTCAGCGATTACAGCTTTATCTGAAAGTGATTATCATAAGCATTTTGCGGACTGTCGTCTGATAAAAACGAGTGTGATGCTTCGGAATTACAATGGTAGTGCCGTAACAGCTCTAGGATTTTGCAAATTCAAGGTAATTTATGCCAATAATTGTAAAATACTTGACATACATGTGATTAAAAACGGTGGCCCACCTATTCTTGGTAGAAACTGGATGTACGCATTTAGCGTCGGTATAGAAGAAATTAATTTTATAAATTGTAATGACCAAGATTTAGCATATGTTTTGCGCAAGTTCTTTGATGTTTTTGATGGGAGATTAGGCATGTATAACAAAAGAGAAATTACAATGCAAATAAAAAAAAATGCTATTCCAAAGTTTTTTAAGCCTCGTCGGCTTCCTTTTAGCATTAAAGAAAAGGTAGAAAGAGCTTTAGATGATTTAGTTAGATTGGGAGTTTATGAACCGGTCGAGCATAGCGAATGAGGGACACCGATTGTTCCTATATTAAAAAAGAATGGCTCAGTTCGCAAATGCGGGGACTACAAAACAACCGTTAATCAAGTGATTGAGGGGGTGCAACACCAGTTGCCAACTATTGATGAAATTTTCACAAAATTACATGGTGGAATATCATTTACAAAAATAGATCTGTCATCTGCATATCAGCAGTTAGTCTTAGATGAAAAGTCTAGAAAGTTGACGACTTTAAGTACTTCCAAAGGGCTGCTTAGAAGCACTAGATTAGTATATGGTATCACACCGGCTGCAGCCATTTTCCAAAAAGAGATGGAACAATTATTAATGGATTTAGAGGGTGTAGTAGTTTTTATGGACGATCTACTTATTACAGCGGGCGACAAAGAGACACATTTAAAAAGATTAGCTGAAGTTCTAAAACGTTTACAACACGTGGGGCTTAAGGTTGCTAAGGAAAAATGTAGTTTTTTTGTAGATTCTGTCAAATATTTGGGGCATGTCATAGATAAACAAGGACTCCATAAAGATCCAAAACGTGTGGAAGACATTATGAAGCTTCCAACACCTAGCTCGGTGAATGAACTTCAATCATTCCTAGGTGTTATTAATTTTTACCGGAGTTTCATGCCAGATCTAGCTACTAAGGCTAGTGGCCTTTATGCTCTGCTCAAGAATGATAGCAAGTTTGAATGGGGTGTTTGTCAAGAGAAATCGTTTACTGAGGTGAAGAAATTGCTAGCTTCAAATCAAGTACTAGCTCATTATGACCCGAATGTACCAGTACAGCTTATAGTTGACGCTAGTCCAAAGGGGTTTGCAGCCGTGCTAGTACACGTGTATAGAAGTGGAATAGAAAGACCTATTTGTTTTTCGTCTCGGAAGCTTTCAGAGGCG
Source organism: Baccha elongata (assembly GCA_951217065.1). Lineage (NCBI taxonomy): Eukaryota > Metazoa > Arthropoda > Insecta > Diptera > Syrphidae > Baccha > Baccha elongata. The sequence continues at coordinate 70,619,914 of OX578274.1, read as the reverse complement.
GAAGTAAATTACGCTCAAGTGGAAAAGGAGGCATTAGCAATTGTGTTCGGGGTGAAAAAATTTCATCAATATTTATTTGCTAAAGAGTTTACGTTATTATCCGATAGTAAACCTCTGGTTTCAATTTTTGGTTCCAAGAAAGGGATTCCTACCCTTTCGGGGAATCGCCTTCAAAGGTACGCACTTTTCTTGTCCGGCTATCAGTTCAAAACCGAATACGTTAACACTAAAAAGAATGTAGCGGATTATTTTTCGCGCACTCCTATCGACCCACCAGAAGAAGATAGTAGCGCAGATGATGTGTACGTCAATTATGTTCAAGAAGTCGGCAACTTGCCAATAAAGTTTTCTGATGTTGTAGCCGAAACCAAAAAAGACGATGTGCTAACAAAAGTTATGTACTATATACTAAATGGGTGGCCTTAACACGTTGATGATGAAAAACTCAACGTTTATTTACTCAGATGTTCTGAATTATCTGTTGAAGCGGGTGGAGTTTTTTGGGGTCATAAATTAGTGATTCCAGAGACTTTAAGAAAGCAAGTGCTTTCGGAACTTCACCGTTCGCACCTGGGTATAGTTAAGATGAAAGGGCTAGATAGGGGATATTGTTGGTGGCCTTCTTGGGACAAAGACTTGGAAAACATAGCTAAATCTTGTGAATCGTGTTTGTTATATCAAGATAATCCAATAAGAACCAAATTAATCAACTGGAAGTGGCCCGGTTAATTTTGGGAAAGAATCCATTTAGACTTTATGGGCCCGATTTTCGATCGAAACTTTTTGATAATTGTCGATGCTTTTAGTAAATGGATCGAATGTGTAGATAGGGGCAAAGATATAACTAGCATTCGTACGAAGGAGGTTTTGCTCCAAATATTTAGTAGATTCGGCTTGCCAGAGACAGTTGTAACCGACAACGGCCGTACGTTCATTTCCAAATTTTTTGAAAACTTTTTAATTAATAACGGTATAAAACACATTACCACACCGGTGGGCCACCCGGCAACAAACGGTCAAGCAGAGAATGGTGTTAGGTTGGTAAAATGAGGATTGAAGAAAGCATTACACTCAAAGAAGTCGGATGACAGTTTGAACTATTGCTTGCAAACATTTTTAATCGATTACAGAAAATCAATCCACAGTACCACTGGTCGTTCTCCAGCTGAATTAGTTTTTGGCAAGAACATTAGAAGTAGATTAGACTTAATGAATCCGTTTAGTTACAATCAAGAAGAAAATTTAGTAAAGAAACCCGAACAACTATTAAAAAAAGTCGAAAATATGCAAAGTAAACAACGAAAATACTACAAGGGTAATAATTTTAAGATATTTAAAGTAGAAGATAATGTTGTAGTAAAAGATTTTACGGTCCCTGGAAAAGTTTCTTGGATCAAAGGAAAAGTTGTAAAAGTACTAGGCAAACGTTATATTTTAGTCAAAATTGAAGAAAAAAATAATGCAATTTGGAAACGGCATTTCAATCAAACCATTTTATTAAATGAATTTAGATACAAAAACAAAAAAAGATTCATTCCAGATATTTTAGCGGACGCAACTGCAAAAATGAAAATCAGTGGAAATGACGACGCCAGCGATGACGTGGAGGCAGAAAAGGTAAATTTCGAACAAAATACTGCGTCAAGCAATGCACCGCCTATAAAATCGCCTTGGGATGGTCGCCTGAGAAATCGCAGGGAATAAATCTCTGATTTTCGTTCGTGCAAGGTGCAATTTAAGGAGGGACGTTGAGGTGTATATTACCCTTTAACTATTTACAAGAAGTAACGTATAACATAGAACCTAAGTATATACTAACACTAATGTACAATACTGGGATTATTATAAGGTAGTATGTAAGAACATAATGTGTATAGCAATTAAGAAATAAGATTGAATAAAGTCAGTATTGAATTGAACTCCTTCGTGTTTAAGACGTTACAGTCCTTATTTGTTTTAGATTATGTTTAATTAATTTTTTGTTTCTGCTTCTTAATTTCTATTTTTTGTCATAAATCTTGTTTCAAGCCACTTTGTTTGATTTTTATTTTATCTTTTTATACATTTTCTCTGATATTATATAGATATACATATATTTAATTAACCGTCAGACGGCTTAGGGCCATGCTTGTATATCTTTTTTAACTTTATGTTTATATTGTTCTGAAAAAAAAAAAACAATAAAGATAACGAAATATAAGTTCTTTCACTTGATGATCTTGCTTGCTGCATAAAAGAATACCTCTCGTTTACATCAATATAGCGACTTTTTCCATTGTAAGGCATTTGCACAATTCAAGCTGAGGACTATTCCACAGTTAGCTGCAAGATCGACCCAATCTTTAAAGAACAAACTTTTTCGGCTGGCAGAATTTAAAATAACAACCTTCGGCAGTCTGTTATCATCCATATTTACTACCCTCACCAAGTAATCTGCATTAAATTTTAGAGTTGAGACAAACAAAGAGGATAGTCTAGTATCCAAATTGTACTTTGGTGTATTTAACTCATTTGTGCTCCAAAAAAGAATCGCCTTCGACGTCGCATTAAAAACATTGAACTTAGCGTTTGTAGAAACAAGCTTCTTGTTGAATATCTTCTTCCAGTTAGCACAGATGGCCGTTCTGGCTGCATCAGCTTTAGCTTGGAGGTGTTTCTCCATGTTTAAATTGAACGTAACAATCATTCCCAGGTAGGTGTACTCCTTTACGAATTCTAACTTCGAATCGCCGTATTTCGAAGTGTCTTGTCGGGAAACCCTTCCGGAACCGTTCTGGAAAATCATAATTTTTGACTTTTGTGTATTTACTTCTAAGCACCACTTTTCGCAATATTCCTTAACCCTATTTATATTCAATTGAAGAGAGGAATTAGATTCTGCCAAAATAAAGATATCATCCGCATACATAATTATTTTAAACTTTAGGCATACAAATTCCAAACCACAAGGTAGCACATCGATGACATCATCCAAACAAAGTGCAAATAATAAGGGACTTAAGTTACATCCCTGACGTACTCCATGAACCATTTCTATACTTGTTGATGTCTCCGCACCATTGAATAACTTTCCAGTTGTTTGTTGATACATTTTTTCCAACGTTTTGCAAAATTTCGATAAAACACCTAAATTTGAGAGCTTGTAAAACAATGCTCTCCTATCCACCATATCGAAGGCTGCTCTAAAGTCAACGAAAAATGCGTATAACTTATTATTGCTGGTAAGCTTTGACCGTGCCAAACTCCCAAGTACAAATAGGTTATCGACTGTCGAATATCCCTTTCGACTGAAATTCACTAAGTTTATTGTTTGTATTTACCCACTTTGTGAACAAAATTCCCCTGTAGTTTTTGGGTCATTTAGATCACACTTTTTATGAATTGGCCAAATGAGAGCCTCATCAGAACATTTTGGCAGAACACCAAAGTTAAAAGTTACATTCAAGGATTCAGTTAGCTTTTCTTTGAAAAGTACAGAGGAGTATTTAAAAAATTCTGATGATATATATATATATTATTTCAACCCGAACTAGACTATAATAACACGAAGGAAAACTGCATATATTATTTCGCAGTTAAATTTCACTGTAAATAAATACTTTTTCTTTTTTTTTTAAATTAAATTCTATCAATATTTAAATTCTATTAATAATTCTATTTTATTAATAATTCTATAGTTTTTATTAAGAGAAACATGGAAAAAACAAACATATAATTTTAATGATTTAATCTCTATTCAGTGTTAAACAAACACCTTGAAGTATCCAATGGCTTATATCTTCGTGAGTTCTTAAATTTGCTTCGAATATCAATCCGATTCCAATCGCATTTCTTCTTAAAGACGTAGTGTATACTGGAGCTGGAAAAGTGTTCTAAAACGAAAAATAAAACAAGGTATAATATTGATAAAATTATCTTACATTTACATTATAAAGGGTGATTCAGTCTGTCAGTCTGTCAGTCTGTCAGTCTGTCAGGGTTTTTTTTTTTTAATTTTAGTACTAGGCCTAAAACTAACGGTGGGTGCCATATAACGGTTATGAAAAAACGGCTCTAACGATTGTTAATGGCGGCACTTAAGGAAACTTGACGTTTCGTTTGCTTACGACTATTATGGTTGGCCCTTTACCTCGTTGAGAAATGATTCAAGAAGGAAGTTAGATAAATATAAAAAAATGGTAGAATGAGTTCCGCTTATAAGATAAAAGGTATAAAATAACGAAATCTGTTAGAAAATTAAAGACTATAAAAACTGCAAGAATTATACAGAGATGCGCTATGAGCTTACAATTTTCACCTGGACATTGCCGGCCGCCTTGCAGCAGTGGCTGTAAAACCATTATATAAATTCAAAAAAAGGTGCAAATATTTAGTTCGGATACTCTTCAAATACGAAAACTTATTCTTTAAAGAATTAATTCAAAGTTTAAAGATACATAATATTTCGTAAAATTAATTTTACAATAATAAAATAAGTAATAAAAATAATATAATGATGCGGGCATTAATATAAAGATAGGTGCAATTAAATTCCACTACAAAAAAAAAAAAACCGGATAAATATCTGTTATTGTTGTTATAATGTACTATTTGTACTATAGAATGTCAGTTTTATTACTGACCATTCTGTTAATTTTTCATTGAATGTTTGAACAACAACAACAACTTGAAGGTGCTACCACCAATTTCAAACGAATTTTATTTACTCGTTCAAACGAATTTTGCTATTCGTTTTTTCCATTCTTGGCTGGAGATATAGCTATTTCAAGGAGTGCCAATTCCTATCATCAGTCTCCTTAGTGGTGTCGAGCTTTAATCCAATTTTATTATGAAAAACTTTTTCACATTCACATCATGAGATTCGAACCCACGCAATATCAGATTTGCTCAGTCTTCGAAGTCGTATGCACTACGCATTCCACCGCTTATGACCACTGACGTCACAGGTCGAGATGTTATGTTTGTTTGTTTTTCAAACAAACATAACATCTAAAATTGGTGGTAGCACCTTTAAGTTGTTGTTGTTGTTCAAACATTCAATGGATAAATAATCATTATTTGGCTTGAATATTACCAAATTAAATTCCAAATTATATAATTTTATTTAAAAAATCTGCTTTAACCAATTTTTATTTGTTTTTAAGTGAAAAGTTCAAAATCATCAAACCAACTTTCGTAGGTTGAAAGCTTCTTACTTCTTCCGCAAAACGCGGCTATAAAGGAAAACACAATGAACACAACCATTAATAATCATTGTATATGGAGTCCATGTATTAAGCTGTCATAGGTGCCACCAACCTTTAATCAAAAAATGTATTGACATTATATTTCGCGCCAAAAATTTCCAGTCATTCCAAGATTTTATCTTCACTTTTATGTTCACTTTAATTACTGACCAATTTATCGCCACTTTTCGTATCCCATACAAAATGTTGCTAAAGTGACTAAATACTTACCAATAAAACACGCCTATTTTCAGTTTAAACTACCGTTTTTCAATTTTTCGGTTTCACAGTTAAAGCCTAGTATGCAGCTGAAGTAAAACGAAAAATCCAATACAAAAATGACACAGTGAAATCATAAACGATATTTTCCTTCCTTCTTTTCGTTTTGTGGTACTCAGCTCCACGGTGAAACGGTTGATAACCGGTTCCAGTCTACACTACTCTCTACATTCTTTTCGCACACAATTTAATTGACACGGCGGAAAATTTCGTTTCTTTTCAGCTGCATACTAGGCTTTATCGTTTAACACAGATTGACTGACGTGGTAGTCTGGCAGACACCACAAAATCTAAAATTTGGTATTTCGCCGTTATTTTTTAAAATTTGACCTGGGCGTTCTCAGTACCTTTTAGTCGTACGTTCAAGCATGCGTTAGTGTATAGTGAGCTGTGGTGGCGTGCGCACTTGATGCTGTGTGAAGGATAGTGTAGGAGACCACCACGTCAGCATTAAGAGGTATGTGTCTGTGAGACCACCACCTCAGAGTCATTGTTTTAATTCATAGTGTCTGTGAGACAACCACCTCGGTGTTGTTGTTTATCTTCATATAGTGTCTCCTAGACAACTCGTCAGTAAAATTGTTTGGATGAGTATAATTTTTAGATGGCTCACTCAAATAACAACCAAAAGTTGCAAAGATTGAATTTGTCCAACTAAAATTAAAAGGGAGAAAATTCTTTAACTTTATATGTGTTTTTTATTTAACATAATGAGTAATTAAAAATAGTAATGGGCGCTCTAAGCTTTAAAATAGAATAGTTAAAAATATCAATATGAGACAAGTTTTTGAAATCCAAGCTGTCCTAATGGTGTCTGCTATACTACGACGTCAGTGGAACTGCAACAAAAAAGTCACGTCAGTCGCAGAGGGTTATTAAACGATTTCAATTTCATTTTGTCGTTTAAACGCCGCCGTTTCCTTTAAAGTTTTAGAACCAACAGACATCATCATTTTAATGTAAATTCTGGTACATGGACATGATATTTTAATACTTTTTGTTATCACTGTTCGAAAGAATTAAACAAAAAGTTTAAGCTTTCGTTCAGGAGAAAATTCTTTAACTTTATATGTGTTTTTTATTTAAAATAATGAGTAATTAAAAATAGTAATGGGCGCTCTAAGCTTTAAAATAGAATAGTTAAAAATATCAATATGAGACAAGTTTTTGAAATACAAGCTGTCCTAATGGTGTCTGCTGTACTACGACGTCAGTGGAACTACAACAAAAAAGTCACGTCAGTTGCAGAGGGTTATTAAACGATTTCAATTTCATTTTGTCGTTTAAACGCCGCCGTTTCCTTTAAAGTTTTAGAACAAACAGACATCATCATTTTAATGTAAATTCTGGTACATGGACATGATATTTTAATACTTTTTGTTATCACTGTTCGAAAGAATTAAACAAAAAGTTTAAGCTTTCGTTCAGGTTTAATTAAACTACAGTTTAAACTCTTACTGGTAAACTTAGCAGAAGTGTATATAGCTAAGAGTGAATCAAGACGCAGTTTTATTATAAGTCGCTTAAGGACACTATTTTGTCTTGAATCACCAATTTTTGTTATCAACAATCCGACCGAGCGAAAAAAGTATTGCAGTAAATAGAACGCAATCTTACACAATATTATTTCAATTTATTTTTTTTTGCAAATTATGTTTGTAAGGAGCGAGTTGATAGGCACTTCTGACATTTGCATCGCAAATTACAATATGCCATCATGGTCTTAAGAAACCATATCCCTAATTTACGACTTATATTTTGTATTTTCAGAACTAAAAATTCAAAATCATAGTTTCGCTAAATTCGTCTAGTGATTTGCAAGTTTTATTTTTGTGATTTATAATTATTTAGGTGTAATTTGCACCAGTTACACTGCGAATCTGAAATGTTGAGTCATATTTAAAAAAAAAAACCATGTCTTCAATTAACAACTTAAATTGCTAATATTTTTATATTGAATCATTTAATTTAATTTTAATTATATTGAAATAAACAATATTTCACTTACTTGATTAACTTTGGACCCAGTAGGGATTGAACTTCAGACGTCCGGTGTGAGAAACGAGCATGCTACATTTTCATTTTTAATTAATTTTTTTATTTTTCATTTTCTTATATCTATCTTAATGCTAGACAAAAAATCTTAAACAACTAGCTTCCATATTACCTTAATTATCTTACTGGCCCTATGCGGGCGCTCTAAATTAACCTATAACGTATTGAAACGATGCCTTTCGGCGTAAAATCACTTATATTTAACTAACTTAACTTTAAAACTTAAACTAACGAGAAAATTATTATAAAAAAACTCATTTTCATTATCATTTTTTTTCACTTTTTTATTAAGCTACGTTATATATAATTATATAAAACTAGCTAAAATTATACCTAATTAAACTACTTAAACTTACTTAAAAACTAGAACAGCCACCAGCAACTTTTTTTTTTTTTTTGTGCCACCGTCACTGTTCAACCTACTCTATATTTACCTTAAAACTATGTAAGTCGGCCAAAGCAACAATGTGGTCAACTTTCCATATCAAGGTGGTCACCCAACCACCAGAATTTTTTCATTTGCTTAACTAAGTCCTTTATGTCCCGAAGGGGCACAGCTCTACTGAACCACAGACGTTCTGCTCCGTTTCCAGAGCTGACGTCCCGATCGTAAAGGAGTCGCCGATCCACAGTCCTACGGCCGACTTGGTAGATTAACGAAACCGCCAATCTATCCTGTATCAGCCCACGACTGTCTAAAAAGAGGAATGTCTCGGGCGGGATGAAACCGTTAAGACGCACACTTTCACTATACTCATCATTGGGGTAGTAAGCCCCAAAAATAAGTCCATTGGTCGAGGTCATCGCTCTTGCAATGTGACCCCGAATCAGCTTGATTAAAAAGTTATCTATCCTGTTTATATTGGCCCTGTTGTATAGAACCTCGTTGGCATAGTAATGTGTGTACTCCGACTCTGGTGTTCTGTGCAATCCAAGGCAGCGTCTAAGACACTGCCTCTCAAACACCCGAATCTTTTCCATTTGAGATGGGGCAACGTTAAACCACACAGGGCACCCATAGGCAATCATTGGCCGGATGAGGGCCATGTAGAAAATCACCTTTACTCTGCTGTCGAGGCGGCTGCTATAGAACAACCGTCTTGTCAACCCAAAGGCTCCCCTAGCTCTGGTCAGAGCAGCATCTACATGTCGATTGAAATATAGATACTGATCTAGCCAGATGCCAAGGTACTTTACCACATCTTTACTTGCCAGTGGATGTCCACTTGGTCCAACGATCACTAGATTTCTCCAGTTCTTTCTTGTATCCCTAGAAGCCCTAGACAACGGGGTTCTAAACAGGATAGTTTCTGACTTCTGACTTCCAAATGACTTCAACTTTTGGACCAGTCCTGTACGCTACAAGGTCATCGGCATACGCAATTGCATGAGTGAGACTACCTATCAGATCGCTGGTGTAAATACTAAAAAGAATTGGCGAGTTCACAGCTCCTTGCTGTAGACCGTTTTTAATATCAAATGTTGTGGTAGAAGTTACATTGCCACTTTTGACAACAAACTTTCTACCATTGAGCATGTCATGAAGCATATATAACAGTGGTTTACTTATGCCAAATCTAGATAGCTTCAGATAAAGACCCTCTAACCATACGGTGTCGAAAGCTTTTTTTAAATGGACTAGAACGGCACCCGTGCATTGAAACAGCTGTTTTCCAACTCACTGGATAATATGCATTATTCAATGCGTTGTTGAACAGTGTGGTATAAATGCCTACTGCTTCCTGAGGGAGATGTCGTAAAACAATGTTGGGTATACCATCGACCCCCGCAGATTTCTTTTTCTTTAATGTTTGAAAAATTTACTGAAGTTCTACCTTCGAAATTAACAATGAACTGGGTCCATTTCGCTCGGCGATGGTGGCGTTTGCCAAATTTTCGTCATTGAACACGGTGAAATCGGTGTTCTCAAGTCGCCATTGCGTAATGCTATTTCCAGGGTAGAAGTTGTGCAGTAAGGCTCTGTTCTCCAGGTCATGATTCAGACGAATGCTAGCATTCACTACAACTTCTACTTTTTCCTCAGGATCTTCTATTATAAAAAAATTATTATCGAGAACGGCAGCCTCCGGATCTATTCCCGCAATCGTTAGTACGTCTTCGTTATCTGCTGTCCTCTGGAGTTTAAGACATGGAAGTTCGTTTTGATCATTTCTTCTAAATATCTTATTTATTTGAGGAAACATACTAGGGTCGCTAGAATTAACGGCCCGAATTCTGTTATCCCAGTATGAATTAATAGATAACCTGTAATTTTGTCTAATCAGATTATTAAGATTTTTGATCGACAACTTCAATGTCCTAATCTCTATATCTCGTGTGTCCGTGAAACGTCTGTACAGAAGTTTCAACCTCGTCAGAAGTCCACTTTTTTGTCGGTGTAGTGCATCAATTGTCGCGTTCTTGTATATACCAGTAGGGTCGTGTTTCTTATATTTTGGGATTATTCTGTCGATTGTTTGTTTTATAGTCGTGTCCATTTGATTCAGGTACCCGTCGATCTCAACGTTCGTCAGGTTCCTGTCATTTGGTGGAGAAATGTCATCGGAACGTATTTCTCTTGCCAAGGAGTTGGAGAAGCGTGGCCAACGCGTCTTACTGAAATTGTAAGAGTGCGCAGGCACATACTCATCCAACTCTAAAAATTCGCTCGGGAGCTGTATTATGGCGGCAAGTCCGCAGTGGTCACTGTCGTATTCAATCGTTCGTAAACAGTTTTTTGTATGTTGACCTACAGTGTCAGTTATTATCAGTCTTGAGTCAAGCAGGAGTAGATCCAGAAAACTACCACTTCTCGGAAAAGAAGGTCTATCTGTAGCCAGAAGGTCGATCCTACACTCAACACTGTATCGTCCCATCCAATTAAAAAGATGGTTCCTTCTAGGATTTTGTACTTGATTTCCCCAATCTACATGTTTGGCGTTCAAGTCCCCTGTCATGAGATAATAATTCTCATCCAAGTTCAATCTTAAGCATTCGAAAAGTTTTTCGAGCTCTGCGACAAAATTAGCTGGCTGAGGTTCGTAAGGTGCGTACACCGCGATTGCGTACATTCTTTTCCCTTGCTGGAGAGGAATGCAAACGATGCAAGCTTCTAGCAGCCCAAATCTTTGCACTTCACTATTATATATAACTTTATGTTTGAAGATTGCGACCCCACCCCCTTGAGAGGAGTTGGGCCGATCCCTTCTTACGATATTGTAATTTTTATTAGTCAGTTTGTGTTTCTGGTTTAGCTTAGTTTCGCTAGCCATAAACACATCAGGACTTTGGTCTTGAAGCAAATGAAAGAGGTTTGCTCTGCGTTAGGTCCTAATCAGCGAATTTACATTCACAGCTAGGATCTTAAAGGGTCGCTCAGGCAGCGAGCCTTTAACCATTTCGCTTTGCCGGCAGAATAGAGTAGAGGTAATCCACCCTAGCCGCCTGCTCCCTTATCTGTTTTTGCACATCGGTTAACTGACCATGAATGGTCAGCAACACCTGCATCAGATCTGCCTCTGGCACAGGAGCCGTAGGCACTTGGACCTGTTTGGCTACCTGTGGTTGAGGCTGTACCGTTTTTCCCTTTCCAGACGCCATTTGGGCGTAAGAAATTGCGGGATTGACGGAAGTTGATTTCTGGCGTCTCACCTCTACTGTCTTCTTTTGGTCTTTGTTTTTTCTCATTTCCTGAAACTTCGGAGATCCCCGATAGTTTGCGGGGTGCCCGGAGCCTCGGCAAAGTGCACACTTTAACTGGGTCCTGTCTTCGACCCTCTCTTTTCCGAGTTTACATTCACCTATCTTGTGGGAGTCTCCACACTTGACGCAAACTGAATCCTTACCACAGTTAGCTGCCACGAGGCCGTACCCTTGGCAGTTCATGCATTGAAGCATGTCTCTCTGCCTTTTTAATTTTTCCCATCTTACAATTTGGTAGTTTAGGACGGTTATACTCCTTAAACCACTCAACTTGCTTTGGGGCGAGAGCTGAACGAGGAAGAATGGTAAATTCCGTTTCTCCCGTCTGGCCTTAACTGTGGAAAACGGTCTGACCCCTATAAAATCGAGATAATCGCTCGCCACTTGACGGAGCTCAGCTAAGAGCGCCTGCGGATCCGTAGAGGATTCTATACCCTTCAGGAGGATGGTTTGCAGCTTGTCTTCCTTCGAGGTGAAACTGTAAAATTCTGTCTTCGTTTGTGACAAAAGATCTTTTACTTTTTTATAATGCTCGACCGTAGAGCAATGGATAGCGTGTCGGTCTGCGTTCAATCTTTTAATAATAAAATTATTGCCTATGGCCGACTAACATAGTTCTATTGCATCTTTTAATTCTATTTTACAAGTATTGATTGGTGGCACCTTACCTTTTTTTGCTTGTGGCTGTTGCTGATGTTGCTGCTGCTGTTGTGACTGCTGCTGCTGTGCCTGCTGCTTTTGTGCCTGCTGCTGTTGTAACTGCTGCGGTTGTTGTTGCTGTTTGTAGTTTCTGCTGCTGTTGCTGCTTCTGTGTCTTTTGTTTCTGTACTGGTTGTTGTATTTGTTTTTGTATTTGCTTTTGTTGCTGTTGTTGCTGATGTTTTTGTTGTTTCTGTTGTTGTTGTTGCTGCTGTTGTTGTCGCTGCTGCTTTTGCTGTTGCTGTTGCTGTTGTTGTTGTTGCTTTTGTTTTTGTTGCTGTGCTTGCAGTTGCTGATGCTGTTGCTGGGGCTGCAGTTGCTGCGCCTGCTGCTTCTTTTTGGGCTGAATTTCAGGAAGTGGTTGTTGTTGTTTGAGAGGCTGCTGCATTTGTTCAGCTTTTTGTTGCTCTTTGAGCGTTTTTTATCTTTTGCTTTCAAGAGCAACTAGGCGCTCTTTTTCCCTACGCGCTTTTTGTTTTTCTTTGAGTGCTCTTACCATTGCCATAAGTGCAGAGATTTGCTCTGTCAGCGATTGTATTTTTTCTTCCTCAGTTTCTGAGTCTGGAGGTTAAAGATCTACCAACTCGGCACTCACGTAGCGCCCCTCACCTTCTACGGACATGTAAGCAATGTCTTCGGCATCTGCCGCAGCGACGTTTTGCTCATCTGTCTTCTTGTCGGTCTCGTTGATGGCCCCTTTGGCGACTTCATAGTCAGCTTCTCCTGCTATTTCGTCGTCCGCCTCTGCCTCGTCATCGCCCTCATCATCATGTTCGTTGTCATCCTCGTAGGAGGAGCTTTCAACCTGCCTCTGCATTTTAGCTTGAGCCGATGCCTTACCCAACTTCGCTCTTGTGCTCCTGTCAGGGCGGTTTACAAGATGGGGCTTGTATCTAATGATACGCCTCCTCTTTTTGTCTTCTTTTGTTGTTGCTGCGGCACGTGCCGGTGTTGAGGTCTTGCCTTTTGGAAGGCTTGATGTTGTTGCAGTTGCTAAGCTGCTTTTATTGGCTTCGGCACGTGCCGATGGCATAGTCGTTGTTGTTGCTATAGTTATAGCTCCTGATATTTGAGCATTGGAAGGGCCCGCTATATTAGCATTTGCCGTTGCATCACCTGATGCTCCGGCAGCTTCTCTTGTTGTTGGGGGATCATCTTTCGATGTCCCCGTTGGCTTAACCATCTGTATTTGTTGTTCCTCTCTGTTTTTGTTCACCTTTTCCCAGAACTTATTTAAAAAAAGCCCTGACCAGGGTGGGGCTCGAACCCACGACCCTCCACCTCGTCGTCGTTCACGCTACCCACTAGGCTAACCTGCCTTTTAGTTTTTCTTGGCAAATGGCCAGTAAATTGTGCAGTAAGTGCACTTTAACTATTAATGAATTTAATTCAATTGAACACACTTGTAAATTATTTTTTTATACTATGAAAGTCGTCAACGCGTCTGTACACTTTTACAGCTGAAGATCGACTAAACGAGCATGCTACGTTTCTCATTATATTGTGCTAATCTGCGATATGATTTCACTGTTTCAATATATATCTCGCAATTTAAAATCTCGAATAACGAATTCTCACAATTTTTTCTTAAATTTCAAAAAACGAAATCTCGCAAGTTCAAAATCTCGTTTTTCATAAACTAGCAATCACAAAATCCTGTTTTTTTAAATCTTGCATTTACATCTCGCACACAAAAATTTCGCAATTTTCCACCAAAATCCGGCAAATTAAAATTCCACTAAATAAATGATAAATTCAAAAGAAACTTGGATTTACCCAAATTCGCACCCACCCCAAATCCTTTAGTGAGGCGAAGCAGGGGAGTTGCAGGGGGCAATCATGCCCCCCTTTACCTATCTCACTGTTTTTACGTCGTTAACTGCTTTCTCAATTGTGAGATTTAAGTTTTCGAGATTTTATTTTGCGGAATTGTGATATTGCGAGATTTTAAGAAACAGGATTTTGTAATTGCGAGATTATGAATACCGGGTTTATGTTTTTGCAAGATTTCGTAGTGCAAGATTTGGAAAACGAGATTTATATTTGCGAGATTTCGTAACCAACCCAGATTTTATCTTGCGCTTGTGCCAAATTACAAAATCTTTTTTTAAATTGCGAATTCAAAGTATCAACTCGCGAATCAAAACTCTAGGTATAGAAATGATCTTTGTGTTTTCGCAATTCACCACTTTGTTTTTTTTTTTTTTGTAAATTACAACTAAAAAGTGTCAATTCTTGAATCGCTACTTGGGTCATAGATCACTCTGTTGTGGTGAATTACAAAATTTTTGTTGTAAATTACGATCTGAAATTGGCAATAGGAGCAATTTTAATGATAAAACTATAATTGATACCAGTTTCAATTTGCGTTCTTAATGATTGCAATTTATCACTTTTCCTCGAATTGTAAATGGCAAATAATTTTATAAATTCACTAAATTGGAAAGTTTGTAAATTAGGGGTAGTTGGACTAAAGATCGCAACTAAGAAATATTAGATTCAAATAAATCGGCTGTAATTCTAAAAAAAGCCACATTTTGTGAATTGATCCCGCAGATTTTGTAATCGGTGATTTTTAATTCTCTCCGTGAAAAGAGTTGAAATTTGGGCTCTAGTCGGCAAATCAGCAGGATTATCAGAATTATCCGGACATGTCTCCATTTAGCATTGGGGACACAAGTTTGGATTTTGGAAACGAAAGTTTTTCATGTAGAAGGTGGTTTTTTCAGCAATGCCAGAACTATGGAACTATCCGTCCAGAGATACAACTTTTGAGTGGAGCATTTGAGTTTTGTTGCAACGTTATAAAAACTTTTGCCATAAGAACCGCTTAATCTGTTGGTCCCAGGACGGACCATCACGCCAGACTTGCTGCATGAGTATCTTAGCCGTTGTAATGACTGGGGGCTAACCAACCAGGAGGGTCAAAAAAACGTGCGATCACAGAAAGAACTGATCTCTAAGTGAGATCCAGGTGTTCTTCACAGGTCTTAAAAAACAACTAAGAGGAATTAAGTTTTGCATTCCATTGAATGCCAAGAGTTTTGGATACACTTTTGTCTTCAAGTTTTAAAATATCTTCATTATAAAGATGTGAGATGTGACGCAGAAATTGTTTGTATAAGCTCGCGGCAGTTGGATGTCCACTTTCGCAAGGGAAAGCCCGCATAGTGGAGAGCTTTGATTAACTCATCTTATCTGCCGATAAATTTGTTCGATATCCGCATTGAAAACACATCGATATAAATGCCAATTTATAATTAAGGTTGTTAAGTGATATTGTAAAACAGGACCAGAGTGTAGCAAGTTGTTTATAGCCTCTTCACATCGAATCGAAAACCGAGTCAAACATGCATACGTAAACGAATAAAAGCCCATACCTACACCGCTTTAAGAAGTCCTTTCATTACTTATCAACCAATAAATCCGAGTTTGTTTGGATTTTCTGTGAGTTTGCCGGTTATTTTATTCGATTAAACATAAAAAAACAATTTTGGATTGTGAAAAATTAATTTTGCGTGAATATATTTGAAGAAAAATTGTATGTGATTGTTTTTGTATATTTGTGTATATTTGTTGTTCATTGTGAATAATATAGTTCGTTCGATATCGGTGTTATGTGTATTGTATTTTCAAATTGATCGCTCAATGCTTTCCAAGCCAGTTGAAAACGGTCGTCATTGATAGGAAATTTGAAACAATATTGTTTGCAGATATTTGGATGCAATATTTTGAAGAAAAAGAAATTGAAACATCTTCAATTAAACCTATAATCTGGAAGAGAGATGTAGATGATACCTCCTGTATTTTAAACAAAAATGAGGTAGATTATTTCCTTGCCTACTTAAACTCAGTGTCACGCGAATTCATTGGCATTTGTGATGATCAAAAATCAAGATGGAGCTTTAGGTCATACCGTTTATAGGAAAAATACCCACACTGACAGATATTTGCATGCCGCCTCATCACCACCCATCTAATTTCAATTCGTTTGTATTTGCTTTTGCTCTTATAAATAGAGCTCATGCAATTTGTGATCAAAACCATCTTCAAAATGAATTAAATCGAGTTGATGCCGCTCTCCTGAAAATGGATATAGCGCGAGATAACGCTTTTGGAAACCAAATTCAAAACCAAGAGAGATTTCACATGATCGAAATGAAAAACGGGCTTTCCTTCCATACAGAAAAGGTGTTTCTGAAGGGATTGAAAGAATCTTGTCATCTCATGGTATAAAATCTATTTTCAAACCACCTCTGAAAATAAGGCACATTTTACGATCGCCGAGATAAAAAACCACTTTAAAACCCAGGAGTATACTCTGTTCCTTGTAGTTGTATCTCGCAATACATTGGAGAAACTAAACGAGCGATGACAACCCGTCTCAATTAAAACATTAAGGCTATACAGAAAAATGAAGTGACTATTTCAGCTATATATACAAGTATAACACTTGGCATACAACAACGATCACTACATAAGATTCGATTAGGCAAAATCTATTGCAACTGAAAGGTTTTATGTGTAAGAAAATAAAATCCACACAAAGAAAAAAGAAAAAACAACATCCACCCACAAACCATCAGTCAGCTCGTGACCACGACAAGTGGAACCTTGTCGAAACGTCGGGGAAACTTTCGTAGTTTATGAAAATAAAAATTCGTCGCGAAAAGTCCGTAAATTAATTTTTAATACATTTCCATTCGTTGCTCCGAGCGATATGATCTCTGGTAAGGTTCATAGGAAGGCTCCTTATGCCTTGCCATAGAACGGTTTATTTTTATTTTCTTATGCTGGATGTTCGTGCTGATTTGTATGAGCTTTTTAAAGGTCGAACCGCTGCATTTATCCCCACCTCTTGATCTAAATTTAGGCGCTCACAGAGTAAAATTTTAAATAAACCGGCGGATTAAGCGTTTTTTTATAGGAGTTCTTGTACATCCTTTTGCTTTTTCCATAGTTTCAGTCCACAAGACTGATTACATTTACAATTCATTTACTTCTATCATGTTTCCGTTCACTTTTTCGTCCTAAATCTCCTAGGTCCTTGAAAACAACAGTGTATGTAGATATTTTAAATTTGGCAACACCTTTGTTCTGTTAAGTATACCACTTGAAAAAACAATGAAAAACAAATTTGGCAACATGCTATTGTTATTCGCGTTGAAATGTATCCCATGATCTTGTATCCATATACCTAACACTTTCCATATCTTCTTCGTATTTGATGTCCTGCTACTCTTGTAAATGCAAGACCAATTTTCTTTACTAAGACCAATTTTCTTTACTTTACCTAACCAAAAATCAACAACACCCACATCTATCTCCTCATCTCTCTCATTATGCACTACCACGCTAGAAATATCTTCTTATATTTCTAGCGTGGAATGTTATCTGCTTTTTTTTTATAAATTTCTATTGTGATTTTGTATCAAAAAGTCAACTTTTTAAACAAACAAATATTGGATAAAAAATATGAATATGAATAGTGTATGCATTTTATTGAAATGTGTTAAAGTAATTAGAAATTAAAATACATATTTTGTTTGAGAAAAAAAAAATTGTTGGTCTAAATTGATATTTATTCTGCAATAGTTGTATGAATAGTTTTCGAAAAAAAATAACATCTTTCTCGGTTTATAGGTACTATAACTATTGTAAATTGTCGGTGTTTTTTCTATTTTTTAACCAAAATTGCAAAATAATGGTATCAATATTAAATATTTTTTTTTAATAATGGTATAGTAGAGGTTTTGGACTTTCCCATGATATCCTAAACGTCCAAATCCGACGAACACAGAATTATGACACAATATGGCTTCTGCAAGATCGCAATATCGTACGGAACACTCTTAAACGTAATTTGTTTTATCTCTTCAATTTTGGTATTTGGATCGCTATAAAGCTTGGCACAAAGCTCTGACACTTGTTGCTTCTGTTCAATTGGGTCATTAGCTGCAATTCAAAAAACTATGTTTCTTTCCGTGGATTGCAATAATAGTTGTTCTATTTGTTTCTCTAAGAATCTAACTTTATCTTGAAGTGATTGGACATTGCCTCTCAGGTCATCATTTTCTTGTCTTTTTTTTTATCCAAATCAATTTTTTTTTAGACGATATTTCAGATATTCGTCTTCTATTCATTAGTTTCTATAGATTAACCGTTTACTTTTGTTTTGGGCGCAAGGATTTCTTTTTTTCTTTTTTTTTTTTTAATGATTTAAGCTATTGCAACTTGCAAGGATCTTTTTATATAATGCTCTCTCTTGGACATGCTGCCCCCTCCCAGCCCAGGTATAGAGGTTGTAGGAGGCAACATACCCCCCATATACACCACACTTTTTTTTAATCTTATACCAAGATTTTTTTCTTTAAGTTTTATTGTATTTTCAATATTGACTCATAAAAGTGGAATAGAGTCCAAAATTTCGTTTTGGATTTTAATTCATGGCACCCGTTAGACTTAACTAGTACGAAGTGACTTTTAAAAAATAAAATTAGAGAAGTGCTTACAATAAACCTTTATAAGCTTTTACAAACCTGCAATTTAAGGCGGTGAGACTCAGTAGGAATTACTGCCAAAAGAGGAATTTCTTCAATGAGAATTTTTGGATGAGAACGGGCCAGTGCTTTTTTATCCGAATCCCATCGAGCACCCTCAATAAACAAGCCATGGATATAGGAACCCTTCAAAAAAAAGTTTGTTCAAATTACAAAAGAAACACAGGGCCAGTTGTACAACGGTGGTTCAAGTGCTTTACTCAGCGATTAACGGGTAAACTATGGTTTAACTGTGGTTCAGACATACAATTGACTATACTCTATTCATTTGGTATTTGCAACGCAGCCTCACGTGAGAGTTTTTTCAAAGACAGTGGTGCCTGTCGCAGTTCGCACGGCAATCAACTGATGCGAGGAAACAAATCGATCCCCATCGTCAATTGCCATCAACAAATAACCCTCATATGAACATCTAAATATCTAATCCGAGTTGCCATTCAAGTGGAGAATGGCAACACTAATCATATACTTGCGGAGCGTGTATTAATTTTTCTTTGGTGTTTCCATCGAGCTTTCAGGATTAATGACGATGCTCACATTGGAAGTGACCTAATTTTGTAAAAACTTTCAAAATATTGGTGCAAAAAGCGAAAAAATAATAAATTGCAAATGTCAGAATAGCGAATGTCAAAATGCATCCATGAGAATTTTAAAAAATCTAAAAAGCTAGACGCAAAACCGCGTCTCATATAGATGTCAAATTGCTACGGGTGAGTACGTCCAATGTGAACATCGTCAATGCTTTTAAACCTTTCTCTCTTATACTTTAAAAGAGAAATTTCGTAGCTTCATGTTTTTGTGTTTTCATGTTTTCGTTTAGTATAGTAGTGTAGGTTAAATAACAACTACGCTTATGCTACTCTTATACTATACAACCTATACTTCACAAATACTCTCATACTTAACTTATACTTATATTTAACAAATACTCTTATACTTAACTTTAGTACTTAATACTACTATATATGCATACTTAATGCAGTAATAATAACCTAATGTCAAACTTAAAAGACGTGCTTTTTAATTGATCATATTAAGAAACGGTTTCTCTACACATTGCATGGCGACTGTGACAGGTTGCATAATTTTGTACAACTAAACTGAACCTAACAGCCTTTATTAAATTATATGTTCCTTCTAAAATTGTTTCACCGCGAATTTAACATAAAATTCAAACTATTCCTTTTTGAACACAACTTACTGTACGTCGCGAAAATAACATAACACGCGCTTTCGTATATATATGGGTCGCACAAACTTGCTCTTGTGGCAAGGTACCTGAGGGTTTAAAGTACAAACGGAACATACGAAAATATCATATGAAATTTTTTCAAAAGATTAAAAACGCTATCTTACAAAGATTCAAACCAAAATCAAAATATGCACAAAATTTTCTTTACTAGATGTGAGTTTAAGAAAAAAAAATTTTCAAAATCGTTGGACCGGTTTTCAAAAAAATCGATTTTTTGAAAACTTTTTTCTAATAAAAAGTGAGTATGCAGGTTTTTTAAACAAAATTTACTACATCTTAAAACTAAATTTCATAAGAATGCGTCAACTGGTTTCTTACTGGTTTCACAAAAACAGATTTTCAAAAATTATTTGAAACTTAAATAAAACATTTTTGAATAATAGTTTTATGCCATATTATTTTAAATAGCAAGGACAGTTGCAGTATTGAATTTCGTTCAAATCGCTTGCCGTTGTCGAGATAGTCGAAATTTCAAAATTCCGTTATATGGAAGGTACCGTTTTCTCGAAATTGGCTCTAACGATTTCAACCAAATTTCACATGTGTAATGAAGTCTATAAAATAGTGAAAACCAAACTTTCAAGAAAATACAACTTTTGATAACAGTTATATGGTAGGTACAGTTATTTTTAGACTTCCAGTGACCTACAAAAATAGCTCTGGTCGTATTACCCTAAGGGCCATTCTTTTCAGCTCTGGTTAAATTTAACCATTAGCTGGTAACCATAGAAACACATACAAAATCTATGGTTAACAACTGAAATAACCAATGGTAACACATAACCAGAGGTGAAAAGACTGGCCCTAAGAATTATACCTATCAAATTTGAAGTTAATTAATTAATAATGGGTGGGCCCCATTTAGGGGCTATGGGTGCCGATATAGACAGGCAGGCCGACAGACCGACAGAATTGCCGGACCCACTTTTTTCGTCTTCTCTATCATCGTAATGTCATGTTTGATTGTTATATCAACACTTTTTTTTTGCACGAATCCAAGACTTCCCTTATAGTAACTACAATCGGAAGTAAAAATAAAACAGTAAAAATAAATCTCCAAAAAAACCAGAAATTTTGCATTTACTATTACATTTTATCGTGACTTAAAATTTCTTAACTTTTCAATCGCTGCATTCGACTTTTTTCAATGACATAATACGTACAGGACACAGATCACCCACTTGTTCTCCTCCGTCTCCTCCCGTAGAAAAACATTTTACACGCTTTTTTCTATACGTGAATACGTGTGAATAGTTAAATGCAAAATTGTAAGAATGTATGGCCTACCTAAATTTGACAGTCCCATTTAAAATGCACGGGCACGCATACAGAGTTACATCTTTGCAGTTTTGAAAGTTTGTTGGCAAAAGTGGGTGTGACCTCCTGAGATGATGTTCTATTTATTTATTATTCTATGGTACAGGAGAAGGATTCCAAGAAAAAGAAAAGTAAAAATACACAAAAGAAGTTTATTCCAAGTCAAGTTTTTTTTTTTTTTTTTTTTTTTTTTTTTTTTTTTTTTTATTGATTGATGGAGATCAATAAAAAAAAAAAAAAAAACTATACGATAACCAAACTGTACAGACGTTTAATCTTTTTTGCGAATTGGTGATAAAATCAAATTCGATATAAAATTGGTATTATATTAAATTAAAATAAATGAAGTCGATCCTTAATAGCAAAAAAGGTGGACTACGTTGTGCGCTAGTTACTTATATTATAGGATAGCTATAGCGACCGATTTCGGGTCATTATTTAGGCGCGCCTAAATTTGTATCCAGTTATTGCTTCAGGGCCACTAATTAATGAATGACAACTATGGCTACCGGAAATGGCCGGAAACCACAGATACACAATGTATAGAAATAGTACAGTAAATAAAGATGCAAATATGGGGTTTACCTTACAAAAGGTCGGGTAGTTCTATTTTTTTGACATGTTGTATAGGAAGTTTAGCTGACTAAAAATTCAATTTCCACAACCACGCCCCTCCACTCCCTTCGCTATCAGGAAAAAACTGCAAAACAATAGGGACTTTTTTCCTTATTTCAACTATAACTTTTGTCTGGTATATTTTATCGAAAAAAAAAACTAGTTAGCAAACTTGTACAAGACAAAATTTTCTACAAATTCCTCAAAGGAAACTTTTTTATACGATCAATAGTAATGGAGCTATGACTCATCCAAAAGAGCCTTAAATTTGGTACTTTTTAAAATTTGTAGCTTATTGACTTTTAAAGCGCAATAACTTCGAAATTAATAATTTTAGTGGAAAATTCTTCATAATCAATCTTTTGGAGAATTTAATTACTTACATTTTTCTTATTTAAATTTTCATTTATCGAACGATTTAATAGAATGACAAGTTGATAAAGTTACTCTATTTGTATTGTAATGCTAAACGGATGTACTTTTTTCTTATTAATGTTGAAATAAATGCATTAAAAATAAAATTCAAAACTGGGTCGCAAAAACTTGCTCTTGTAGCAAACCACAGGATTGAAAAAAAAATCAATTTAATAAATTATGTTCAAAAAGGAGACCAATATCAGAAAATGGCCTAAACATGAGACCAAGTAGTATGGTAGTTATTATAATACGTTGTTAAGCCAAAAACTTTGAATGCTATTTTGTGTTAAATAATAAAATAACTTCCATGCTAAATTTAAATAAATCGGTTAAGCCGTTATCAATTTATGGACAAATTTGTAAAAACCGTTAACACCAAATCTTCGATTCATGCATTTTTATCAAAAAACCTGAAATGCAGTTATGTTAACAGTAGTCTAAATATAACATGCAAAAAGTTTTATCAAAATCGTTAGAGCCGTTGTTGAGAAAATTTTGAAAAACTAAAATCGTTATATGGGAGGTACCCGTTATAGCCTGGCTAAAATAATAAATTAAATTTATCCTCTAGGGTATAAACAAAAAGAGCTATATATGAAGTTTGAAGAAAATCCGTCAATCCGTTTAGGCTGTAGGTCGGTGCACAGACAACCGCACATACGCACATCAGCACAGACAGACCGACAGACGGCATGACGAAACCTACTTTTTTGCGCTTCTCTAGTATCGTAATATCAGGTTTGATTAAAACCTCACATTTTTTTCTACACGAAACCAATATTTTCCCTATTGAGCAAGTAAAAACAACGTGACTCAAATTGAAGCAAAATACGTTTTTAGAAAAAAACGTTATAATTTTTTATGACTTTATAAGAATTAGCGTTAAAAAATAATGACTTATAATAAAGAACAAAATGAAAAAAAATTATAATTAAAGTGCTATAGCCATCGTATAGCCCTATTCAATACCAATCTATTAAAACCCATTTCGCCTCAAAGGGACGTTAACCTGATGTTCTAGAGTTATTTTATCGATTTGACAAAGTTCAGTAAAATTCGATGAAAAGGCATGAATACTTGTTTTTTTATTTGCAGCCTAAGTGAAAAATCTAAATATTCATCATCGTATAAGCTCATAAAGAAGAAAGAATGACCGAAATATCAATAATATTTTTAATGAAGTCAGAGACAAATGCGATTGGTTACTGAGCCGGACCATTGAAACGGTCAGGACCCGCAAAATAAGAATGTCCATACTATAAATATAACAGAAAAAGATGTAATCGTAAAAGATTTAAAAATTAAAACAGAAAACCTTTCCGAGTACGATACCTGATTCGATCTATTACCTCCACAAATCATGAAGAGCTTATTATGGAAAAATTACATAAAAATTATATAAAAAAGTTTCGTTGAAACAAAACTAATTGAATTGTGTTCTGAGTACGTAGATGTATTTGCATTAGAAACTATTAATGCCGAAAGTATAACCTAAAGTTGCACCCAGCTGCACATTTTTTTGGCCAGGAAGTGACATTTTAAGGTTATAGATGTACAGATAAGGAAATATTGCCAGACCGAAACAAATTCGACATATTTCTAAACTACCCAACGCCTTAAAATCGTGATGAAGCGAAGCGTTTTGTAGCCTCCTGCAACTATTATAGGTGCTTCATTCCCAATTTTGCAGATTATTCAAGCCATCTGACTGATTTATGTAAAAAAAGAATATAACCTTCATTTGGACCGATGAGTGTCGAACCGCTTATGTTTTTTTAAAAATTGCTCTGCTAAGCCAAACGGTATCACATTATCCAAATTTCAAAAAAGAATTTTGCTTCATTACAGATGCAAGTAAATATGCATGCGGTGCAGACATTATACGATGGAACATTTATGCCAATTTCATATGCTTCCCGATAATTTACCAAAAGATAAATAATAAATCAACTATTGAGAACTTATGCTCTACATTGGGCAATTGCACATTTCAGACAATACGTATACGGAAGAATTTGTTTAGTTAAAACTGACCACCGACCCTTATCATATCTGTTTCCATTGAAAAACCCATCATCGAAACCAGAATAAGATTAGACCTTGAATATTACGATTCTATAGTATATAGTATGTGGCGGAGTTCTGGATGTTCTGGCAACTCTTCACATTAATCAACGCCAGTCGAGAGTCGACAGAAGCAGCCTGCAATCAACCAACCAACGAAGGCTATAAAAGTACCAACAGCCAATCATCCAAAACGGTACAGCAAGAAGACAAAATGATTGGAATGTAAAAGCGTTAGACACACATCAACACATCAAGACTGCTTAACTTATTTGTGCTTGTTATTAACTTATAATAAATATCATACTTAGAATTAACATTTCGTTTTCCTCTTAACTTATAATAAATGTCTTACTTAGAATTAACATTTCGTTTTCCTCTTTACTTTTGAGATATTTTCCAGCGACTAATTATTAACCAAGATTAATATTGCTCTAACTCCCAAACTAAACGTAATTTTTAATGAAGACAAAGAGCGTAGAATTTAGCCATTATCATATGGTGGGTTTACATGTTCATCTTTATTATAGGAGTCTTGTCTGCATCCATATAATACCAATGCCTTTTTACTGAAGAACCAAGCCACTTTAAATAGTTTTTGGGATTATTAAGTTTGAAATTGTTTTTTTTTTCATCAAATTAATCCTAAAAGAGAAATAAACCGATTTATCGACTACAATAATATATTTCAATCAAAATTTAATTGATAATGTGTAATTTTGAGATGGTTTCTATGTACTCTTTTCTTCTTAAGTGTTAAAGATAAATATTTTTCTTTTTTTTAGTTCTGCAGTTGCAGAGACATGACATGTAAAGCCACCATTAATGGACACGATTGGTCCATTACCACAAACAATAAAAGGTAACGAATATGCTGTAACTTTAATATGCGATTTAACGAAATATCTAATCATAATTCCTTTGCAGAATAAAGGTGCTAAAACAGTAGCAACAGCGATCATAAATCATTTTGTTTTAAAATACGGCCCAATAAAAAAAATTTAACAGACTTATAGGTACACTCAGAAAAAAAAACATAAAAACATTAGTTTTTACGGTTAAATCGGTGGTTTTCTACCATTGTTTTTCGTCAATAGTTTGGACACCATTGTTTTAATGGTACACGTACCATCGGTACATTCTATGGCAGACGACAGCGTCGTAGACCATGCTTGCGCTGGAGAGATGGCGTAGACCAGGACGCCCGGAGCCTTGGGGTGCGAAACTGGATGGCGTCAGCTCGAGACCGGAGAGACTTGTTGAAGGAGGCCAGGACCAGACCCCGGTTGTCGAGCCGATAATGATGTACCATCGTTTTAATGGTATGAAACGCATTTAGTTTTAATAGTAGTTTACTATTGCTTCAATAGTACGTACCATTGTTTAGTTAATAGTACGTACCATTGATTTTATGGGATTCGTTTTTTTAAATTAAACTGAGATACAATTGCATTAATAGGTTCATACCATTGGTATGTACCATTGTTTTAATGGTACATACTTTTTATTTTATGGGAATTTTCTGAACATATTAATTGTATGGGAAATAAAGCGAACTCTATGCTTGGATTCATAAAACGGTGGGGAAAAGAATTTAACGATCCGTACGTTACTCTCTCATTGTACAACTGCTACGTTAGGCCTCATCTTGAGTATGCCTCACAAGTATGGACTCCTTTTTATGAAATTCATAAGAACCGTATTGAATCAGTGCAGCATAAGTTTATTCGCTTTGCTCTTAAAGGCCTTCCCTGGGCCGAACTTATAATCTGCCACCTTATGAACATCGGATACAGCTTTGCAGCATGAGCCTCTAACACGGATGAGTAAGTTATATAACTTGAATGAGAGCCTGATAGACTTTAATTTAAATAGAAATAATTTAAAAACTCTCTTTAGAACCAGTGCTTCACGATCATAATTGTTTCTGTGTTGTATTGTTATATCGTATTTATGTTGTATTTATGTTTATGTGTTTTTGTTTTGGTACCATTGCGCTTATTAACAACTAACACCTGCACTAAGTGATGAGCCAGTAGGACACATTATATGTGTTGGCAAATCTTTCTTTCATATGTTGATGTTTGCTTTAAGCTCTATTTGAAAATAGATCTGATAGGTTAAAAAAAAAATAAAATAAAAGGTTTCAGGTGCATAGAAATCGATTGAAAATTTTTACAGGCGAATATAAAAAAACCCACCGTTCATAAAAGAAAGACGTAGTTTTAATAAAACAAAATGAATATTTATATTTAACAGTAATAATAATATAGAAAAAAAGGAAAGGATTATTTATGAAGTTATATAATTAATAACTCAAAATATATCTAATAATAATAATATAATTTTTATTAAATTTTAAAATATATTATATACATATAAAATATATATATATATAAAAATCATTATAAGCTTTTAATAACGATTTCATATCAGGCTTTTTTGGTCATATATGATAAATGCAAATAACAACAACTATTATTCCATATTTAATCCTAGTTTTCGTCGGTCTTTTTCAACTTCTCCTGGAAAAAATTGAGTATAAATTCCAAAAAAAAATTTGAAATTTAGAAATAAAAGAACTTACTTTACTTTAGATGGCGCTCACAGTCCAGGATGGACTTCGGCCTTAAACAACAAGTCTCTTTAGCCAGCTCTGTTCCTAGCTAGCCGCTTCCAATTTCGCACCGCGAGTTGGCTAAGGTCGTTTTCCACTTGTGTGCGCCATGTTCCAATGCTGCGTACACCATCCGGATTAGACTCGAAGACTCGTCGGGCTGGTGCGTTGGTGTACGCTCCACGTGACCCAGCCATCTCAGACGCTGTATTTTCAGCTTCTTGACCAGGTTAATATAGCTGTATAGCCCGTATAGCTCGTCATTGAATCTTCTTCTCCATACTCCTTCGATATACACAGGACCAAATATCACTCGAAGAAACTTTCCCTCAAAGCACCCAAGTAACTTTTCATCCGAGCTCTTTAACGATGTTAAATAGGTTGCATGATAGTTAGTCGCCTGGTCTTAGACCTTTTTCAACATCAAACGGTTCGATGGTGTTCTTACCGACTTTGACATAGCAGCGAGATTTCTCCATCGCCATCCTGCACATGTTTGGCAGGGATGCCGAGATACGATGGCTCTTTACAGTTCGTCTCTATCCACGCTATCAAACGTCACTTTAAAATCTATAAAGAGGTGGTGTGTATCGATCTGGAATTTCTGGTTTTTTTCTAAAATCTGCAACTAAACCCACACTGATAGGGGCTAATCAGATCGTTTACAAGGGGTTTTAAGCAATCACATACGATAGCCGACAAGATTTTATAAGCGCCGTTTAAGAGACTAATTCCTCGGTAGTTAGCGCATGTCAAAGCGTCTCCTTTTTTGTGGATGGGGCACACTATGCCAAGGTTCCATTCATCTGGCATACTTTCTTCCGACCAAATTTTACAGATGAGTTGTTGCATGCTCCCTACCAACACACCTCCTGCTGCTTTAAACAATTCAGTTGGCAAGCCGTCTGCACCAGCCGCTTTATTTGATTTGAGTTTGGCAATCGCTAGCCGCACTTCATTCAGGTCGGTTGGACGAAAATGTTGTCCATCATCGTCCACATTAGATGGAATTAGTGTATCCACTACCATATTCTCTCTTTCATCTCGGCAGGCTTCTGTTCTAGCTTTAAAGCCTTGGGTAGATTGTTTTACCCTTTGGTAGAATTTTCTTAAATCACTCCTGCCGGTACAACCCTCGATAGACTCGACCGCTCGCTTCTTGTGCTCTCTCTTTTTCTTCCTAAGAAGTCGGCGTTCCTCCCTTCTTTTTTGCACGTAGAGCTCCCGGGCTGCTCTCTCAGTAGCTCTGGTTCTAGTCTGCACCATTGCCTGGTAGGCCTCGTTCTGCGCTACATGCGCCAACCGGCATTCTTCATCAAACCAGGAGTTTCATTGTGGACGCCTAGTGAAACCCAGCACATCAGAGGCGGCTTTTCTGATGGCTTTTTGACAATGTCTCAACTGGTCATCTGTTTTTGCTGCTGGCGGCGGACTTTTTAAAAGATTGGCAGAAACGTGGTTAGCAAAGTTCCTTGCGGTCTCTTGCGATTTTAGCTTCGCGATATCAAACCTTCTCACAGCATCAGTTCGGCGTAGTGGTGCCATGGATATCCGCATTCGTACTCGAGATACTACCAAGTAGTGGTCAGAGTCTATGTTTGCCCCACGGAATGCTCGAACATCCAAGATGCTGGAAGCATGTCTGGCGTCTATCGCGAACAAACAAATACCAATATAAAGACAGCAAAAAAACAGATATTTGAGGCAATAATCAAATTAAAGTCAATGCTGAAAAAAATAGAATATGATTCATTCATCTCTAATTAAACACATATATGTACAATTATATTGGTGAAGAAATCCAACAGACACACTCATTAAAAATACAAGGACTTAAAGATTCACACCTTGACAAATTCGAAAGAATTTTGAATGAAACATAGTTTCTGAACAAAACTGACATATCTTTAATAAAAGAGGTAACATGGTTACTCTCTTTAGGCGAAAATTCACGATCAATGTAACAAAAAACAATTTTTCACCAATTCACATAATCGCCGGCAATGTATAAAAACAATAGAAAACGAGAGGGAAAAAGACATTTCCAGGTCACCAACAGCAAACAGAATAACATAATATGACGGTTTTACACTTAAATAAAACCGATATCATTTGCCGACGGAAAACACAGCGTCGCTGTTGAAGAAGCCATTGTGTATTCGCCTCAAGATCTCGTGTGTTCAGTTCTAATATCTAAAGAAGTTTCTTGTATTGACACCCAGAGGGCAGCCCCGTACCTGCCAAACACTGGAAGCGCCGAACCAGGTGTTGAATTTTTCATAGTGTCTTCACCAATAAGGAACTTACTGCGACGCTGTGTTTTCCGTCGGCAAATAATATCGGTTTTATTTAAGTGTAAAACCGTCATATTATCTGCCTGGTGAAAACACAGATTCGCTGTTGAAGACGTGTTTGTTTCTGCTGGTGTTTGGACACAACGCTATGATGATGGGAATAATAAACATAATTATGAAACAAAATACTCTAGAAAAAATGCGTCCAAACGAAAAAATATATTTCAAGTAGTTTACAGCAAACTTTGTATACATATGCACCTCCGAGATACATGAATTACAAATTAATAAGTTACTTTCTGTTATAAATATGTATTATAATTTACCTTAAATAAATATAGTCATAAAATTGATTCATAAAGCTGTTTTGCCTTGAAATTTCCAAACAGTTGGTTTTCTCTTGTAGAATAATTCGGATCAATGTTCTTACAATAATGTCGTCGGAAGGTATTCTCCGTCTTCCAATTACCTCTTGATAGAATCTCATCCACAGGTTGGTTCTGAAACCAGCCTAGTGAAGCAACTGCTGCTCGCACACTACCGGGAGTATCATTTATTCTTGCCTCTCTTAAAACTGAGCGTACCCAACCACCGATCAATGTTCTTGACGCTGGTTTCACTGGTCCCTTCACGCCTATAAATAGACTGTCCAGACTATCTACGCTTGCCCTCCTATCTTCCGATAATGTGATTAAACGTCTCAACCAATATACCGGGCATATAGACTTGTTTGGATGCTCGATTAGTTGCCAACTGGACTGTCTATGTGTGCCTGAGTCAGTCTTTGAGCCAAATGATGGATGTAATATAATCTCGTTGGTACTCTCTATAAAACTGCCAGAGGAAATCTTAAGCAATGTTAAATCATGAACTCTTCGTCCAGATGCAAGAAGCAAAATAATCGCTGCCCTCCTTGATGCCTCAAAAAGGGTCTCATTGCTATGTGTTGATGATAGCCAGTTTACCACTGTCCGTGGATCCCAGGTCTGCAACCTTCTCGTTACAGGTCTTGCTAATGCTACTGCTTCGGGCCACAAAATGTTGAAATCGCAGATTTATGGACAAGAATTGTACTTGGCGAATAATTTTCTTTTAAAAACAAATGCGCCAAATACCTAGCCACTATCGCATCTGTTGGACAATTTGAATTGAAATTATTTACCTTGCACCAAGCTATCCAAGCCCTTATAGCCGGTAAGTATGTTTTCAAAGTCAAATTTCTCCACCCTTTCTTAAGCAATTCTTTCTCCTCTTTCGACCAATTTTCTACTTGATTACCCCACCCCCAACTCTCCATACATTCAGGCTCAAATGTTCTACTTGTGGAGGTGGTCGTCTGGTGGTTATATCTATCAGTACCTTCCGCAGGTTGTTGATAGCTTGTGGCGGCTCCAGCGCTCGAACTCTCAGATCGGGCAACCAAAACACCTGCGTCCAATCGGGGGCTACAATGAGATATGCTATGCCATTGTACCTTCCGAGAAGGTAGAAGGCAGATATAGTTATGTTGTACTGGTCCACAAGGTGGAGAATTTGCGAATGTACACTACCAGAGTACGGTTGTCTGTCTGAAGCAAGATGTGCGAACCCCATAACTGATCCGCTTGCGCTTTTATAGCTCTGTATACCGCATACATTTCCTTTATGTTTGAGTGCCACCTTACCTGTTTGCCTGACCACTGGCCTGACATTGATATGTGGTCTAATTGAGCACCCCAACCTGAGGCTGCCGCATCTGTGACTAAGAAACTTGTTGTTGCCGGTTTGTGAATCAGTGCGAACTTGTCTGTGGATCCGATCCACCAATCGATCTCCTTCAAAGCCCTCCGAGGGATGAAGAGTATCTGTCTTGCACGTCCATTGAACTCTCGAAGGAATATCTGAAGGAAGCGACAATTTAGCCTTCCTCTGGGGATAACGAAAACTGCAAAATTCAGCTGTTCCAAAACCCTCTGAAGTTGCTTTAGACTGCAAAACCGTTTCCGGACCAAGGTCTGAAGAGAATTTCTGATCTTATCTCTTTTTATCTCTGGAATACTCATACGATTCTCTCTCACATCCCACTGAATGCCCAGGAACTCTATAATTTGTTTTGTTATCAGAACTGATTTTTCTAAATTTACCATCCATCCGAGGATTTCTAAAAGTTCTACCGTCTCCGCGACTTGAACTGTAAGCTTGGAGAAGTCCTGACCAACCAAAAGAAAGTCGTCCAAGTAAACCAAAACTCGTATACCTCTGCTTCGAAGAATCTCCGCGATCCAACAAGTCAGGGCTGAAAACAACCTGGGGGCCGACGATAGGCCAAATGGGAGGCAAGTAAGTTGTAAGAGTTCGCCTCTGTATACAACTCTCAGGAAGGGTCGGTGGCTTTCTGCTATTGGCACATGAAAATATGCCTGCGATATGTCTATCTTTGCCATCCAATCGTTTGCCTGTATAAAATCTGGGACTGAGGCGTGAGAGATCAATTTAAAAGACTTTTCTGTTACAAAATTGTTCAATGCTCTGAGGTCGAAAATAGGACGAACCCCTCCACTGGACTTCTTTATCAGAAACATTTTTGAAATAAAACTTGGGCTGGTTTGAGGGGAGGATTCTAGCACACCTGACTCTTTCATTCTTTGTACTTGCAAGTCCATCTCTTGAGATGGATTTGTTGAAAATCTTTGTTAAATATCTGCTGTTGGAAAAATTAAAAGGGGTTTAGAACAAAAGGGTATCCTTGCTCCACAAATGTTTTGCAAAATGAAATAATTGGCGCCTAGGTTCTTCCAGTTTTCTTTGAAAAACCTTAGCTGCCCTCCCCTGAAAGAAGTCTGTGAGTCATTTATTGCTTCTGGTGCTCTCTTTAGAGCGAAAGGAATTCTCGCTCTTCCTCTCCTGCTGCTGCTTGTTATCTCCCTGTCTTTCTTTATAATTGTTTCTGTGGGCAGATCTCTTATAATTATAGCTAGTATCAGCCTTTTTCTTTCTGTCAATATAAGACGAACGTTGGTTCTGAAAGGGTCTCTTCTCTCTAGAAAAAGAAGGAGTGCTTAGCCAGGACTGAGTACCACCAAGTGAGTGCATTAAGGCCTGAAGCGCTTGCTTATCGAAAAGATGCTCTGCACTTGGGTTAATGTTTCTGAGTGCGGCCTGCACATTCTTATTAGAAATCTAAGAAATTAATCTCTCACGCCTCACCTCAATACACTCCGCTCTCTTACCACAAATGACTTGTAAAGCTAATTCTGTATTCTTATAGGAATCAGAGGATGATCCAAACAAATTTGTGAATTTATCAAACAGAGAGTTTGGGTTCAAGTCATCCGGTGACTTGAAAGCCCAGTCAATAATTGACTGAAGTCCTGATTTCAATAACGATTTCTGTTCCAACAATGAATTAGAAAGAGCTGCCATAACTTGTTCTATGGAAACTAAATAATCTTTTGTCTTACTAAGCATGCACAGCTCGTCATTTACCTGTAGCTCAACGAAACCTGGAGTAGCCATCAACATCTTCATTGCCTTTGAATACCGCACACTATTCCAAGTTGGTAGTCCAAAATGCTGCAACCTGACAAGCGAGTCAAGATTTTCTTTCTTTGCCGGCTGGACAACTCTCGCTTCGCTCTCAGTCTGCAACTGACCAAGATCTAGTGATCTGTTCGAACACTCTGGGTGACTCAAAAAATCCTCTCTCGATGGGACGTTCAATCCGATGCTCGGCACATCATCCTGTGGAACGGGAACAAACATGCCCATATATTGAGACAAATAATTGACCTGATCAGCCAGTTCACCCAGCCGCTGGTCAATTGGCGTCTGCTTTGAAGATCTCTTCCTCTTGTTTGGTGGTGGCGACGCAATTATCTCACTGTGTGAGGAGGAAGAACTCGACGATGATGAGCTCGTCTTAGTATTCCGAGGGCTTTTATCTCCCTTCTTGGAAGTGTTTAACGATGAACTCATTTTAGATTTCTCTAAAAATATTTCTTTTTCTTCTTTTTTTCTTTTTTATATATATATTTTAGCACTTAACTAAACAGAATTAATTTTTTTGCGACCTAATGGCGACGAAAAAAAAAACGCTATGAAGAATTCAACACCTGGTTCGGCGCTTGCAGTGTTTGGCAGGTACGGGGCTGCCCTCTGGGTGTCAATACAAGAAACTTATTTAGATATTAGAACTGAACACACGAGATCTTGAGGCGAATACACAATGGCTTCTTCAACAGCGATGCTGTGTTTTCACCAGGCAGATAATATAAACGAAAAATAAAAAACAGTGTTGTTGAAAAATTTATTCTAAACACAAAAAAAAATGAAATAAAACCGATAACGTTATAATGTATAAATCAGATTGATTCAGCAAGATGTCAAAACTATTGAAAGACAAAAACGTTTAAAAGATTGAAAAAACTTCAAAACATTAATAAAACAATCGTGAAAGAACTTTCCAAAAATAATTACATAGATAAATGGCAAAAAAACGAACCGTATTCATCGTTTTAAATACACGAAACATTTAACGGACTTACCAAGCTTAGTTATGTAAATCAAATTTACCAGTGAAATATATATGTGTCATTTAATGTTATCCAAGAGTATAGTGCCGATGTTTTTGATTTGTGTAATTCACTTATTCATAATCAAAGTGAGAGAATTGTGGAAAGATGTAGTGATCGACATGTAAAGAATTATAATCAACTTAAAACAAAGGTAAATAATATAGAAAAAGATCACTGCGCAGCGGTTACAGTGAGAAATTTGTCTAGTAAAGAACTCGATGACAATACTTTGTCGATACTCTCAAAATTAATGAACTTTGCACCTACATCATTGAATATTCCGACAGAGTCAAAAATAGGATGTGTTGAAGAGTGCCTACGTAGAAATAAAATTGAAAAATTAACGTTTGAAACAACAAGGCAGGATGTTTCAGTTTTAATCCGTAAGGCCAAACCGATTAAACAAAACATGACGTTGAAAAAATTTAGAGCAGACAAAGATTTGATAGTTCTTCCTCCAGATAAAGGAAACGGCACTGTAGTACTCGACGCAGTAGATCAAATGGCTCTAGAACATCAGGTTAACGTCCGATTGAGGTGAAATGGGTTTTAATATATTGGTATTGAATAGGGCTGCGAACGATAATTCTTAAAAAGTAATAAAAAAAAATTAAAAAAATTATATCTCAAAACGTATTTTACCTCAATTTGAGTGAAGTTATTTTTTTTACGCATTTTAAATAACATTAACAAAAAAAAAAGTGC
Source organism: Baccha elongata (assembly GCA_951217065.1). NCBI lineage: Eukaryota > Metazoa > Arthropoda > Insecta > Diptera > Syrphidae > Baccha > Baccha elongata. Next base: position 70,585,560 of record OX578274.1, on the reverse strand, counting down.
AGATGTTTAGCATTACAAGACAATTAGAGTAACTTAATCAAATTGTTTTTTTAATTTTTTTTTGTTAATCAGCCCTCATTCCATTATATCGTTTGCAAAATAATAAGTTAAATAATGAGAATATAGGTGATTGAATTCTTTAAAAGATTAATAATGAAGACTTTTCCACTAAATTCAACAATAACAAAGACCGTGTTTAGACTAGGAAATTTGAGTAGGTACATACCCAATTTTTGGCTTTTTCCTGATATCGAGGGGGGCGGAGGGGGCGTGGTTGTGGAAATTGTATTTTTTAATCAGCCAAACATTCTATACAACATATCAAAACATTTGAACTACCCGACCTTTGGTAGGGTAAACCCCATTTTTTCATCTTTATTTACTGCACTAGCTGTACTCTAAAAATAAATACAAACTGTGATAATTTTTGTTCTGTTTGTTTGAAAATTGCTTGTTTACGTTTTTAATTTATTTATTTTGTTCTAAATGTTAATTTATTAATTTGTTTTTAATTGAAGTTTAGTGTTAAACAAAATAAAAGACCAGTACCTACCACCAATACTCGGAACATAAAATGTAAAAATAATTATTTCAAAATGTAAGCTTTTGAAAACATCAAAAATCTAAATAGGTATGTTGATTTAAATAATATATAATGCAAAAATGTTTTATTAGATTAAATAAACTCCCTTGAAGAAGTCGAGAAATACCGACGAAACGTATGGAAAAATATGGAATAATATTTGTTGTTATTTGCATTTATCATATACCTATGACCGAAAAAGCCTGATATAAAATCGTTATTAAAAATTATTAAATAATTGGTCAAAATTCTTTATTAAAATATTATAATATTTATTAATATAACTTAAACTTAAGTTTAATTTGAAGTACCTTTATTTCAAATTATAAAAATTAAGTTGCTATTAAACATAATTTGTTAAAGAATAATCTAAACATTTAACAAAATTCAAAAATTAGATCATTCTTCTTTTCGAAAGGGAGATGTAGTGTAAATAACAACCACTTTTATACTTAGGTAAGATGGTTTCTCTACATCTACACATTACAATTGGTATGGAAAACTACCTATTATTTCCGTGAGTTTTGATAGAGTTCGGTTTGGTTCATTTTGGTTTTGTAAGCGACTGGATAGAGTGTTATTTTGAGTTCAAGTTCTTCGAAGGACACAAAGGCAAAGAAAAATTGGTTTGATTATACAAAATGATCATAATTTTAAAAATTATTTTTGATTTAATAATTTTAATTAAATTAAGAATAAAGCAAAGAACAGAAACATTTCTAAGCAGTTGGTAAGTGTATCAATATTTTTGCAATGCTCACTACGGCAATCCTATAAGAGTTTTTGAATGGAGATATAGATTACTGTACTCCATATTGGAGGAATGAAAGGCAAATATCCTATCTTGCGTAATATGCGAGTACCAAATGAACAGAGTATAGTATAATAAACGTGTAGCTTGAACCAAGAGTAGACCTGAGTTAAATAGATAAGTTGAAGAGATCAAAATAGCAGAACACCAGTTAAAATATTTGTACAACTGGCCTTTAGGTCAATTAAGTACCTTGCACATGAGCTGAGACCAAATAATGCGAATAAAAGTTTTAAAAGGTTAACAGGAGCAAATGAGGATTTATTTTAATTTTTAGTTATCGATAAAGTTAATATACAAATATTAACACAAAGCACCACATAAACTAGTTTGAATTACAAAATTGTTCATTTTAATATTTTCTCCGCGACTAACAACATCATTCAGCGGTCTCTCAAACAAGAATTCACAATCCACAACATCAGGACGTACAAATTGGCGAATGAAAAATTCGCACGAGTTTAACCCCAAATTTAACTGTTTGCGTATTAAAGATTAGCAGCTGCCGGCGACTTCTCATGTGAATAAAATGTAAAAATCCGCGACCAATGACATTTCGCAATTAGCTGGTCGCATCTCATTTGCAAGGCAATTTATTTTTAACTTCTTATTTCGATTAAACTTTAAAATTTACAGTGAGTGAACTTCGGTTTACGTTTAAACGAACACTTTGAAGCTAGAGGTTAGTGTAACTTACTGTTGCTGGTTTTTCTTCAACATCATCCGGATTAACAAAATTAGTGACATCAGTGAACAGAGTTGATTTATCCAATGGCCATCCAAATTTTCTGCATGCAATCTACGTAAGCAATTAAAAATTTCATTATTATCTATGTAATATAATTATGGTTTCAATGTACTGTTGCATTATTTTTTATGATCAATTTTGGATAAAAATATATTCATTGTTGGCAACGCTTATTATAAGATCAAAGAATATGTCATTGTACATTGACATTAAGCCTAAAATCCTTATAACTCTTTTGATCCCTTCTGGACACTTGAATTTGTGACAGCTTGAAAGCAACAACTAAAAAAGTAACTAAACTCGTGTAAATTTATAATTTGATTTTCATTAGAGTGTATCTAGTTTTATAAAAACATTTGTGTTTTAATTCACGGAACACAACAAAGTGGCGACGAGGATTCGGTTTATAAAAAAAAAAAAACGGATTGAACTAATAAAATCGGATTTTTTTTTTTCTTTTTGCTAACCTCAAAGTCGATCATGCCGAATGCAAACCCACCGCCTGGTCAAAATCCAGGTTTACCACAAGTGATAGAGAACATTCAAGTTCAACCACTATTGGACCCATTCCTGTGCAAATTATCTCGCAGAACAGTGCACTGCTCGAGAGAATTTCCCAAATGATGCTGGGAGCACCAAGTGGTACAGCAACAGAGTTGAAAATGGATGCGTTAGCAAAGAACATCAATGAGTTCCACCAATCCTGACAACGGACAAATATTTCCAGTGTGGAACCGACGGTATGCGGATCTCTTCGCCGAAGATGCGAAAGAATTCGATGATGCAAGCAAGGAAAGACTTTTGCTTCGAAAAATACATTCAATAGATCACGACAAATATGTAGATTATTATTATTTTACCAAAACTTCCGCGCGATTTGAGTTTCGCACAAACAGTAGAAAAATTGTCGCAATTGTTTGGGCGTACTGAATCAGTATTCGCTGCTAGATTCAATTGTCTTCAGATGACAAAAAGCGATGTTGACGACTATGTCACCTTCGCTGCCAAAGTTAATCGTTGCTGCGAAAATTTTGGACAAGCAAATTCAGTGAGAAGCAACCGTGTTTTCGTAGTAAATCAAGTGTGGGCACAAAAACGAAAATACGTCGACATCAAAATCAACGGCATCAATGTGAAACTGCAATTCGACACAGGGTCCGACATAACGATCATCTCGAAGTCAATGTGGTCATCAGTTGGATCTCCTGTCATCATTGTGGCGGACTCATAAGCGATAAGCGGACAGAACGCAGCAGACAGAGTGCAGATCTACAATGGCAACACTAATTGTTTGTACTAAAATCTACCTGTCAGCTTGACACATTTTTGCTTTGTCACCTGTCATCGGCAATGTGCTCTCTGCCATTCACCCATTCATTTTTCCACCTTCTACGAAGACAGCCGCCATCTCATCGCCTTCAGCGCAACGAAAAATAAAATTATTTTGTTATATTATTTAAGTTAAATAAAATATTTATTATAAATTAGAGGAACCTTTTTCTTTTAATTCGATTAGATCCAACCATACCTCTAAAGTGGTGACCCCGACGAAAGCGAGCGCGAGTCAAAGCAGCATTAACCAACGTTCATGACTGAGGAGAATACAGCAGCAGAGACCAAAAGTTCCGCAATGTCAAAAGATTCTGCATCGAATCCAACTACGGAGAACCCAGTTGGTGAACCTCCACTAAATTCATCGTTAACGGAGTCTGCAATGGCAGGAGTGACCGTCAAAGTTCCTCCTTTCTGGAAAGAAAAACCTGAGCTGTGGTTTATTCAGGTTGAGTCGCAGTTCTTTATGGCACGTGTTTGCTCAGATATTAGAAAATATCACACCGTCGTGGCTGCGATAGAAAGCAGTGTTCTGAGCCAGGTGAGCGATGTCTTGCTAAATCCTCCAGCCGACAATAAGTACGAACATCTGAAGAAGAATCTTATTTCACGATTTACGGACTCAGACCATCATCGTCTACGAAAGCTGTTGCAAGAGATCGAGTTGGGAGATCGAAGGCCGTCTCAGTTATTAAGGGAAATGCGACACCTTGCCTGTACAAAAATGGATGATGAGCTGTTAAAATCTCTTTGGTTGCAACGACTGCCATCAAACATGCGTTCTATTATTTCTGTTAGTACGGAAGATCTCAATAAATTAACAGAACTAGCTGATAAAATTGCAGAGCTTAGTGAAGGACCGCAAGTTTTTTGTGTTAACGGGAAAGTACCGCAACAAGATCAGATGTCACTGCCATCCGCAAGTAACGGAACTAATATTGAACATCAGATATTAGAGCTTACACGTGCCGTTACTGAATTGAAATCATGTTTCTCACCACGTTCTCACAGCCGATCTCGTTCGAACTTTTTTAACCAAAGTCGCAATAACAGCAGAAAACGATCTTTGACAAATAATGACGACAGCAAATCAAATTATTGTTGGTACCATCGTAAGCACGGAGAAAATGCAAGAAATTGCAGAGTTCCATGCTCATTCAACTCTTCGTTAAACTAATAGGCCAGTCCTACGTGGCGACAACCACTGGCCCTAATAATTGTCGCCTTTTTGTGAAAGATAAAAAATCTAATTTATCTTTTCTTATAGATACGGGCGCTGATATTTCTGCTGTTCCGCCAACAATAGACCAAAAGAAATTAAACAGAGACGAATCCAAATTGTATGCAGCAAATAACACTCCAATTTCAACTTTCGGTAATAAAGCCCTCGTACTTGACCTTGGATTACGACGTTCCTTCAAGTGGAATTTTGTGGTTGCCGACGTATCACGACCGATAATAGGAGCGGACTTTTTGAAGTTTTTTGGAATTTTAGTTGATCTAAAGCAACGGCGCATTATAGATCAGCAAACTTCCATCTCCACAATCGGATACCTCACCAACAGTCCATCGACCGAACTAACCAATGTCAACCGAGAGATGCCATTCCAGAATCTACTTCATGAGTTCAAGGATATAACTCGTCCTACCCTAGAAGCAAGAACTATGAAGCATGGTGTTACGCATCATATTCCAACAACCGGACCACCAGTTCACGCAACATATAGACGACTTCCACCGGACAAACTCAAAGCAGCTAAACGTGAATTTGAAAGCCTAATGGAACAAGGTATTTGCCGTCCTTCAAAAAGTGCTTGGGCAAGTCCACTGCATATGGTCATAAAGCAAAATGGAGAGTGGAGACCGTGTGGGGACTATCGGCGACTCAACGCCAACTCCATTCCAGATCGATATCCCATACGTCATTTGCAGGACTTCACCCACTTTTTGGAAGACGCAACAATTTTTTCAACGCTGGACCTACAGAAGGCTTACCATCAGATACCGGAAGAGCCTGATGACATACCGAAGACAGCCGTTATAACGTCATTTGGTCTATGGGAGTTCCTCTTTATGCCACCTGGGCTGCGGAATGCAGCGCAAACATTCCAGCGCTTCATAGACAACGTGCTCAAAGGTTTGGAGTTTGCATTCCCATATATCGATGACATTCTTGTCGCTTCTAAGAATATTGAAGAACATCAAGTACATCTCCGTATAATTTTTGAACGCTTGCGTGATTATGGATTGGTATTAAACGTGGATAAAAGTCGTTTCGCACAAGAAGAAGTATTATTCTTAGGACATACAGTCAATGCTTCCGGAATAAAGCCACCGATAAATAAAGTCCAAGCTATCCTTGATTATCCAAAGCCAGAAAAGGTATGTGACTTAAGACGATTTCTAAATTCTATCAATTTTTACAGGCGCTTTCTAAAAAATGCTGTCGACAACCAAGCCATATCCAACCATACCTCTAAATCATCAAAACACATCACACAGCCAGAGACGCTTCATCAAACCAAATTCCCATCATCGCCAAATTCGAAGCGCAAACTACATTCGACGGAAAACACCATCTCAGCACAGTCTACGTGTCAGAAGTGTCCAATCTCAATATTTTCGGCGTAGATCAAATAAAAAAACCAAATTCCCATCATCGCCAAATTCGAAGCGCAAACTACATTCGACGGAAAACACCATCTCAGCACAGTCTACGTGTCAGAAGTGTCCAATCTCAATATTTTCGGCGTAGATCTAATGGAAACCTTTCAACTTTGGGAAAAACCAATAAATCTCTTTTGCAAGTCAATCAACATGATGTCTAGTGAAGCTGCCATCACATCAATCAAAAGCAGATTTCCAGAAGTTTTCCGTGATGGTCCTGGCCTGGTCATTGTTCCAAATTTCAAATAAACATTCCATTAAAACAAAATATTAAACCAGTTTTTATTTCAAAAAGACCTGTAGCTTACTCCACTTTGCTTTCAATAGATATGGAAATCAACCGACTACAAAATGCTGGCATTATCACACCCATCAGTTTCTCACCATGGGCAGCACCAATAGTAGTTGGAAACGAGCAAATGCCATCCGCATCTGCGCAGATTATTCAACAGGGTTGAATGCCTGCGTGGAACCCCACAGTCATCTGCTACCACTTCCAGATGAAATTTTTGCCAATATTTCAATAGGCTCGCACCAAGAATCAAAGCAGCCCCCGGAGCTTTTCAAAAAGCAATGGATAGAATCCTAGCCGGCATACAAGAGGCATCAGCATATACATATAGACGACATCTTGGTGGCTACAGCAACGGAAAGCCAAAACATCACAGCAGTCGAAGAAGTGCTCAAAGGATTCTCAGAATAGAAACAGTCTCACAGTAAACTGGGATAAATGCAACTTTTTCGCAAAGGAATGCAAATACTTGGGACACGTAATCAGTCGCGAGGGACTTCGACCTGATACAAACAAGCTTACCGCCATCAAACAATTGCCACCACCAACGAACGTAAGTGGACTCCGATCATTTTTGGGAGCCGTCAATTATAACGGCAAATTTATTAAAGAAATGCGTTCCTTGGGAGCGCCGCTGGATGACCTTCTCAAAAACAACACAAAGTTCACGTGGTCAACTGAATGACAACAAAGTTTCAACCGTTTCAAAACGTTACTTTCATCTGATCTACTGATCACCCACTACAACCCAGCTCTACCCATAGTCATCGCAGCAGACGCATCAATCGTTGGAATCGGCGCTCGCATTTAACATATCATGCCAGATGGCACGGCAAAGGCTATTTACCATACTTCTCGCTCACTGACAGTTGCAGAAAAAGGTTACAGTAAGATTGAGAAAGAAGCCCTGACTTTAGTATTTGCAGTTACAAAATTCCATCGCATGATATATGGCAGAAAATTCATCCTTCGCACCGACCAGAAACCACTGCTGTCGATATTCGGATCGAAAAAGGGAATACCAACACACACGGCGAACAGACTTCAACGTTGGGCATTAACTTTAATGTCTTACGACTTCGACATAAAATATATTTCAACTAACGACTTTGGATATGTCGACATTCTTTCTCGCCTCATAAACAACCAGATGAAACCTGACGAAGATTTTGTGGTAGCCAGCGCTAGACTTGAATCAGATGTACATACAGTTGTTATGGACAACATCCTAAAACTACAAATCACATATCATATGGTAAGTCATTCAACACAAAAAGATTCAAATCTAAAAAAAGTCGCGCATTATGTCCAAAAAGGCTGGCCAAATAAAATTCCTTCTAGCATACCGGTCGACTCCAAACCGAAATTCTCCAAATGCAAAATCACCAGCAGAATGTGTTATTGGAAGAAAAATAAGAACAAACATCGACTTATTAAAGAAACCAGAGGAAATTTCAACTATCTGAAACAAACAAATGGAAGATCAATTCAACCGTAGCAACAATGCAAAATATCGCAGTTTTAATAAAGGAGATCTAGTTTATGAAAAAGTCTTCAAGCTAAATAAAAACTTTTGGATTCCTGGCATTGTTGTAACCAGAAAAGGGAATGTCAATTACGACGTAAACGTAACGTTGAACGGGAAGGAATGCTTAAGACGAAATCACACCAATCAACTTCGTTTTCGTTATGCCGAAAACACAATTGGTAACATTAACAATAATGCATTTAATGATTTTTTTGACCTTTTTGATAAAAATACTCCTGTCGCCTTGGATACAAATAGTCAAAGTATTTAGGACCCTACTTCACCAGTTCCAGAGCCTAGTATCTTGGTTCCAAGCAGTCAAGGTTCACCACGGAACACAACAATCATATTAAAACAATCATAAGCTAAAAACTAAGAATCCCGAAATTGGTAACAAATATTTGAGTAGAGTCAATAACGAACGAATAACGAAACTCTTGTAAATAACAAAACACAATCATATTTCTTTTATTGGTGCAAGGGACATTAATGTTATTTTAATTTAGTTTTACGTCTAGTTATGTCATGGAATCGTTTTTGGAAAATTTATTTTAAAACTCAGTTTTGAAAATTAAAATAAAAAAAATAAAAAAATGAAAGGCACGCTTGATTTTTGGCGCTGTGTTTTTCATGAATTTCTTTCATAAAAAACATTTCTTAAAATATTTCATGTAATTTATAAAAAATAAATATAAAAAATAACTTTGAAAATGTATACACTAGATCCAGATCCAGAGTTTCACACTTTTGATATATTGCAATAATTAAACAATTTAAAGAATTTTTGTTTACCAAAATCCTGCATCAGTTTTTTTTTGACAATATTTGGCCAGTTAAATTATCAAAGATGAATAGGTAGGTGTATCTAAAAGATTGGAGAGGAGAATTTTATTGATTCATTTTAATTCTTAAACAAAAAACCCTATGCTTCGTCCGCTGAAAAATCCGTTAATGCGATTTTCGACTTCATATTATGTTTTTTGTTCGAACTATGTGGTTTAAGATTCTCCAAGAGTTACTTTAAAACGAAACAATAAAACTCCCCTCATCAATTTTCGAAGATATTTAAAAGGGTCTATAACAAAGGGTACTCAAAATGAACGAATAAAATTCGTTTAGTATAATTTTTTTTGAATTACTTTACGTTTTTTATTACCACGACTACAAATGGATGAATTCCATCGATTTCTTTTGAAACAATTTTCTACACAATTTTTGCTAAAACACATTTGGTAGAAAATTTTAATAGCTTTCGGACTTTTTTTTATTAAAAATGATTAAACTTTTTTTTAATTCCAAAAATTGAAAAAATAAAAAAATTAAAAAATTTAAGCATTATGGTGTGCAAAAATTATGGTGTATGAAACCTTAAAAACAAACTTTAAAAAATTGACGCAACAAATACAGATTTCAGAATGGTATAATTTTGAACAGTAATTAGAATTAGAGTAACTAGATGCTAATATGTAATATGTAAAAAGAGCGATGTTTATAAAAAAAATTATAGGCAAGTTGGCAGGTAATGAATCAAACATCTGGCGGTCTACTTTGTATTTCGTTCCGAAAGTAAAGTCGTTCCAAAACAAACATTTTACTTTTTTTGTAAAATAAAAATTAAATTAAAATATTCGTTTTCGATAATTTCACTTTCGCAACGAAATACATAGTAGACAAGTTTGACACTGTCACTTCATGGTTTTGCGAGGAGGTGGATTGCGGTCCATGACTATTCGCCGCCGAAGTTTCAGTGCCGGACAATTCACCACCAGCGTTTCATTACCGGATATTTCAGTGACACCTTTTGAGTGTTGGGTATTTCAGTGCTACCATTTCAATACCCGATATTTTGTGACCAGATATTTTGTGTTCGTTTGTGCGTACCGAAACCTTTTTGTTTCTTGCAGGCAATGTAGTGTACATTGTTTGATTTAAAATTGATTTTAATTTTATGATTTTTAATAACAAATATGATATTTTATTATTTATTAGTTATTTAATAATATATTAAACTATGAAAAAATGAAAATGCGGTAAATAAAGTGACAATTTTACTGTAGTTTTTTATAGAATAAGTAATTATGTATTTAGATTATTTGGTTATTTTTGAAAATGTGTGTTTGAGAAGTCTTATTTTGAGAAGTCTTATTCTAAGCAAACCTTTACACACGGTCAATCAGTTGATATCAAATTTCGTGTACGTGTAGATTGACGTTTCCTTTAATTGAAGTTTACACGGTCAGTCATTTGCATTCAATCTCTAATATAGTGTTTGTAAAAATAAGTCTGTTTGCGTGCATTTGTTTGACGAAAAATCTCCATTTCTATGAAAATTAGTAGAAATTTTTTAGTTTTAGGTTAAACAAATCATGTAAACTAACCTCACAATTTTTAGTTCAAAACTTTTAGTTTTTAACTTCTCCCTTGAAACTTTGTTATTATTCAAACTGTAATTTAAATAGTTTTCAAAGTTAGTTATGCATAGCTTATTTATAAATAATTAAAATAAACCATTTGTTCTTACGATATATCCCTGTAATTTTATTTTAATTCCGCTTCCGTTTGTATTTTTGTTTTGTTTCCGGCTTTGTTTTGAAAAAAAAAAAACAACTATATTGGCCTCTAATTTGAATTTTTATAAATTTGTCACTTTTCTAAAGACATTTATTTATTTATTTATTTATTTATTTATTTACATCAATAAGAGATAGTTAAATCTGCAATTAGACTACCGAAAGCTTACATTAAGATCAAGTAAATAATTCTTAATTGATAATATAGTTTTTATAACAAAAAGTGATAATTTGAAAATATAGTAATCAACTAATTTAAAAAGTACATAAGTAAATTTTGTTTTAAAGTATATCTACTTAAATGAAAATTAAAATCTATATAGTTTGAAATGAGATTAGTTTCTCTGACACAACGAGTTATAGGTTCATTTAGTGCGTAATTCACTCTATGATCGTTTTCTCGTAGCAAGCAACGTTCTCTTAACTGACGCGATGGAGCATATAAGTTAATCAAAGAAAAAAAAAAGGGCATTTGATATGATGTGATAAAATATCACTTATAAACATTACTGAGAACATTTTTCGTCTATTCTCAAGTTGCTGAATACCAAGAAGTTGACATCTGGTAGAATATGAGGGAATTTCGATGTTCCAACCTAATTTCCATATTGTGAAGTTCGTAAATTTTTTTTGTACCATTTCGATTCTGTTTGAATAAATGCTGTAGTAAGGATTCCAAATCACACAGCAATATTCTAAGATTGACCTAACATAAGAGCTATATAAAGATTTAAGAGCAAAAGGATCCTTAAAGTCCTTAGAGTTGCGTTTAATAAAACCCAACATAGAGTATGCTTTAGCTACAATGTATTCAATATGCTTGACAAAGTTAAGCCTTGTGTCAAAGAAAACACCAAGGTCTTTTTTCTCCAAAACTCTTTCGAGAACTTGGTTCTCAATCAATTTTGTATTCGAAAAAATCGATGAAAAGTTACGAAATAAAGAAAAATATTGACATTTAGAGACGTTCAAGTATAATTGGTTAAAATCACACCATTCAACTAACTTTTGAAGATCATCTTGTAAAAGAAGACAATCATCTATAGATTTTATACACCTGAAAAATTTCAAATCGTCTGCAAATAGAAGACGAACAGAGTTGTTGAAAATATCTGGCAAATCGTTAATAAATATAAGAAATAGGAGGGGGCCAAGATGGTTTCCTTGGGAACGCCTGAGGTTACAATAACTGGATTTGAAAGCACTTGATCAAAACAAACAAGTTGAATACGACACTTTAGATAGGATTCCAACCATTTCAACATGTTTGAATGAAAACCAAATAATTTTAATTTTTCTATTAAAATTGAGTGATTAACTCTATCAAAGGCTTTCGCAAAATCGGTATAAATTACGTCAATCTGATTGCCTTCCTCGAGTTTATTCAGAACAAAATTGGAGAAAATAGAAAGATTGGTGGTTGTTGACCTTCCTGCAACAAAACCATGTTGGAATAACGAAATATGTTCCTTTAGAAAAAACAACAATTCGTCATATACTATTTTTTCGAAAAGTTTTGGTATACTTGAAAGTTTACAAATTGGACGGTAGTTGGATATTTCCTGCTTTGGACCAGTTTTATGAATCGGAGTTAAAAACGATTTTTTCCACAATGAGAGAAACTCACCATTCGCAAGAGAGCTATTGAAAGTGTAAGAAAGGGGCTCCGAAAGAGCTGCGGCACATTTTTTAACAACAATTGGTGGAATTTCATCTAGACCCGGTTTGCTGTCGTTTTTCAAATTTAAAAGACCCTGCTCGATTTCAGAAATATTCAATTCTTAAAGACCTATGTTAGCTTTACATTCTTCGGAAAATAGTTCAGATCTGCTTGATAGGTTTTCATTAGACTTTGTATAATTGGAATTAAAATAGTTAGCAAATGAATTACAAATAGACGAAAGATCTGAAAAAGTTGAACCAAGGTAATGCATATTACTGGGAATACCATTCGAATTTTGTTTACTTTTAATAAACGACCAGAAAGATTTGCTGTTTGATTTTAAGTTGGATTCAATTGACAAAATGCAATTTTTGTATAGAAATTTGTTAAGAACATCGAATTCGCGCTCTAACCGAATTTAATTATATTTAAAATCTAAATTATTTGCGCAAATGCGTGTCTTTTTGTAAGCCTTGTTACTTAAGTTACAACGCCTTTTGTTGAACCACGGAGGCTTAGAATTGATTTTTATTTTCACTTTAGGCACATGCATATTAATTGCCGATTTCAAATTATCAATGAAAAAATCATAATATTCCATTAAATTTAAAGAATTAAAATTTAAGTGCCACGGAATATGCAACATATAACTCGCAATGCCTTCAAAGTAAGCCTTCGTGTAGTTTAACATAAATTTATTACAATTGGGAAATCTTAAGTAATTATAAAAAGAAAAAGTAACATCTAATGCGTTATGGTGAACAGAGTTGGGCAAAATAGGATAGAGTGATTTATCAACCGATATAGATAATTCTCTGTCAACAAAAACAAGATCGAGCACACGATTAAAATTATTCTTGCAACAATTAATTTGAATTAAGTCATAACTTGCAAAAGAATCTAATAATTCACATTCAAAATCTGTATTAACATTAAATGGTAAATATTGAAGCTCTTCGGGATCAAAAACCCATTCAACATTAGTTAGATTAAAATCATTATTTCATTATTTTTAAGTTTTGATAAAAAGAATTGACAATTGTTTACATGAATTTTGTACCGATCTAATGAGCTTCTTGGTGGAATGTAACTTACAACAACTATTAACACGTATTTATTTTCAAATATAATTTTAACTATAATTTGATCTATGTCGTACGCACAATGAGGTAGTAGAAGAAGGCAAATTCAATTCAATGCATGAGAACGAGGAACGAACTGCAACCAATACACTTCCTCCTCTTTCTTTATCTTACGAAAAAGAGAATATTGATTGTTGTTGCATATTTCGGCATTGTGATGATTACTTGTGAGCCAAGTTTCGGTTATTGCAACGAAGTCATATTGACTGACATTTATTCTTACCTTTGTGTTTTATATTATATTGCACAGTTATTTTACACTTAAATTTTTGAAGAAAAATTTTTTCACTAAAATTTACAATTAACTTTGATATTTCAAATTCAAAATCAGCTTTATCATTGAAAAGCTCATATATAAGGGTGGTGTATGATGATTTCAACGAATTTTATAAACATGAAACAGCTGGTGGTGAAATGTCGGCGGTGAAGTGTCCGGCAATGAAACGTGGCACTGAAAAGTCCGTGTTCGGGTGGATTGTGTTCTACGTGTTGGCGAAAGGAGCCAGAGAATTGTCAGAAGTGTCAGATTCACAGCCTTAGAACTATTCGATCGGGTCCATCGGCTCAGTGATGATATATTCACTGATAATAACAAGCGATTATTGGAGGACCTTTTAGTCGTTGATTGATTAATCGCTTATTAAATCGTTACCACCAAAATATTTCTTCAGCCACAAATTCCGTCAATGACACAGCTGGCACATTGCTGAAACGACTTTTGCTTCTTTTTGTATAGAAAGCTTCCATGTTATTCACGAATTCAATCACCAATAAATGCGACAATGTTCGAATTGGATTTAAGAGCTTTAATAATGTTGAACGTTTATTTTCAAAATTGAAAAATCCATTGCCACTCACAGAAAATAGAAATGTTGTCTATTGCGTTTATTGCATTGACTGTAAAAACAAATGTTACATAGACACCACATCACAGAAGCTATCGAAGAGAATGAGTCAATGAATAAACCAATTGTTCTTACGATATATCCCTGTAATTTTATTTTAATTCCGCTTCCGTTTGTATTTTTGTTTTGTTTCCGGCTTTGTTTTGAAAAAACACAACTATATTGGCCTGTAATTTGAATTTTTATAAATTTGTCACTTTTCTAAAGACATTAACTTTTCTAAAAAAATTATATTAATTAAACAAACATTTTTTTTTAACATTTTTTTTAAATTAATTTTTTAAATTTGACATACCCAAAATTTTTCATAAAAATATTTTTAAAAAGTTATTTTAAAAAAGTCGATTTTTTTCACTAATTGATCGTTTGATTTCCGTAAAAAAAATTTTAAAATATATTCTATTCTCTCTGTAATAAAAGCCAGTTGGTTATTGTTGGGAAAAGCTTTTTGGTTCTATGTTTTGGGGAAAAGCTTTTTGGTTCTATGTATTTGGGAAAAGCTTTTTTGGCTCTATGTTCTTGGATTCTGAACATGTATAAGTAATAAGCTCAAATTAAGCTTATCTATGTTCAATTTAACTCATTTTTAGTTTTGGAAATGGTGACGTACAGATGGCGTTGCTAATGGTGTAGAGAAAAATATGCTTCTCAGAACCAAGCACCAAAACAAAATTAATTTACCGGAAATCCGAAATGGAAAGGTTAAATTTAAAATTTAAAATTTTACGGGAAGTTAAGCCTTTTAAAAGACCATTCTTAATCCGTCTGTTTTCAACAATCACTGAACCGCTTCACATGCTGTTGGATAGAGAAAATATCAAACTAGGTCGTCAGCACTATGTTTCTAAACAGAGGTTCACGGTTTGGCTAAAAAACCACACCAAAGTTTTACTTCCGGAACTCAAAAAAACTGGGCATACAAATATTTATATTAAATATTGGGTGACAGACAGACACACTGCAAAGAACTTGAATTCATCTTCCAATACTTCCCATAGCAGTGTGACCAAAAATTAAGTGACGAATATTTGTCTCCATACCACTTGCAGCGACATCTACACTTCAACAGTTAAATCATTCATTTCCTCTTTATGATCACTTCTGATTGCTGACTTATTTAAACACACTTTTAACTTTTGTTGGGATTGACATGTAAAATTTTACTGAGCTGGCCAATCACTTGACGCTGAAACACGGCATATATTTCTGTTAAGATGTCAACGGTTTGCCTGGCAAATCACCCCAAAGTTGCATTTTCGGAACAAAACAATTAATTTGTTTAGAAAAACTGACTAAGCAGAGACAACCACTAAAATGAGTTTTAGCACATTTTTCGTTTACTTAGTATCCAAACCTCCTTAAACATCGAAAAAAAGAGGTTAATGTTTGAGGAAATGCTAAACTGAGACACCACAATAAGTTGTTAAAATTAATCTTATTGAAAATCCAAATTGAAATTGTATATTTTATTTTAATTATTTCAAATTTTAACGGGAAGCTAAGAATTTTTTGGAGATTCAAAAGAGGTGTGTTCTGAAAATGCATAAGTAGAGGCAAGAAGCGAAATGAGCTTTGAAACGCTTACCGGTAACCCCTACCGGTAAAAAATAACCTCGCGAAAGAAAACTTAAAGCTATTTTTACCATTGGTGGTTAAGATGTACTACGTACTAAATTATTATTCTCTAACATTGAACACAATATGTACATTGTGCAAAAAAATATTAATCGAAGTTTTGGTGAATACTAAAGCTGAAAGCGATGTTTTGGTGAAAATAAAGTGGACACGTTTTTATTTTAGTGAAGTGTTTGCTAATAAGAAAAAAAGTGTTAAAACGGAAAATTTACTGTGTTAAAATAATTCTTTGTTCGAATTGGATTAACGCAGGTTAGTAAACCATTTATTTGAACTTTTTGAAAAGTGTATTTTATTTTGAAGAAAACTATGGTAGCAAAAAGCTACAAAGTTTCTTTTGAGATTTTCAATTTCATAAAAAACACATCCGGTCACGATTCCTCTCTTTTAACAGGAATAACAAATTTACTTAGGTTAAAATCCCTTAGAATCTTCACCAAGAATATTTTCAGCTAGTTTTTTTAATAATTACTGGCATACATTTTCTGGGAGAACTCTGGTTTTTATAAGTTTTTTTTTCAAAGTATTTTTTTTAATTATTGCGATTTAGATTAGTTAAAAGAATTAAGAAAATTATTTCATACACAAAAATTGAAAGACTACAACATGCAAGAGAAGTATGCGAGACCCATTGATGCCTTTTTACTGTTAAGTCCTAGCTTACCTACCACAAGAGCAAGTTTGTGCGACCCAGTCGTGCCTTTTATTATATAATGTCATCATTGAGTGGCTAATATTACTGAACTTGAGACACGGTTCAATCTAAATGAAATAGTAAGAACCTATAGTTAAGATTAAAAATTAAACAAATGTCAATGTTGTTAAAAAAAAAAATTTTCCAATAAGGCCTTGATAAAAAATTAAACAAAGATTCGAAACGTTGGCACTCTTCAATAAAGAACATTAAATCAAAAATACAGACCGTTTTGGCTTTTCTCTCCAAAACATAAATTATTTATTTTAATAACATATTTTAGTTTTCTATAGACCAATTAATTTTCTTGGCAGCAGACTTTGAAAATTAAATTAATAAAAATAATACGTTGCCAACCAGAATAAAAACAAACATACTTACTTGAACAACGGCAGTAAGAAAGCTGCCTGGCACATGAAGCCCTGCTAACCAAATCACCATTGGTTCACCTGATAATGCCCAATAATGGTATTGTGTTTCCCGATTCTGAAACCAGATAAAAACATAATTGTAACGTATGCATTCTTTCACACCCCAGTGTATATTAAAACTAGTATATAAGCTTATTACATAATTGTTAAGAACATATATATATCAATAAAGTTAGTCGTAGTTTAACAGCCAAAGTGCGTGCGTCTTATTTCTATGGAGTGTTCTGGTCTTCCGCAAATATATAAAAATGGCGACGAGGTTAAAAATTAATTGAAATATGAAATTAAATCGGACAAAAAAAAAAAATATAAAAAAAAAAGTTAAAGTATACTCAATATTATATAGTGGTACCTTAATTGCCTCATGGATAAAAAAATGGGATCAGAAGAGAAATTTAAAAAAGAAGAAAAGAAAATCGACGAAAAAATTAATGATAATATAAAAATGGCTACAAATTTTGTTGGAAATATTGAATATTATAATATTGGTGATGATTTCAGTTCGTACAGTGAGCGTATGGATCATTTGCTACGGTTAAATAAAATCACAGATTGAAAAGATAAAGTTTCATTTATAATTGGGTTTGGGGGCATAGAACTTTATAAAATTATAAAAACCTTAGTAGCCCCAAGTAAACCTGAAGATTTTACATATAAACAAATAATAGCAAAACTCTTAAAGCACTTCGAACCGAAAAAGAACACCACCGCGGATCATTTTAAGTTTTGGTCACGTGCTCAAAAGGGTAATGAGTCAATATCTGAATATGAAGTGTCGATTAAGATTTTAGCCGATAGCTGTAATTTTGGGGAATTTTTAGAAACAGCATTAAAAGACAAATTCGTGATGGGGCTAAATAATAAAAAAGTGCAAGCCAAGTTGATAGATGAAGATACAGTAAATAAATCATTAGAAAATATTCTAGAAAGGGCATTGGCAACAGAACTTTTAATTAATGAAATGGAAACAATAAGTTTAAAACCCTACAGTGTAAATCATTTCAAGCTTATAATCGTGGGAGCTGTGGAAATTCCCGTTGTAAAAGCTCAAATCGAAACTTAAATTCTCCTTCCTTTTCATATTCATCGCGAAGAAAGAATGATCGTTCTCCTTCTCCGTTTAACAAAAATAAAAACAATAATCGGGGAAGAAACCGGTTGAGGCAGAATATACAGTGTTTTCGTTGTCATAAATGGTACATATATCGAGAAACTGTTACTCCGAAAATTCATCTCCAAAGAGCAGGCAAATACGAGGAAGCCATGGAAACATACACGATCAGCAGGAGACAACGGACGATTATGGTAGCGTACATAATAAGTCTTTTAATTACATTAATTGTGTTGAATTTAGCAACATTAACTTCATAAATAAAATAGATAATGCATTATATCTAGAAGTTGTATGTAATAATAAAATAATTAAAATGGAATTAGATTCTGGTGCATGCATTTCTGTTATTCATTTCGATGAATTTATATATCTTTTTCCTGAAGCTAAAATTATAACTTGCGACACAAATGTTCACGCCATATCGGGGGATAAAGTTAAGATCGTTGGTTTTGCTGAGGTGGTAGTTTCTTTAAAAAGTGAAAATTATAATCTTAAACTCTATTTGGTTAACACAAGTAGGAAGTTTACACCCCTTTTAGGGCGTTCTTGGATGGATTGTTTATTTAAAGATTGGAGATTGGCATTTAAAATTAATCAAATAAAAAGCCAGGTGGACCCAAATGCTGGTCATATAATAAAAAAGTTTCCATCGGTTTTCACGAAAACCAATAACCATCCTATTAAAGGTTTCAAAGCCGAATTTGTAATGTGCCAAAACAGCACTCCAATTTTTTTTAAGCCCTACACCGTGCCTTTTGGATTGCGTGAAGTAGTTAACAAAGAACTGGACAGATTGTGTGCGGAAAATATAATTTTTCCAGTTAGGTACAGCTCTTGGGCATCACCAATTGTGGTGGTACAAAAAGCAAATGGGTCTGTGAGAATCTGCGTGGATTGTAAGGTTACAACAAATAAGTATGTCGAGACAAATCACTATCCACTTTCGAGGTTTGATGACATAATTGTGAGCTTTGTGGGATGTCATGTATTTTGTACCATTGATTTAGAGGGGGCGTATGCTCAGTTAGAAGTTACTGAAAATTCTCAACAGTATTTAACTATAAACACTCACCGAGGATTGTTTAGATACAGACGTTTAGTTTATGGAGTTAAATGTGCTCCTGCAATTTTTCAAGCAACGATGGATCAGATATTGGTGGGAATTAAAAAGGTAAAATGTTTCATAGATGATATACTAATTGGTGGGAAAGATGAGACTGAGTGCGAAGAGGTTTTTGTGAAGGTACTAGATAGATTAGAAAGTTATAATGTTAAGGCTAATTTGTTAAAATGTAAATTCTTTTGCCGCGAAGTAAAGTATCTAGGGCATTGCATATCTGGGGAGGGTATAAGGCCAAATTTTGAAAAACTCGAAGCAGTAAAGAAGGCTCCAACGCCACGGAATTTACAGCATCTTAAATCATACCTCGGGTTGATTAATTATGATTCTCGTTTTGTTAACAATTTTTCGGCTGAGCTAAAACCTCTTTACAACTTAACAAAACTGGATGTGAAGTTTGATTGGTCGCAAGAATGCGAAGACTCATTTCAAAGGACTAAAAGCTTGCTTTTAAATAGTTCCATTTTAGTTCATTACGACCCAGACAAGGAAATTATAGTTAGTTGTGATGCAAGTCCTTACGGTTTGGCAGGTATTTTGTCGCATGTGGTAAATGGTGAAGAGCGACCAGTGCTATTTACGTCAAGCACGCTTAGTCCTTCAGAACAAAATTATTCCCAGCTTCACCGCGAAGCTTTAGCAATCGTGTTTGCGGTCAAAAGGTTTCAGAAATATATATATGGGAAAAAGTTTTCAATCCATAGTGATAGCCTCCCATTACGCAAAATTTTAAATCCTAAAAAGTGTACTCCGCCCGTAGCAGCAGCCCGAATTCACCGTTGGGCCATTTTTCTGAGTATGTACGACTATACTCTGATTCATAAATCAGCATCCAAAATGCAACATGCGGATGGATTGTCTCGTCTACCTCTCGAAAATAAGACCGATGTTGAAGACATTCAAATAAATTCTCGGAACTTAGGCGATAATTTACCTTTAGTATTTAGTGAAATCGGAGTCGCTACCCAGGAAGAAGAGGAATTAAAGCTTCTACACTCATATTTAAAGAATGGGTTCCCAAAACCAGTTCCACGAGGGTTTGAAAAATATTTTCAAAAACAAAAAAGTTTATCAGTTTATAATGATTGTATTTTGTATGGGAACAGAACACTTATTCCTACGAAAATGAGAGAAGAGACTTTAAAATTGTTGCATGATACTCACATTGGAATAGTAAGAATGAAGTCACTAGCCCGGACTTATGTGTGGTGGTTAGGAATAGACGAGGACGTAGAGAGATATGTACAGCAGTGTAATAGTTGTGAAATAACTTCAAAGAGGCTATGTACAAACGAAACAAGTAATTGGCCTCATTCAAACAGATTTTTTGGGAGAATTCACCTAAATTTTTTTCATTTCAACCAAAATACGTTTCTTATCTTTATGGATAGTTTTTAGTCGTTGGATGGATGTAAAGTTAATGAGAACAACGACAGCTGAAGTGTTAATAGATGTTTTGAGAACAATTTTCTCCTATTTTGGGTTGCCGGATACAATAGTGTCAGATAATGGACCACCTTTTGGGTCCATTGCGTTTTGAAGTTTTTGTGTAAATAATGGAATTATATTAGTAAAGAGTCCTCCATATCATCCAAAGTCTAATGGTTTAGCTGAAAGGGGTGTACAAACTATAAAAACAAGTTTAAGAAAATTTTTGTTAGATCACAACAATAAAACAGTGCATATTAAACATAAAATCGAAAATTTTCTTTTAAAAAATCGATCAACGTCATCTACAGCAACAAACGAAACCCCTTTTAACATGATATTTAAAAATAGTCCAAAGACATTAATGGATCTTTTGAAATCTGATAAGGAAAAGAGCAAGGAAAACAGAGTTGCAAGTATCAAGGTTTCCATAAATGAAAAAAATAATAAAATATTTAAATCTATAAATTTTGAAATAGGAGAAAATGTTTTATACCGAGCTGAAAGTAAAACAAGTATTGTTTGGTCACCAGCAATAATTATAAAGAAATTAGGAAATGTTGTTTATTTAATTAGCTTAAGCGGTATACATCGTAAAGCACATCAAAATCAGCTCAGAAAATCAAATGTAAAAACTTTAAAATTTGCTCCAATTCGAACTTTTCGAAATAATAAAGAAGATGAAAGCGACCAAATTTCATTAAAACGACAATCTAAAAGATTGCAATTACAAGTATATAAGCCAAGTTATAAATATTGAAAAATAATGGAAACCGAAAATTTAAATTTTATGAAATTATACATTTTAATTTTATTTTAACTACAAATGGTTAAATATTATTATCTTATATTATTGGTGTTGGGTATTTTAGATAATTAAGGTTTATAAAGGTATTTCTATTTAAGTTTGGGGGGATGTAATGTATGCATTCTTTCACACCCCAGTGTATATTAAAACTAGTATATAAGCTTATTACATAATTGTTAAGAACATATATATATCAATAAAGTTAGTCGTAGTTCAACAGCCAAAGTGCGTGCGTCTCATTTCTATGGAGTGTTCTGGTCTTTCCGCAAATATATAAAAAATAAAAATTTCTGTTGAATCAAGATATTTGCTTAGGTATTTGGATGCATTGGGCATTAGCGTTTAGTGCAAACGTTTCCCAAGTCTGACAAGTCGGCATTTTTGAAAATTTAAAAACTTATAAAAGTGTGCGATTCAGCATTTTCGAAAAGTTTTAAACAAAGTTGTGCAAGCCGGCATTCTTAAATGTCTTTAAACGTATAGAAAATTGGCGTTGGCGATGGTCTTTTAAACTGAAGTGTACAATTCGGCATTTATAAAAGTTTTTAAATTTAAAAAAAAACATGAAAGTAAGCATTTTTTTATTAAGTTTATAAACTTATTAAAGCAAAAAACTCGTTATTTGCAAAGTTTTCAATTTTAAATGTGAAAGTTGGTATTTACGCAGGTTTCGAAACCTATTTTAGCAATGTAAGTCGGTAATTTTTTAAGTTTTTAAATTTTTCAAAACAAGAAAGTCGGCATTGTCAAAGTTTTTAATTTTAAGTTGGTAGGTATTTTTGCAGGTTTTTATAATAATAAAATATAGAAAGTCGGCATTTTTAAAAGTTATTAAACTTATTATAAAGGCTCGGCATTTCCAAATGAACGACGTTGACAACCAAATAGATGCTCATATAAAAAGTTCCTCTTCATTCGCTGAGTAATAACCGATAAATCCCGAGGTGACGTAAAATAGCGCCAAATGAAATAACGGCAAATTGGCCTTATAACGTTTTCAAAAACGAAATAAGACCAAATTTCGAGTTCGGCTTAATTTCAATTTATTTATTTTTTCCAAACAACAAGAACAAGGTATTTCAGGTTTTTGACGTAGAAACAGTGAGTTTGGTATGGGGGGGGATGCTGCCTTCCTGCAACCCCCTGCCTGGGCCTTTTATTTTCTTAAACGTTAGGTACAGAACTTGCCGTGTAACAAGTAAAATTGATGAAAATCTAGAAACCGCTTTCGATTTTAATTTTCTTACATTTTATAAAAAGAATTTAGAACGGTTTTGCAAGTTTTTAACACGTGCATTAAAGATAATTCAAAGAGACTTCTTCATCTTTCAAACCTTTTCAAAAGGTTTTTGAAATTCCAGTTGACAGAAGCCTTGGTATAATTAAATCAGTTGAATCCATATCACAATTGGAACCCAATTTTTTGAAGAAGAAGCAGAATTTTTGCTTTCTGAGTTGCAAATACTTTCTGATTCATACACAAAGTTAACGAATTTCGAACACATTTCAAACGTGTTGTTCAAGTAAAAAAATGTAATTCCGTTGGCGTGCAAACTTGTTTACTATGGCGTCAGTTTCTAAACTAAAACTAGTTTTAAGTTAAAAAGTGGGTAAATAAGACAACAACAACCTTCGGATTCAACACTATTTTATCAGGAGTTTTAGCTATTTTATGGTTTCCAACGCCAATCATTAGACTCCTTTTTTATTATTGTCGCAGCCATTTACAATCTTATGTTTATTCGAATTTTCACCTGGGCCAGAAATTGAACATGGACCTCTCAAACATGGTCATCGCACTACGCAATTGGACCATTGTAGGTACATATTAACATAACATCTTAATTCTATATCTAACTTTAATCAAGTTTCTTTAGAAAAATAAATTCGCAGTGAGTTTTCTTTTTAAATTTTATATTATTCGGTAATCATCGACAATCATTACGTACTAGGTAAGGTTCAATGTCATCTAGCTGACGAGCCCATCATCGAGTGAAGCTGACAAAATCCTTATAATTGAATTTCATTCCTATATACTCGACTTAATAATATTTTATTTGGCTATTTTTAGTCTTTTTATTGTTTGTTTTTTAATACTGATACATTTAACCTCAGTTTTAAATTATTTTCATACAAAAATGAGTGCTCGTTTGAGTGCATTAATGCTTTCTATAAAAGATTAAGCTATAGAAATTTATCTAAGTTAGGTCGTAAAAGAATGGTCTTTACTAAAACACCGCCGAATTCAAATCCATAGCGCAGTTTACGTATGTAAATTTGACAGCCAGCCAAATACATTTGCTCTCGACTATTATGGTTGGGCCTAAACAGTTCCCATACAAAATTTGGAGTTTATATACGTATACGCATGAAGAAATAGACCGGAGAACATCTTATAGAACACGTTACAGTATAATAAACTATATTTCAAAAAGTGTACGATACTACAGATACCTACTTAATATTTTAACGTACATAGTTTCAAGGAAATTCTTCGATTATTAAAAAAGTCCAGGTATTTTTTACTTTTTAGTATAGGGATGCTGCATATAGACTCCAGTTGGCAAATTTCCAAAATAAATCCGGAAAATTCCTAATAAAAGTCGGCATTTTAAAAAAATACTCACCCCTCGATACTCACGCTCGATCTCTTGGTATGCCCATGGTGGAGGCTTCTTCGGATCTTTTTATATCTTATTTCATAGTTGCCACCCACTACTTTTTTCAAACTAATTTTTCCTGACTTTCTCGGACCATTTCTTTCATTTTTGTTGACCAATAATTTAAAATTTATTAATTTGCAATTGTGAAATTGTCAGTCTATAAAATAAGTACCCTTTCAGCAGAAATCAAAGTTGTTGAACTTGATATTTCAAAAACATTTGATAGAGTTTGGCATGAATCTTTCTTATGGAAAATATGTGCACTTGGTTTTATGGATTAGAAATTATCTTTCAGACCTTTCAATACAAGGTGTTTTGAATCATTTCAAGATATTAGTAGGTATGCTAAGACCTTTATCGCAGTTTCAAAATACCATTTTCTTTAGCTAATGCCAGTTTTCGTCTGTCAAAATGGCATTGGGTGGTGTAAATAAAAACTGAAGGAAAACTCCAAGTGTGTCCTCTTGAGTAAAGTACATTCTTTGGAGAGAACACTAAATTCGGTCAGTCGTTCAGCAACTGTGGAAGTGTGCACATCGTTGGCGACTTTCATAGTGGAAATTTTACATAGAGGCGCGAGTGCTAATAGTAGTGATTTAGTTCTACCAAAACCAAGTGGCAAGTTAGCCTAGGTGGTAGAGGAGCAGAATAATTCATAGTGGAAGGTCGTGGGTTCGATTCTCACCCCGGGCAAGGCCTTTTTTTAAATTATTTCTGGCAAGAGGTTTCTCGGAGAAGAAAACAGCAGCAACAACAAGAAGAGCAGATGGTCAAACCAACGGGGACATCGAAAGATGGTCCCCCAACAACAACAAAAGGTGCTGGAACATCAGGCGATGTAACAGCAAAAGCCGATAAACAGATAGCGGGGCCATCCAGAGGCCATACAACAAATACGGCAGCATCTGCTGGACCTTCAAGGTCAAGAAAAACAACAACAGAGTCATCGGCACGTGTCGAGGCCAAAACCATGAGCATGGCAACAGCCAAAACAACAAGCCCTACCAAAGGCAAATCAACAGGGCCGGCATGTGCCGAGGCAACTGATCCAAATAAGAGGAGGCGCTATATAAACTACAAGCCGAACCTTGTTGTGAAGAAGCGCATCGGTGATGCAGCCCAGCAAATTGAAGGGCGTGAACGGTCAGCCAAGTCATCGGCTCAGGCCAAAATCCAGAGGCAGCTTGACAGCTCCTCTAACGACGACGAAGACAACAACAACGACAACAAGGGAGAAGACGAAGGCTGAGGCTGATGTCGTAATCGTCAAAGAGGTTGAAGAAGAAGGATCGAAGATACCAGAGCCAGCCAACGAGATCGCCGGCGTAACAGGCGAAGAAAACGTAGCTGACGTAGATGCCGAAGAAGCCATATCCTACATGTCAGTAGAAGGAGAAGGGCACTACGTCAGTGGCGAGATAGTGGATCTGTCGGAGGAAGAAGAGAACGAACAGATTGAAACATTGACGCAGCAGATTTCCTCGCTCATAGAGTTGGTTGAATCACTAAGAAAGAAGCAGGAAGCGAGAAGGGAGAAGGAGCGCCAAGTGACTCTTGAGCAGCGCACCCGCCAACAAGCGCTCCAAGAGCAACTTGAAGCTACGCAACAACAGAAGCCTCCTCAGGAAAAACGACCACTCCCAGACCAGCAGCAGCCACATAAGCAGCAATCAAAGAAGCAGCCACAACAACAGCTTCCCAAACAGCAACAGCCTCAGCAGCCGCAGGCAAAACAACAACAACAACCACAACCACAACAACAACGACAACAGACACAGAAGCAGCAACAGCAGCAGCAACAAACGCAACAGCAACAACCGCAGAAGTCAGAACAGCAGCAGACCCAACAGCAGCCGATGCAGCAGCAGCAGAGACAACAGCAGCAGTCACAACAACAGCAGCAACAGCCACAAGCAAAGAAAGGTAAGGTGCCACCTATAAATACTTACAAAATGGAAATAAAAGAAACTATTGAAATATGTAGGTCGGTCGTAGGCAACAATTTTATAATTAAGCGGCTAAACGCAGACAGGCATTCTATTCAGTGCTCTTCTTTAGAGCACTACAGAAAAGTTAAAGACCTTCTGTCTCAAACCAAAACTGAGTATTATAGTTTCACCCCAAAGGAAGACAAGCTTCAAACAGTCCTCCTGAAGGGTATCGAATCCTCTACGGATCCGCAGGCGCTCTTAGCTGAGCTCCGTCAAGTGGCGAGCGATGATCTCGATTTTATCGGGGTAAGACCGTTTACCACAGTCAAAGCCAGACGGGAGAAACGGAAGTTACCATTCTTCCTAGTTCAACTCTCGCCCCAAAGCAAATTGAGTGGTCTAAGGAATATAACAGTCCTGGATTACCAAGTTGTAAGATGGGAGAAATTAAACAAGCAGAAAGACATGCTTCAATGCATGAACTGCCAAGGGTTTGGACACATTGCAGTTAACTGTGGTATGGACCCAGTCTGCGTTAAATGTGGAGATTCCCACAAAACAGGGGAGTGTAAACTCGGGCAAGATAGGGTCACAGATATGACCCAGTTAAAATGTGCGCTCTGCCGAGGCTCCGGACACCCCGCAAACTATCGGGGATGTCCGAAGTTTCAGGAGATAAAGCAAAACAAAGCCCAAAAGAAAACAGTTGAGGTGAGACGCCCTGAAGTACGCCAGACAACATCTTCCGTCAATCCCGCAATTTCTTACGCCCAAATGGCGTCTGGAAAGGGAAAAACGGTACAGCCTCAACCACAGGTAGCCAAACAGGTCCAAGTGCCTACGGCTCCTGTGCCAGAGGCAGATCTGATGCAGGTGTTGCTGACCATTCATGGTCAGTTAACCGACGTGCAAAAACAGATCAGGGAGCAGGCGGCTAGGGTAGATTACCTCTACTCTATTCTGCCGGCAACGCTAAATGGTTAAAGGCGCGCTGCCTGAGCGACCCTTTAAGATCCTAGCTGTGAATGTGAATTCGCTGATTAGGACCGAACGTAGAGCAAACCTCTTTCATTTGCTGCAAGACCAAAGTCCTGATGTGTTTATGGCTAGCGAAACTAAGCTAAACCAGAAACACAAACTGACTAATAAAAATTACAATATCGTAAGAAGGGATCGGCCCAACTCCTCTCAAGGGGGTGGGGTCGCAATCTTCATACGAAAGGGCATTAAACATAAAGTTATATATAATAGTGAAGTGCGAAGATTCGGGTTGCTAGAAGCCTGCATCGTTTGCATTCCTCTCCAGCAGGGAAAAAGAATGTACGCAATCGCGGTGTACGCACCTGACGCAAATCAGCCTGCTAATTTTATCGCAGAGCTCGAAAAACTTTTCGAATGCTTAAGACTGAACTTGGATGAGAATTATTATCTCATGGCAGGAGATTTGAACGCCAAACATGTAGATTGGGGAAACCAAATACATAATCCTAGAGGGAACCATCTTTTTAATTGGATGGGTCGATACAGTGTTGAGTGTAGGATCGATCTTTTTGCGACAGATAGACCTTCGTTTCCTAGGAGCGGTGGCTTTCTGGATCTTTTACTGCTTGACTCACGACTTGTTATAACTGACGCAACAAATCAACAGACAAGAAACTGTTTACGAACAATCGAATACGACAGCGATCACTGCGGGCTTGCCACCGTAATACAGCTTCCGAGCGAACTTGTGGAATTGGATGAGTATGTGCCTGTGCACTCTTACAATTTCAGTAAGACGCGCTGGCCACGCTTCTCCAACGCCTTGGCAAGAGAAATACGTTCCGATGACATTTCTCCACCAAATGACAGAAACCTGACGAACCTCGAGATCGACGGGTTTCTGACTCAAATGGATACGACTATAAAACGAACAATGGACAAAACAATCCCAAAATATAAGGAACAAGACCCTACTGGTTTATACAAGAACGCGACAATCGACGCACTACACCGACAAAAAAGTGGACTGCTGACTAGGTTGAAACTTCTTTATAGACGTTTCACGGACACACGTGATCTGGAGATTAGGACATTGAAGTCGTCGATCAAAAACATTAACGTTCTGATTAAACAAAACTATAGATTATCTATTAATTTATATTGGGATAACAGAATTCGGGCTGTTAATTCTAGCGACCCTAGTATGTTTCCCAAAATAAATAAGATATTTAGAAGAAATGATAAAAACGATCTTCCATGTCTTAAACTCCAGAGGACAACAGATAACGAAGACGTACTAACGATTGCGGGAATTTATCCGGAGGGTGCCGTTTTCGATGACAATTTTTATATGATAGAAGATCCTCAGGAAAAGGTAGAAGCTGTAGGGGCTGCTTTCCAGCAAGTGTATATGGTGAATGCTAGCATTCGTCCGAATCATGACCTGGAGAACAGAGCCTTGCTGCACAATTTCTATCTTGGAAATAACATAACGCAATGGCGATCTGAGAATACTGGTTTTACCGGGTTCAATGACGAAAATTTGACAAACGCCACCATCGCCGAGCGAAATGGACCCAGTTCATTGTTAATTTCGAAGGTAGAACTTCAGTTAATTTTTCAAACATTAAAGAAAAAGAAATCTGCGGGGGTCGATGGTATACCCAACATTGTGTTACGACATCTCCCTGAGGAAGCTATAGACATTTATACCACACTGTTTAACAACGCATTGAATAATGCATATTATCCAGTGAGTTGGAAAACAGCTGTGGTCCATCCTCTCCCCAAAAAGGGAAAGGACAGCTCCAATCCGGCAAATCTTCGGTCGATAAGTCTTCTTCCGAGTATCAGTAAGGTATTCGAAAAGATTCTCAATAGAGCTCTGTTCAAGTGGGCTGAGGACAAGAATATTATTCCAGACAATCAGTTTGGCTTTAAGGCGGGACATGACACTATTCATGCCGCGTCTAAGTTAGTTTCTGATGTTCAATGGAACAAAGCGAAAAATCAATGCACAGGTGCCGTTCTTGTTGATTTGGAGAAGGCTTTCGACACCGTATGGTTAGAGGGTCTTTATCTGAAATTAACTAGATTTGGCATAAATAAACCACTGTTATATATGCTTCATGACATGCTCAATGGTAGAAAGTTTGTTGTCAAAAGTGGCAATGTAACTTCCACCACAACTTTTGATATTAAAAACGGTCTACAGCAAGGAGCTGTGAACTCACCGATTCTTTTTAGTATTTACACCAGCGATCTGATAGGTAGTCTCACTCATGCGATTGCGTATGCCGATGACCTTGTAGCGTACAGGACGGGTCCAAAAGTTGAAGTCATCAGAATTCTCTTGCAGCGTGACTTCGACAAGATTCAGCGATATTGTGATGACTGGAAGTTAAAAATTAACTTTCAGAAATCAGAAACTATCCTGTTTAGAACCCCTTTGTCTAAGGCTTCTAGGGATACAAGAAAGAACTGGAGAAATCTAGTGATCGTTGGACCAAGTGGACATCCACTGGCGAGTAAAGATGTAGTAAAGTACCTTGGTATCTGGCTAGATCAGTATCTATATTTCAATCGAATCGCTCTGACAAGACGGTTGTTTTATAGCAGCCGCCTTGAAAACAGGGTGAAGGTGATTTGCTACATGGCCCTCATCCGGCCGATGATTGCCTATGGGTGCCCTGTGTGGTTTAACGTTGCCCCATCTCAAATGGAAAAGATTCGGGTGTTTGAGAGGCAGTGTCTTAGGACCTGTCTTGGATTACACAGAACACCAGAGTCGGAGTACAAACATTATTATGCCAACGAGGTCTTATACAACGGGGCCAATATAAACAGGATAGATAACTTTTTAATTAAGCTGATTCGGGGTCACATTGCAAGAGCGATGACCTCAGCCAATGGACTTATTTTCGGGGCTTACTACCCCAATGAAGAATATAGTGAGAGCGTTTGTCTTAACGGATTCATCCCGCCCGAGACATTCCTCTATTTAGACAGTCGGGGGCTGATACAGGATAGATTGGCGGTTCCGTTAATCTACCACGTCGGCCGTAGAACTGTGGATCGGCGAATCCTGTATGGTCGAGACGTCGGCTCTGGGAACGGAGCAGAGCGTCTGCGGTTCAGTAGAGCTGTGCCCCTTCGGGACAAAAGGGACTTTTATAAGCAAGTTCAAAATACTGGTGGTTGGGTGACCACCTTGATATGGATGGTTAGTCATAGTTGTTGCCTTGGCCGACCTGCGTATTTTTAAGTATTAATAGGTTTATTTTATGTAGGACAGTGGTGGCACCAAAAAAATATAAAAAAATTAAATGGCGTTTGTTGGTGTGTATGTGCATTTGGCGCTTTTAAATATATATATATAAATATATATATATATTTATAAGCGTGTGCACATACGCATTGGCTGCTGCGCCAAAAAAAAAAAAAAAAAAAAAAAAAAAAAAAAAAAAAAAAAAAAAAAAATGCTGCTGGTAACTGTTCTAGTTTTAAGTTATTTTAAGTATTCTTAAGTAGTTTTAAGTTATTTAAGTAATTTACGTATATTTACGTATATTTTAGTTTAGGTTAATTTAGTTTTATTATTTAGGTAAAGGGTAGTTTTAAGTTTTTATATATAAAATAAAATGTCTCGAAAAACGAGTTTTTAAAAATTTTCTCGTTTAGTTTTAAGTAATTTTGAAGTTTAATTTAAGTTAGTTTTTACGCTCAAAGGCATTTTTAATATATAGTTATAGTATAATTTAGAGCGCCCGTATGGGGCCAGTAAGTTAGTTAAGTTATTCTGTAAGCTAGTTTTTAAGATTTTTGTCTAGCATTTAAGTTAGTTATAAGTTAAATTGAAAATAAAAATGAATTTATAAAAAAAAAAAAAAAAAAAAAACACTAAATTCGGTGTGAATAAAGTTTTCCCCTAAAAAAAGTTTGGTTCAATTTTTGTTAATTCAAAACACTTCAAAGCAGAGAAAACACCTACATGGCCAAAGCAATTTGTTAGTGTCTGTGGTACAATGGGTAGCAAGTCGGTATGCGTTTGCGAAAAAAAAAATGCTGGTGGCTGTTCTAGTTTTTAAGTTATTTTAAGTAGTTTTAATGAGATATAATGTAGTTTAAGTTAGTTTTATTTAGTAGCTTAAGTTAGTTAAGTTAATATGTAATCTAGTTGTTTAAGATTTTTTGTCTAGCATTAAGATGGATATAAGGAAAAGAAAAAATCAAAAATGAATTAAAATGCAAAAAGCAAGTCGGACCGGAAAATTGTATGGAATTGTATTGCGGCTCTGGAGGAGGCCCGTTCGATTCCCGCTGGCGGCGCAGGAAAACAAGATTCTTTTTTATTATGGTTGTAGGCAGGTACTGCAACAAGAGAAAATTCAAACGAATACAAAAATAAAATTTCAATCAACAAAAACTCAAATACGATTAAATTTATCAGTCATAGATGTTGAAATGGTTTTCATTACAGGTTATGTTATGCACATATATATATACATAAATAAATATAATATGTTATGTACATATATATATACATAAATATATATATATATGTTCTCGTCATATCTATCAGGACGAACTCAGCGTGTCAGACTTGATGGTGTTTTTAGTGACCCTACTTCAGTAAATATTGGTGTACCTCAAGGATCAGTTCTGGGACCAGTTTTGTTTCTTATTTACATAAATTCCATATTCAAGCAAAACTTCAACAGTTTGATCACAGCTTTTGCTGATGACATGGCTTTTTATTATGGAAATAATAATAACTTATTTGAATCTGTCATATGTCTTCAGAAGGACTTACAAATACTACGACAATGGTTTGCAAAGCATGAATTAATAATAAGTGACAAAACTTAATTGATGGTGTGTAATTTAAAAGGCCCTTGTCCAGTTAACTGCGACACAATTTTCCATTCTTCTTCTTGCCAGAAACTATCACTATGTGCCCATAAGCAAAACTA
Organism: Baccha elongata; assembly: GCA_951217065.1. Taxonomy (NCBI): domain Eukaryota; kingdom Metazoa; phylum Arthropoda; class Insecta; order Diptera; family Syrphidae; genus Baccha; species Baccha elongata. Next base: position 70,553,541 of record OX578274.1, on the reverse strand, counting down.
CTCTAATGACTTGTCTTGCACTTCGAGCTGTTTTAATAGATAGAAACCTTAATTGGAAAGCTCATGTGGATGAGCTTAAAAAATATATGTTGGCTGTTACTCGCAAATTATATTTACTTAAACCACATTGCAATAGTAAAATACTTTCAATGGTATACTACGGACTTGCGCACTCTAAGCTACAGTAAAGTATGGCATAGCAACTTGGGGAGGGACCTATAGCAACACTATTGATGTATTAAAAACAGCACAAAAGCACATGATTCGAATTATATGAAATAAAAATAGATTGACCTCAAGTTGGCCTCTTTTTTGTAGCCTTCAGATTCTACAAATAAACCATCTTTACATCTTTAAGGTACTTAAAGTTTGTTTTTTACGTAGTGGCTACAGTACAACTCTAAGGAGTTCTAACTCGTACAGTCTAAGAGTAAATACATTGGGACTTGTTCAAATTCCGATTTGTAATAAAACTCACTACTCAAAGTTCTATACAGCAACTGCACCTTCGCTCTTTAAAAAAGTAAAAAATTGGCTTATTAGTCTAGATAATTCTGCTGTCAAATTATTGCTAAGCTGCTTTGAATTCAATGAAATGTTCGATTACAAATACTAGTAAGATCTTATATATTTTTGTTTTCTCTTTTATGATATGCATTTTTCATTTTAATGAACTTCGCTTTCAATATAAACCGCACATACATTACTTAAAAAAATTGTTAAATTGTTTAAGAAGGATCATTCACCTCTAGCCTTTTAAGTGCTACAGAATGACACCGATTTATTCTTTTTTCAAAATTTTAATATAATTATTATTACTTTGATTTTCTCTTATCTTACTTTGTTATTATTATTTTTATCATTTTTGTTAACTGAATAAATAAATTACAAAAAAAAAAAAATAATAAAATATAGGTAGGTAGGTACATATAGGGATATATGTAGGTAAATTTATCAGTCATGTTTTCGTTTAAGACGTAGGTATAGGTATAGGTATGTAACTACCTACGCAGTTACCTAAGGTATATAAGTGATTATTTAAATAAAAACTAAGATGCAGTAGAGTGTTTGAATAATTCCTACCTAGGTACAATATTTGTATAAATTAATATAAACTATGGGCACCTCACCTTGCAGTAAAGCTATAGCTTATAGAAGAGATAAATAGGCATAGGTAGGTACATATGTATGCCTAATTACATGAATGCAAACTGGTTAAGTTCAGGATTTATGTATCATAAGTACCAACATATAAATTTTGCTTTTGGTTACAAATGCCCAATGACTAATGACTGCTAAATAAAGAACCTATATAAAATAGAAATACACATATCTGCCTACATTTTAAAAAAGATAAAGAATTGTTTTGCTTCTGTTCAAGTTAGATAAGTTCGTTATGATAAAAGTACACCTACTTTATAACACTATAAATTAAAAAAACATTTGTATTTATTACAAAAAATCCATTTTTACCTGCCTTAAAAATGTTTCAAGGGTGCTCATGAGCACCCTTCATAATTTGGATAATCTGATAGAACACCCCAATTTTCAAGTAAAGTTTTTTCTTCAAAAGATTCGTCAAATCTTTTTATTCACACCAAATGGAGTGTTTGCTATAAAAAGTAGAGTGAACTTGCGCACTCAGTTTTTATTCACACCACCCATTATCTAAGAAAAATTAACTACCTCCATTGAGTTTATACACATAGGAGAATCATCTTTGAATGGTTTTCATTACAGGTTATGTTATGCACATATATATATACATAAATAAATATAATATGTTATGTACATATATATATACATAAATATATATATATATGTTCTCGTCATATCTATCAGGACGAACTCAGCGTGTCAGACTTGATGGTGTTTTTAGTGACCCTACTTCAGTAAATATTGGTGTACCTCAAGGATCAGTTCTGGGACCAGTTTTGTTTCTTATTTACATAAATTCCATATTCAAGCAAAACTTCAACAGTTTGATCACAGCTTTTGCTGATGACATGGCTTTTTATTATGGAAATAATAATAACTTATTTGAATCTGTCATATGTCTTCAGAAGGACTTACAAATACTACGACAATGGTTTGCAAAGCATGAATTAATAATAAGTGACAAAACTTAATTGATGGTGTGTAATTTAAAAGGCCCTTGTCCAGTTAACTGCGACACAATTTTCCATTCTTCTTCTTGCCAGAAACTATCACTATGTGCCCATAAGCAAAACTACTCTAATGACTTGTCTTGCACTTCGAGCTGTTTTAATAGATAGAAACCTTAATTGGAAAGCTCATGTGGATGAGCTTAAAAAATATATGTTGGCTGTTACTCGCAAATTATATTTACTTAAACCACATTGCAATAGTAAAATACTTTCAATGGTATACTACGGACTTGCGCACTCTAAGCTACAGTACAGTATGGCATAGCAACTTGGGGAGGGACCTATAGCAACACTATTGATGTATTAAAAACAGCACAAAAGCACATGATTCGAATTATATGAAATAAAAATAGATTGACCTCAAGTTGGCCTCTTTTTTGTAGCCTTCAGATTCTACAAATAAACCATCTTTACATCTTTAAGGTACTTAAAGTTTGTTTTTTACGTAGTGGCTACAGTACAACTCTAAGGAGTTCTAACTCGTACAGTCTAAGAGTAAATACATTGGGACTTGTTCAAATTCCGATTTGTAATAAAACTCACTACTCAAAGTTCTATACAGCAACTGCACCTTCGCTCTTTAAAAAAGTAAAAAATTGGCTTATTAGTCTAGATAATTCTGCTGTCAAATTATTGCTAAGCTGCTTTTAATTCAATGAAATGTTCGATTACAAATACTAGTAAGATCTTATATATTTTTGTTTTCTCTTTTATGATATGCATTTTTCATTTTAATGAACTTCGCTTTCAATATAAACCGCACATACATTACTTAAAAAAATTGTTAAATTGTTTAAGAAGGATCATTCACCTCTAGCCTTTTAAGTGCTACAGAATGACACCGATTTATTCTTTTTTCAAAATTTTAATATAATTATTATTACTTTGATTTTCTCTTTTCTTACTTTGTTATTATTATTTTTATCATTTTTGTTAACTGAATAAATAAATTACAAAAAAAAAAAATAATAATAAAATATAGGTAGGTAGGTACATATAGGGATATATGTAGGTAAATTTATCAGTCATGTTTTCGTTTAAGACGTAGGTATAGGTATAGGTATGTAACTACCTACGCAGTTACCTTAGGTATATAAGTGTTTATTAAAATAAAAACTAAGATGCAGTAGAGTGTTTGAATAATTCCTACCTAGGTACAATATTTGTATAAATTAATATAAACTATGGACACCTCACCTTGCAGTAAAGCTATAGCTTATAGAAGAGATAAATAGGCATAGGTAGGTACATATGTATGCCTAAGTACATGAATGCAAACTGGTTAAGTTCAGGATTTATGTATCATAAGTACCAACATATAAATTTTGCTTTTGGTTACAAATGCCCAATGACAAATGACTGCTAAATAAAGAACCTATATAAAATAGAAATACACATATCTGCCTACATTTTAAAAAAGATAAAGAATTGTTTTGCTTCTGTTCAAGTTAGATAAGTTCGTTATGATAAAAGTACACCTACTTTGTAACACTATAAATTAAAAAAACATTTGTATTTATTACAAAAAATCCATTTTTACCTGCCTTAAAAATGTTTCAAAGTCGTTCAGCAACCGTGGAAGAGTGCACATCGTTGGCGACTTCCACTGTGTAAATTATACTTAGAGACGCGAGTGTGTAAAATAGTAATTGGTACCTACCATTTTCAAGTAGCAAGTTAGCCTAGGTGGCAGAGTGGCAGACGACGTTTAGTAGCTTAAAGGTAGTTTTAATTAGTTTTAATTAGGTAAAGGGTAGCTTTAAGTTTTATAAAAAATTAAAAAGAAGATATGGATAATGAGTTTTTTTTAATAATTTTCTCGTTAGTTTTAAGTAGTCACGAATTTTAAATATAAATATATATATTTTACGTCGAAAGGCATTGTTTAAGTATAGTCATAGTTTAATTTAGAGCGCCCGCATGGGGCCAGTAAGTTAGTTAAGTTAATATGGTAAGCTAGTTGTTTAAGATTTTTGTCTAGCATTAAGATAGATATAAGGAAATGAAAAAATAAAAATGAATTAAAAATGAAGTGGCAGACGACAGAATTGAAGGTCGTGGGTTCGAGCCCCATCCCGGGCAAGGTTATTTTTTAAATAACTTTTGGCAAGAAGTTTCAAGGAGAAGAGGTAAACAAGATCAGATGGTCAAGCCAACGGGGACATCGAAAGATGATCCCCCAACAACAACCAAACAAGCTGTGAAATCAGGTGATGGAACAGCAGATCACAATGTACCGGGACCATCCAGAGTCCAAGCAACAACAACTACAGCAGTGGTACCACCCAAAGCTGTAAGGACAACAACAATGACAATGTTAGCGTCATCGACACGTGCCGAAGCCCGCAGCAGTACAGCAGCAAAAACATGCCTTGCAAAAGGCAAATTAGAACTCCAAGATGAGCTCAAGAGAAGAAAACGGATAAAGTACAAACCGAATCTGGTTAAGGTGCGTACACGGCAATCCGGTGGCCGCGGACGTCAGCACAAGAAAAAATCCAGAAGCAGCTGGACAGCTCTTCCAACGACGACGAAGACAGCAATAACGACAATAACAAGGAAGACGACGACGAGGCTGAGGCTGATGTCGTAATCGTCAATGAGGCTGAAGAAGAAGTCTCTAACAATCCAGAGCCTGTAACAGGCGAAGTAAACATATCCTATATGTCAGAAGAAGGAGAAGGGCACTATGTCAGTGGCGATATAGTGGATCTGACTGATGAAGAAGAGAACGAGCGGATCGAAACACTCACCGAGCAGATTTCTTCGCTCATCGAGTTAGTGGAAGCACTTAAGAAGAAGCAGGAGGTAAGAAGGGAGAAGGAGCGTCAGGTGGCTCTTGAGCAGCGCACCCGTCAAGAAGCGCTCCAAGAGGAACTAGAAGCTAGACAACAGCAGCAGCCTCCGAAACAACAACAACCACTCCCAGTCCAGCAGCAGCAACATTTGACTCAGAAAACACAGCAGCCGCCTCAGCAGCCACAGCATCAGCCTCAGCAGCCTCAACAGCCGCAAGCAAAAAAACAACAACAACAACCACAACAACAACGACAACAGCAACAACAACAGACACAGAATCAGCAACAGCAGCAGCAACAAACGCAACAGCAGAAGTCAGAACAGAAGCAGTCCCAACAGCAGCCGATGCAGCAGCAGCAGAGACAACAGCAGCAGTCACAACAGCAACAGCAACAACAGCAACAGCCACAAGCAAAGAAAGGTAAGGTGCCACCTATAAATACTTACAAAATGGAAATAAAAGAAACTATTCAAATATGTAGGTCGGTCGTAGGCAACAATTTTATAATTAAGCGGCTAAACGCAGACAGGCATTCAATTCAGTGCTCTTCTTTAGAGCACTACAAAAAAGTTAAAGACCTTCTGTCTCAAACTAAAACGGAGTATTATAGTTTCACCCCAAAGGAAGACAAGCTTCAAACAGTCCTCCTGAAGGGTATCGAATCCTCTACGGATCCGCAGGCGCTCTTAGCTGAGCTCCGTCAAGTGGCGAGCGACGATCTCGATTTTATCGGGGTCAGACCGTTTACCACAGTCAAAGCCAGACGGGAGAAACGGAAGTTACTATTCTTCCTAGTTCAGCTCTCGCCCCAAAGCAAATTGAGTGGTCTAAGGAATATAACAGTCCTGGATTACCAAGTTGTACGATGGGAAAAATTAAACAAGCAGAAAGACATGCTTCAATGCATGAACTGCCAAGGGTTTGGACACGTTGCAGTTAACTGTGGTATGGACCCAGTCTGCGTGAAATGTGGAGATACCCACAAAACAGGGGAGTGTAAACTCGGGCAAGATAGGGTCACAGATATGACCCAGTTAAAATGTGCGCTCTGCCGAGGCTCCGGGCACCCCGCAAACTATCGGGGATGTCCGAAGTTTCAGGAGATAAAGCAAAACAAAGCCCAAAGGAAAACAGTTGAGGTGAGACGCACTGAAGTACGCCAGACAACAACTTCCGTCAATCCCGCAATTTCTTACGCCCAAATGGCGTCTGGAAAGGGAAACACGGTACAGCCTCAACCACAGGTAGCCAAACAGGTCCAAGTGCCTACAGCTCCTGTGCCAGAGGCAGATCTGATGCAGGTGTTGCTGACCATTCATGGTCAGCTAACCGACGTGCAAAAACAGATCAGGGAGCAGGCGGCTAGGGTGGATTACCTCTACTCTATTCTGCCGGCAACGCGAAATGGTTAAAGGCGCGCTGCCTGAGCGACCCTTTAAGATCCTAGCTGTGAATGTAAATTCACTGATTAGGACCGAACGAAGAGCAAACCTCTTTCATTTGCTGCAAGACCAAAGTCCTGATGTGTTTATGGCTAGCGAAACTAAGCTAAACCAGAGACACAAACTGACTAATAAAAATTACAATATCGTAAGAAGGGATCGGCCCAACTCCTCTCAAGGGGGTGGGGTCGCAATCTTCATACGAAAGGGCATTAAACATAAAGTTATATATAATAGTGAAGTGCGAAGATTCGGGTTGCTAGAAGCCTGCATCGTTTGCATTCCTCTCCAGCAGGGGAAAAGAATGTACGCAATCGCGGTGTACGCACCTGACGCACCTCAGCCAGCTAATTTTATCGCAGAGCTCGAAAAACTTTTCGAATGCTTAAGACTGAACTTGGATGAGAATTATTATCTCATGGCAGGGGACTTAAACGCCAAACATGTAGATTGGGGAAACCAAATACAAAATCCTAGAGGGAACCATCTTTTTAATTGGATGGGTCGATACAGTGTTGAGTGTAGGATCGACCTTCTGGCTACAGATAGACCGTCATTTCCGAGAAGTGGTAGTTTTCTGGATCTTTTACTGCTTGACTCACGACTAGTTATAACGGACGCAACAAATCAACAGACAAGAAACTGTTTACGAACGATTGAATACGACAGTGATCACTGCGGACTTGCCACCGTAATACAGCTTCCGAGCGAACTTGTGGAATTGGATGAGTATGTGCCTGTGCACTCTTACAATTTCAGTAAGACGCGCTGGCCACGCTTCTCCAACGCCTTGACAAGAGAAATACGTTCCGAGGACATTTCTCCACCAAATGACAGAAACCTGACGAACCTCGAGATCGACGGGTTTCTGACTCAAATGGATACGACTATAAAACGAACAATGGACAAAACAATCCCAAAATATAAGGAACAAGACCCAAAAGGTTTATACAAGAACGCGACAATCGACGCACTACACCGACAAAAAAGTGGACTGCTGACTAGGTTGAAACTTCTTTATAGACGTTTCACGGACACACGTGATCTGGAGATTAGGACATTGAAGTCGTCGATCAAAAACATTAACGTTCTGATTAGACAAAACTATAGATTATCTATTAATTTATATTGGGATAACAGAGTTCGGGCTGTTAATTCTAGCGACCCTAGTATGTTTCCCCAAATAAATAAGATATTTAGAAGAAATGATCAAAACTATCTTCCATGTCTTAAACTCCAGAGGACAACAGATAACGAAGACGTACTAACGATTGCGGGAATTGATCCGGAAGGTGCCGTTTTCGATGACAATTTTTATATGATAGAAGATCCTCAGGAAAAGGTAGAAGCTGTAGGGGCTGCTTTCCAGCAAGTGTATAAGGTGAATGCTAGCATTCGTCCGAATCATGACCTGGAGAACAGAGCCTTGCTGCACAATTTCTATCTTGGAAATAACATAACGCAATGGCGATCTGAGAATACTGGTTTCACCGTGTTCAATGACGAAAATTTGGCAAACGCCACCATCGCCGAGCAAAATGGACCCAGTTCATTGTTAATTTCGAAGGTAGAACTTCATTTAATTTTTCAAACATTAAAGAAAAAGAAATCTGCGGGGGTCGATGGTATACCCAACATTGTGTTACGACATCTCCCTGAGGAAGCCATAGACATTTATACCACACTGTTTAACAACGCATTGAATAATGCATATTATCCAGTGAGTTGGAAGACAGCTGTGGTCCATCCTCTCCCCAAAAAGGGAAAGGACAGCTCCAATCCGGCAAATCTTCGGTCGATAAGTCTTCTTCCAGGTATCAGTAAGGTATTCGAAAAGATTCTCAATAGTGCTCTGTTCAAGTGGGCAAGAATATTATTCCAGACAATCAGTTTGGCTTTAAGGCGGGACATGACACTATTCATGCCGCGTCTAAGTTAGTTTCTGATGTTCAATGGAACAAAGCGAAAAATCAATGCACGGGTGCCGTTCTTGTTGATTTAGAGAAGGCTTTCGACACCGTATGGTTAGAGGGTCTTTATCTGAAATTAACCAGATTTGGCATAAGTAAACCACTGTTGTATATGCTTCATGACATGCTCAATGGTAGAAAGTTTGTTGTCAAAAGTGGCAATGTAACTTCCACCACAACTTTTGATATTAAAAACGGTCTACAGCAAGGAGCTGTGAACTCGCCGATTCTTTTTAGTATTTACACTAGCGATCTGATAGGTAGTCTCACTCATGCGATTGCGTATGCCGATGACCTTGTAGCGTACAGGACGGGTCCAAAAGTTGAAGTCATCAGAATTCTCTTGCAGCGTGACTTCGACAAGATTCAGCGATATTGTGATGACTGTAAGTTAAAAATTAACTTTCAGAAATCAGAAACTATCCTGTTTAGAACCCCTTTGTCTAAGGCTTCTAGGGATACAAGAAAGAACTGGAGAAATCTAGTGATCGTTGGACCAAGTGGACATCCACTGGCGAGTAAAGATGTAGTAAAGTACCTTGGTATCTGGCTAGATCAGTATCTATATTTCAATCGACATATAGATGCTGCTCTGGCCAGAGCTAGGGGAGCGTTTGCTCTGACAAGACGGTTGTTTTATAGCAGCCGCCTTGAAAACAGAGTGAAGGTGATTTGCTACATGGCCCTCATCCGGCCGATGATTGCCTATGGGTGCCCTGTATGGTTTAACGTTGCCCCATCTCAAATGGAAAAGATTCGGGTGTTTGAGAGGCAGTGTCTTAGGACCTGTCTTGGATTACACAGAACACCAGAGTCGGAGTACAAACATTATTATGCCAACGAGGTCTTATACAACGGGGCCAATATAAACAGGATAGATAACTTTTTAATTAAGCTGATTCGGGGTCACATTGCAAGAGCGATGACCTCAGTCAATGGACTTATTTTCGGGGCTTATTACCCCAATGAAGAATATAGTGAGAGCGTTTGTCTTAACGGTTTCATCCCGCCCGAGACATTCCTCTATTTAGACAGTCGGGGGCTGATACAGGATAGATTGGCGGTTCCGATAATCTACCACGTCGGCCGTAAAACTGTGGATCGGCGAATCCTGTATGGTCGAGACGTCGGCTCTGGGAACGGAGCAGAGCGTCTGCGGTTCAGTAGAGCTGTGCCCCTTCGGGACAAAAGGGACTTTTGTAATCAAGTGAAAAAATACTGGTGGTTGGGTGACCACCTTGATATTGATGGTTAGTCGAAGTTGTTGCCTTGGCCGACCTACGTATTTATAAGGTATAACTAGGTAGATTAAGTAGGACAGTGACGGTGGCACCAAAAAAAGATAAAAAATCCAAAAAATTGCTGTCTGTTGTCTGTGGATATGTGCTTGAGCGCATACATATGTATATGTGTAAATGAATGGATATGTATGGCGTGTGTGCATGTGCGTAGGCTGATGACAAAAAAAAAAAAAAAAAAACGCTGCTGGTGGCTGTTCTAGTTTTAAGTTATTTTAAGTATTTTTAAGTAGTTTTAAGGTATTTACGTATATTTACGTATATTTTAGTTTTATTTAGGTTAATATAGTTTTATTTAGGTACAGGGTAGTTTTAAGTTTTAAAATAAAAAATGTCATTGAAAAACAAGTTTTTTAAATAATTTTCTTGTTTAGGTTTAAGTAATAAAGATTTAATTTACACTAGAATTTACGCCGAAAGGCATTTTTAATATATAGCTATAGTATAATTTAGAGCGCCCGTATGGGGCCATTAAGTTAGTTAAGTTATTCTGTAAGCTAGTTTTTAAGGTTTTTGTCTAGCATTTTAGTTAGTTATAAGTTAAATGGAAAATAAAAATGAATTTAAAAAAAAAAAAAAAAAAAAAAAAAAATGTTTCAAGGGTGCTCATGAGCACCCTTCATAATTTGGATAATCTGATAGAACACCCCAATTTTCAAGTAAAGTTTTTTCTTCAAAAGATTCGTCAAATCTTTTTATTCACACCAAATGGAGTGTTTGCTATAAAAAGTAGAGTGAACTTGCGCACTCAGTTTTTATTCACACCACCCATTATCCAAGAAAAATTAACTACCTCCATTGAGTTTATACACATAGGAGAATCATCTTTAACAATAGAAGTGTTGAACGTTTCTTCTGCTTGGGATCGCTACGATCGCAATAGTAAAAAAGGACAAAATTGAAGGTGTTCTTGGAACCCTTAACAAATTCCATTCAAAGATCCAATTCACAATTGAAAATTAACACAATTGTGATATAGCACGATGGTTTCTTGTTTGACTGGCACCAAAAAGACACATCGTCAGGAAGATTAATTAATTTTTATTCCAACCAAGCCAAACACATCATCATCAACTCAGCTCGAGTCGATCTTCAGCTGTGAAAGCATACGGACGCGTTGACGACTTTCCCAGCATACATAATAAATTTCGGTAGTTCAAGTTGAATTAAATTAATTTTAAATATTAAGTGCTATAATTGCACAAGCAGCATCGGCAATTAAGTTACCAATTTTAAGCGGCGAGTTAGCCCAGTTGGTAGAGTGGCAGAGAGCTGTGAAAGAGTGCGGACGTGTTGACGACTTTCTCAGTGTATACAATAATTTCCGTGTGTTCGAACTGAATTAAATTCACTTATACTTTAAGTGCACTCATTGCACAATTTTTACTGGCAATTTGCCAAGAAAATTTAAGAGGCAAGTTAGCCTAGAGGTAGCGTGGCCGACGACAGAGTGGAGGGGCGTGGGTTCGAGCCCGACCCTGGTCAGGGCTTTTTTTTAAATAAGTTCTGGGAAAAAGTAAACAAAAACCGAGAGCAGAAGGAACAGCAAATGATAAAATCAACGGGGACATAGGAAGATGATCCCCCAACAACAAGTCAAGCAGCCAAAACACCAGGTGATGCAGCAGCAGCAGTTAGGGTAGCGGTGCCTTCCATAGAAGCCCAGCCAACAACGACAGCGTCATCGGCACGTGCCGAAGCTAATACTAGCAACATAGTGACTGCAACAACAAGCTGTGCAAAAGGCACGACATCAACACCAGCCGGTGCCAATTCAAAGGGGGATAAGAAGAGAAGGCGTATCATTAGATACAAGCCACACCTAATAAATCGTGCCGATAGGAGCACCAGAGCTAAGTTGGCTAAGGCCTCCGCTCAAGCCAAAATGCAGAGGCATTTAGAAAGCTCCTCCTATGAGGATGACGATACGAAAATCAATGAACATGACCATGAGGGCGATGACGAGGCAGAGGCTGAAGACGAAATCGCCAAAGAAGTAAACAACGATACGACCGTCAAGAAGACATGTGAGCATAACGTCCCTGAGGGAGATGCCGAAGAGAATGCATACATGTCCGTAGAAAAGGAGGGGCACTACGTGAGTGGCGAGTTGGTGGACCTTACACCTCCAGAAAAGTCAGAAGATGAACAGGAAAAAATCGCATCACTGACAGAGCAAATTTCTTCCCTCATGGAAATGGTAAAAGTGCTCAAAGTTAAGCAGGAAGCGCGTAGGGAAAAAGAGCGCCTAGTTGCTCTTGAAAGAAAACGACAAAAAAACGCTCCAAGAGCAACAAAAAGCAGCACAAATGCAGCAGCAAAAACAACAGCCCCTGCAACAGCATCAGCAACCGCAAGTACAGAAAAAACAACAACAGCAACAACAGCAACAAAAACAAAAACAAATACAACAACAAATACAACAACCACTTCAACAACGACAACAACAAAAGACACAGAAGCAACAACAGCAGCAAAAAATACAACAACAGCGACAACAGCAGCAGTCACAACAGAAGCAACAACAGCAACAGCCACAAGCAAAGAAAGGTAAGGTGCCACCAATTAATACCTTCAAAATAGAATTGAAAGACACAATAGAATTATGTAAGTCGGCCATAGGCAAAAATTTTATTATTAAAAGGTTGAACGCAGACCGACACGCCATTCATTGCTCTTCGGGCGAGCATTATAAAAAAGTAAAAGATCTCCTGTCTCAAACGAAGACAGAATACTACAGTTTCACCCCAAAGGAAGACAAGCTACAAACAGTCCTCCTAAAGGGTATCGAATCCTCTACGGATCCGCAGGAACTCTAAGCTGAGCTCCGTCAAGTGGCGAGCGATGATCTCGATTTTATTGGGGTCAGACCGTTTTCCACAGTTAAGGCCAGACGGGAGAAACGGAATTTACCATTCTTCCTCGTTCAGCTCTCGCCCCAAAGCAAATTGAGTGGTTTAAGGAGTAAACCCGTCCTAAACTACCAAATTGTAAGATGGGAAAAATTAAATAGGCAGAGAGACATGCTTCAATGCATGAACTGCCAAGGATACGGCCACGTGGCAGCAAACTGTGGTATGGATCCAGTTTGTGTCAAGTGTGGAGATTCCCACAAGATAGGTGAATGTAAACTCGGAAAAGTGAGGGTCGAAGACAGGACCCAGTTAAAGTGTGCACTTTGCCGAGGCTCCGGGCACCCCGCAAACTATCGGGGATGTCCGAAGTTTCAGGAAATGAGAAAAAACAAAGACCAAAAGAAGACAGTAGAGGTGAGATGCCCTGAAGTACGCCAGAAATCAACTTCCGTCAATCCCGCAATTTCTTACGCCCAAATGGCGTCTGGAAAGGGAAAAACGGTACAGCCTCAACCACAGGTAGCCAGATAGGTCCAAGTGCCTACGGCTCCTGTGCCAGAGGCAGATCTGATGCAGGTGTTGCCGACCATTCATGGTCAGTTAACCGATGTGCAAAAACAGATAAGGGAGCAGGCGGCTAGGGTGGATTACCTCTACTCTATTCTGCCGGCAACGCGAAATGGTTAAAGGCGACCCTTTAAGATCCTAGCTGTGAATGTAAATTCGCTAACTAGGACCGAACGTAGAGCAAACCTTTTTCACTTGCTGCAAGATGAAAGTCCTGATGTGTTTATGGCTAGCGAAACTAAGCTAAACCAGAAACACAAACTGACTAATAAAAATTACAATATCGTAAGAAGGGATCGGCCCAACTCCTCTCAAGGGGGTGGGGTCGCAGTCTTCATACGAAAGGGTATTAAACATAAAGTTATATATAATAGTGAAGTGCAAAGATTCGGGTTGCTAGAAGCCTGCATCGTTTGCATTCCTCTCCAGCAGGGGAAAAGAATGTACGCAATCGCGGTGTACGCACCTGACGCACCTCAGCCGGCTAATTTTATAGCAGAACTCGAAAAACTTTTTGAATGCTTAAGACTGAACTTGGATGAGAATTATTATCTCATTTCAGGGGACTTGAACACCAAACATGTAAATTGGGGAAATCAAGTACAAAATCCTAGAGGGAACCATCTTTTTAATTGGATGGGTCGATACAGTGTTGAGTGTAGGATCGACCTTCTGGCTACAGATAGACCGTCTTTTCCGAGAAGTGGTAGTTTTCTGGATCTACTCCTGCTTGACTCAAGACTGATAATAACTGACACTGTAGGTCAACATACAAAAAACTGTTTACGAACAATTGAATACGACAGTGACCACTGAGGACTTGCCGCCGTAATACAGCTTCCGAGCGAACTTTTGGAGTTGGATGAGTATGTGCCTGCGCACTCTTACAGTTTCAGTAAGACGCGTTGGCCACGCTTCTCCAACTCCTTGGCAAGAGAAATACGTTCCGATGACATTTCTCCACCAAATGACAGGAACCTGACGAACGTCGAGATCGACGATTACCTGACTCAAATGGATACGACTATAAAACGAACAATGGACAGAACAATCCCAAAATATAAGGAACAAGACCCTACTGGTTTATACAAGAACGCGACTATCGACGCACTACACCGACAAAAAAGTGGACTGCTGACTAGATCGAAACTTCTCTACAGACGTTTCACGGACACACGTGATCTGGAGATTAGGACATTGAAGTCGTCGATCAAAAACATTAATGTTCTGATTAAACAAAATTATAGATTGTCTATTAATTTATATTGGGATAACAGAATTCGGGCCGTTAATTCCAGCGACCCTAGTATGTTTCCCCAAATAAATAAGATATTTAGAAGAAATGATCAAAACGATCTTCCATGTCTTAAACTTCAGAGGACAACATATAATGAAGACGTACTTACGATTGCGGGAATAGACCGGAGGGTGCCGTTTTCGATGATAACTTTTTTATGATAGAAGATCCTCAGGAAAAGGTAGAAGCTGTAGGGGCTACTTTTCAGCAAGTGTATAAGGTGAATGCTAGCATTCGTCCGAATCATGACCTTACTAAACAATTTCTACCTTGGAAATAACATAACGCAATGGCGATCTGAGAATACTGGTTTCACCGTGTTCAATGACGAAAATTTGGCAAACGCCACCATCGCCGAGCGAAATGGACCCAGTTCATTGTTAATTTTGAAGGTAGAACTTCAGTTAATTTTTCAAACATTAAAGAAAAAGAAATCTGCGGGGGTCGATGGTATACCCAACATTGTGTTACGACATCTCCCTGAGGAAGCAATAGACATTTATACCACACTGTTCAACAACGCATTGAGTAATGCATATTATCCAGTGAGTTGGAAGACAGCTGTGGTCCATCCTCTCCCCAAAAAGGGAAAGGACAGCTCCAATCCGGCAAATCTTCGGTCAATAAGTCTTCTTCCAAGTATCAGTAAAGTATTCGAAAAGATTCTCAATAGAGCTCTGTTCAAGTGGGCTGAGGACAAAAATATTATTCCAGATAATCAGTTTGGCTTTAAGGCAGGGCATGACACTATTCATGCCGCGTCTAAGTTAGTTTCTGATGTTCAATGGAACAAAACGAAAAATCAATGCACGGGTGCCGTTCTGGTTGATTTAGAGAAAGCTTTCGACACCGTATGGTTAGAGGGTCTTTATCTGAAGCTATCTTGATTTGGCATAAGTAAACCACTGTTATATATGCTGCATGACATGCTCAATGGTAGAAAGTTTGTTGTCAAAAATGGCAATGTAACTTCTACCACAACTTTTGATATAAAAAACGGTCTACAGCAAGGAGCTGTGAACTCACCGATTCTTTTTAGTATATACACCAGCGATCTGATAGGTAGTCTAACTCATTCAATTGCGTATGCCGATGATCTTGTAGCGTACAGAACGGGTCCAAAAGTTGAAGTCATCAGAATTCTTCTGCAACGTGACTTCGACAAGATTCAGCGATATTGAGATGACTGGAAGTTAAAAATTAACTTTCAGAAATCAGAAACTATCCTGTTTAGAACCCCGTTGTCTAGGTCTTCTAGGGATACAAGAAAGAACTGGAGAAATCTAGTGATCGTTGGACCAAGTGGACATCCACTGGCGAGTAAAGATGTGGTAAAGTACCTTGGCATCTGGCTAGATCAGTATCTATATTTCAATCGACATGTAGATGCTGCTCTGGCCAGAGCTAGGGGAGCCTTTGGGTTGATAAGACGGTTGTTTTATAGCAGCCGCCTTGACAGCAGAGTAAAGGTGATTTGCTACATGGCCCTTATCCGGCCAATGATTGCCTATGGGTGCCCTGTGGTTCAATGTTGCCCCATCTCAAATGGAAAAGATTCGGGTGTTTGAGAGGCAGTGTCTTAGACGGCGACTTCTTTACGATCGGGACGGCGGCTCAAGGAACGGAGCAGAGCGTCTGCGGTTCAGTAGAGCTGTGCCCCTTCGGGACAGAAAGGACTTAGTTAAGCAAGTCAAAAAATTCTGGTGGTTGGCTGACCACCGTGATATTGAAAGTTGACCATATTGTTGCTTTGGCCGACTTACATAGTTCTAAGGTAAAGATAGGTAGAGTAGGTAGAACAGTGACGGTGGCACCAAAAAAAAGTACATAAGTAAATGTATTTGTATGTGGGTACTTGTATATGTATATATGTATGTGTACATATATGCTTGTGTATGGGCGTACGCGAGTGTGCATATGCGTATGCAAAAAAAAAAAAAAAAAATTGCTGGTGGCTGTTCTAGTTTTTAAGTTATTTTAAGTAGTTTTAATTAGATATAATGTAGTTTAAGTTAGTTTTAATTTAGTTTTAATTAGTTTTATTTAGGTAAAGGGTAGCTTTAATTTTTATAAAAAATTAAAAAAAAAAAGATATAGAAAATGACTTTTTTTTTAACAATTTTCTCGTTAGTTTTAAGTAATCATGAATTTTAAATATAAGTTATTTAACGTTGAAAGGCATTGTTTATATATAGTCATAGTTTAATTTAGAGCGCCCGCATGGGGCCAGTAAGTTAGTTAAGTTAATATGTAAGCAAGTTGTTTAAGATTTTTTGTCTAGCATTAAGATAGATATAAGGAAATGAAAAAATAAAAAAATTAATTAAAAATGAAAATGAGAGTGGCAGAGAGCGGATCCCACGAGCGTGGGTTCGATTCCCACCAGGGCCAAGGCTTTTTTTTAAATAATTTTTGGGACGAAATAATTAAAAATCGTCACCAAAAAAACAACAAAATCAGATGGTTCAAAAAACGGGGACATCGAAAGATGGACCCCAACAAAAAGCAATTCAACAGCTGGCACTTCGGATGATAGAACAGCCGATATAGCGGGTTCATCGAAAGATGTAGCCAACACGGCCCCAAAAAAAAGGAAAAAGACAAGGAAGAATCACAATGAAGATGCAAAGCGCTATTCCCAAGCAACTACAGCTGAGCTCCCAGCTGAAGGGAGGGAAATGACGCGCATAGCTAAGGCAAATGCAGCAGAAAAAATCCAACAATTGGAAAATACAGTGTCCGACACCGCCGATGAGATGGAATATATATCGGATGGTGGTGAAGGGCACTTCACAGGAGACAGCAAGCTGCTTGACCTGACGTCAGCAGCTCAATCATCAGACTCCGAAAAGGAAGAGAGAGGTGAGGAGGACGAAATATATTCCCTTACAGAGCAAATTACGCGCCTTACTGAAATGGTTCAAGCTCTTAAACAAAAACAAGAGGCGCGTAGAGAAAAAGAGAACCTTGATGCTGTTGAGCGCAAAAAGATAAAGGTCCTAGAGGAGGCTGAAAAAGCAGCACAACAGCGGGCGAAAAAAAATGCCATGCAAATAAAAGCGCAGCAGACACTTCAACAGCAAATGATAAGGCAACAACTAGAGCCACAGCCATCACAACCACAAAAGCAACAACAACAAATACAACAGCAACAACAAACATGCAAACAACAAGCAGAACAACTACAACCAAAGCAACAACAATCACAGCAGCAGCAGCAGCAACAACAAACACAACAGATGTCCCAGCAACAACAGAGAACGAACCAACAGCAGCAGAACTAACAGCGGCCGAATCATCAGCAAAAATAAACAACCAACAAAAATAAAAAAGAAAAAGTGCCACCAATCAACACCTACAAAATGGAGCTACAGGATACGATAAATGTGTGTAAGTCAGCCATAGGCAATAATTTTACAATTAAAAGATTAAGCGCAGATAGGCATGCTATACACTGCTTCACAGTTGAACAGCATAAGAAAATAAGAAGTCTTCTTAAAGATTCAACCACAGAATTTTTTAGCTTTACGCCAAAAGAAGACAAACTCCAAACGGTCCTCTTAAAGGGCATAGATTCCTCAACGGAACCACAGGCACTCTTGGCTGAGCTCCGCAAAATGGCGAACGACGATCTCGACTTTATCGGAGTCAAGCCATTTACCACAGTAAAGGCCAGAAGGGAGATGCGGAAACTACCGTTCTTCCTGGTCCAGCTCTCATCCAAAAGCAAACTAAGACTAAGGAGTATTTCCGTCCTAGACTACCAGGTTGTAACTTGGGATAAATTAAAAAGGCGCGGTGACATGCTTCAATGCATGCGCTGCCAAAGGTTCGGCCACGCCGCCGCAGCGAACTGCGAAATGCTGTCACGATGCGTAAAGTGTGGAGAGAACCACAAGTCAGGGGAATGCAAACTAGGGCAGGAACGGGTTATCGACAGAACCCAGCTTAAATGTGTACTTTGTCATAGCGGAGGACACCCTGCTAACTAAAAAAAATAAAATAGTCTCAAAGCAAATAATAGAGGAGAAACGACCACTAGCCCCAACGCCCGTCAACCCCCAGATTTCTTACGCCCAAATGGCGTCTGAAAGGGAAAGAACGGTACAGCCTCAACCAATGGTAGCCAAACAGGTCCCCGTGCCTAAGGCGCCGGCGAAAGAGGCGGATCTAATGACTGTGTGCCATTCAGGGTCAGTTAACAGGTCTTCAAAAAGAGATCCGGGAGCAGGCTACTAGAGTGGATCATCTCTACTCTATTCTGCCGAGCTTAACGCTTAACGGTTAAAGGCGCGCTGCCAGATAGAACCTTAAAAGTCCTCGCTGTGAATGTAAATTCACTGATTAGGACCGAACGAAGAGCAAATCTCTTTCACCTCTTGCAAGATCAAAGCACCTCAGCCTGCTAATTTTACAGCAGAACTCGAAAAACTTTTTGAATGCCTTAGATTGAATTTGGAGCAGAACTTTTATCTCATGGCTGGTGATGAAGATTGGGGAAATCAAATACAAAATCCTAGAGGAAACCATCTATTTAATTGGATGGGTCGGTACAATATTGAGTATAGAATCGATCTTTTTGCTACAGATAGGCCGTCGTTTCCAAGAAGCGGTGCATTTCTGGACCAACTGCTAATTGACTCAAGACTGACAATTACTGATACAGTGACTCAAGATACAAAAAACTGTTTACAAACGTTTGACTACGACAGTGACCACAACGGACTTTTTGCTGTGATTCAACTTCCAAAAGAACTCGTGGAGTTAGAGGAGTATGTGCCTGAGCATATTTACAACTACAGTAAAATGCGATGGTCACGCTTTTCCAACACCTTGACAAGAGAATTACGTTTAAAAAACATATCTCCACCTAATGAAAGAAATTTAACAAACGACGAGATCGACGGATACCTACTACAAATGGACGAGGCCATAAAACAAACAATGAGTACGACTATTCCACGTTACAAAGAACAAGACGCAACTGCCAAGTACCGAAACGCGACAATTGACGCACTACACAGACAAAAAAGTGGACTGCTTACAAGACTAAAACTTTTGTACAGACGGTTCACTGACAGACATAATTCGGAGATTGGGACTCTGAAGTCTTCGATTAAAAACATAAATCAATTGATAAAGCAGAATTATAGGTTGACTATTAATTCCTATTGGAATAATAGAATTCGGGCTATTAACTCTAGTGACCCAAGCATGTTTCCTAAGATTAATAAAATTTTCAGAAGGAAAGATCAAAATGACCTTCCGTGTCTCAAGCTTCAGACAACGATTGAAAACGAAAACTTACTTTTGAACGCAGGCATAGATCCAGGGGATGCCGTTTTTAATGATGATTTCTTCATTATCGAGGATCCTAAGGAGAAAGTGGAGGCTGTGGGGGCTGCTTTTCAGCAAGTGTATAAGGTAAATACCAGTATTCGCCCAAATCATGAACTGGAAAGCAGAGCCCTGCTTCACCACTCCGACCTTCGAAATGATATAACGCAATGGCGATCCGAGAACCGCTCTTTTTTGGGGTTCAATGAAGAACGAGCGAAACGGGTCTGATTCCCTGTTAATTTCGAAGCTAGAACTTCAGATCATTTTCGATTCATTGAAGAAAAAAAAGTCGGCAGGAGTAGATGGTATATCCAATATTGTTCTACGACATCTACCTCAGGATGCAGTCCACATTTACACCACATTGTTTAACAACGCACTGAATAATGCATATTATCCAGTGCGTTGGAAGACAGCAGTGGTACATCCTCTCTCTAAAAAGGGGAAGGATAACTCCAATCCGGCAAATCTACGGTCGATAAGTCTCCTTCCGAGTATCAGTAAGGTATTCGAAAAAGTTCTCAATAGGGCTTTGTTCAAATGGGCTGAAGACAAAAATATTATTCCTGATAAACAGTTCGGCTTTAAGGCAGGACACGATACCATTCATGCCGCGTCTAAGCTTGTTTCTGAAATTCAATGGAACAATGCGAAAAAACAGTGCACGGGTGCCTGTCTGGTTGATTTGGAGAAAGCTTTCGACACCGTATGGTTATAAGGTCTGTATCTAAAGCTGACCAGACTTGGTATTAGTAAATCATTATTGTATATACTTTATGATATGCTCAACGGTAGAAAGTTTGTTGTCAAGAGTGGCAGTGTAACGTCTACCAAAATATTTGAAATAAAAAATGGTCTGCAGCAAAGAGCGGTTAACTCGCCGATTCTTTTCAACATTTACACTAGCGATCTTATAAGTAGTCTAACTCATGCAATTGCGTATGCCGATGATCTAATAGCGTACAGAACAGGTCCAAAAGTTGAAGTTATCAAAATTCTTTGCAGCGTGACTTCGACAAGATTCAGCAATATTGCGATGACTGGAAATTGAAAATCAACTTTCAGAAATGCGAAACTATTCTGTTTAAAACCCCTTTAAGCAATAATTTTAAGTTGGTTATGGTATAATTTAGAGCGCTCGCATAGGGCCAGTAAGTTAGTTAAGTTAATATGTAAGCTAGTTGTTAAGGTATTTGTCTAGCAAGTAAGTAGTTATAAGAAAATTGAAATATAAAAACTTAATATACAAAAAAAAAAACAGCTTCCAACCTTATAAACAAGGTTCTTACGATAAGCGACGAAAGATTTCATAACACCAATGAAACTAAAATTATGAAAATTTTGCACAATAACGGGTTCTTTTTTTTTTTTTATACACTATCAGATCCATTTTCAAATGGAGCTTAAAGCAAGCATGAACATAAGAAAGATTTGCCAACACATTTAATGTGTCCCACTGGCTCATCACTTAGTGCTGGTGTTAGTTGTTAGTAAGGACAATGGTACAAAAACAAAAACACATGCACATAAATACAACATAAATACAGTATTACAATACAACACAGAAACAATTATGATCGTGGAGCACTGGTTCTAAAGAGAGTTTTTAAATTACTTTTTATTTAAATTAAAGTCTATCAGGCTCTCATTCAAGTTATATAACTTACTCATCCGTGTGAGAGGCTCATGCATGCCATAATTAGTTCTGTGGAGTTCAATATTCAAAAGTTCAGATCTTCGCAGGTGGTAAGACCCTCCGCGTTAGTTTAAGCCAACAGAAGCTAATTGGTCCGAAGCATTAATTTGTCCGCTGACAAGTTGATGAAGAAAAATTAAATCATTACCCTTCGTTGGTGTAAAGATTGAATCTGCAAAAGCTGTATCCGATGTTCATAAGGTGCCAGATTATAAGGATCGGCCCAGGGAAGGCCTTTAAGAGCAAAGCGAATAAACTTATGCTGCACTGATTCAATACGGTTCTTATGGATTTCATAAAAAGGCGTGGGGTCTGCTTTTCAGCAAGTGTATAAGGTAAATACCAGTATTCGCCCAAATCATGAACTGGAAAGCAGAGCCCTGCTTCACCACTCCGACCTTCGAAATGATATAACGCAATGGCGATCCGAGAACCGCTCTTTTTTGGGGTTCAATGAAGAACACTTGGCAAACGCCATCATCGCCGAGCGAAACGGGTCTGATTCCCTGTTAATTTCGAAGCTAGAACTTCAGATCATTTTCGATTCATTGAAGAAAAAAAAGTCGGCAGGAGTAGATGGTATATCCAATATTGTACTACGACATCTACCTCAGGATGCAGTCGACATTTACACCACATTGTTTAACAACGCACTGAATAATGCATATTATCCAGTGCATTGGAAGACAGCAGTGGTACATCCTCTCTCTAAAAAGGGGAAGGATAACTCCAATCCGGCAAATCTACGGTCGATAAGTCTCCTTCCGAGTATCAGTAAGGTATTCGAAAAAGTTCTCAATAGGGCTTTGTTCAAATGGGCTGAAGACAAAAATATTATTCCTGATAAACAGTTCGGTTTTAAGGCAGGACACGATACCATTAATGCCGCGTCTAAGCTTGGTTCTGAAATTCAATGGAACAATGCGAAAAAACAGTGCACGGGTGCCTGTCTGGTTGATTTGGAGAAAGCTTTCGACACCGTATGGTTATAAGGTCTGTATCTAAAGCTGACCAGACTTGGTATTAGTAAATCATTATTGTATATACTTTATGATATGCTCAACGGTAGAAAGTTTGTTGTCAAGAGTGGCAGTGTAACGTCTACCAAAATATTTGAAATAAAAAATGGTCTGCAGCAGGGAGCGGTTAACTCGCCGATTCTTTTCAACATTTACACTAGCGATCTTATAAGTAGTCTAACTCATGCAATTGCGTATGCCGAT
Source organism: Baccha elongata (assembly GCA_951217065.1). NCBI lineage: Eukaryota > Metazoa > Arthropoda > Insecta > Diptera > Syrphidae > Baccha > Baccha elongata. The sequence goes on along the minus strand of OX578274.1, from coordinate 70,530,885 downwards.
GATCTAATAGCGTACAGAACAGGTCCAAAAGTTGAAGTTATCAAAATTCTTTGCAGCGTGACTTCGACAAGATTCAGCAATATTGCGATGACTGGAAATTGAAAATCAACTTTCAGAAATGCGAAACTATTCTGTTTAAAACCCCTTTAAGCAATAATTTTAAGTTGGTTATGGTATAATTTAGAGCGCTCGCATAGGGCCAGTAAGTTAGTTAAGTTAATATGTAAGCTAGTTGTTAAGGTATTTGTCTAGCAAGTAAGTAGTTATAAGAAAATTGAAATATAAAAACTTAATATACAAAAAAAAAAAAACAGCTTCCAACCTTATAAACAAGGTTTTTACGATAAGCGACGAACAATTTCATAACACCAATGAAACTAAAATTATGAAAATTTTGCACAATAACGGGTTCTTTTTTTTTTTTTTTTTTTATACACTATCAGATCCATTTTCAAATGGAGCTTAAAGCAAGCATGAACATAAGAAAGATTTGCCAACACATTTAATGTGTCCCACTGGCTCATCACTTAGTGCTGGTGTTAGTTGTTAGTAAGGACAATGGTACAAAAACAAAAACACATGCACATAAATACAACATAAATACAGTATTACAATACAACACAGAAACAATTATGATCGTGGAGCACTGGTTCTAAAGAGAGTTTTTAAATTACTTTTTATTTAAATTAAAGTCTATCAGGCTCTCATTCAAGTTATATAACTTACTCATCCGTGTGAGAGGCTCATGCATGCCATAATTAGTTCTGTGGAGTTCAATATTCAAAAGTTCAGATCTTTGCAGGTGGTAAGACCCTCCGCGTTAGTTTAAGCCAACAGAAGCTAACAGGTCCGAAGCATCAATTTGTCCGCTGACAAGTTGATGAAGAAAAATTAAATCATTATTTACCCTTCGTTGGTATAAAGATTGAATCTGCAAAAGCTGTATCCGATGTTCATAAGGTGCCAGATTATAAGGATCGGCCCAGGGAAGGCCTTTAAGAGCAAAGCGAATAAACTTATGCTGCACTGATTCAATACGGTTCTTATGGATTTCATAAAAAGGAGTCCATACTTGTGAGGCATACTCAAGATGAGGCCTAACGTAGCAGTTGTACAATGAGAGAGTAACGTACGGATCGTTAAATTCTTTTGCCCAGCGTTTTATGAATCCAAGCAACCAGTTGGAGCTTCTAATGAAGCGATGTAAAGATAGAATATCAACGTTCGACATATCGCTTGGATCGTCGAAAAAGAAATTACCCAGGTGTAATTTACGTCTTTGGGAGAGAGCTGGGCATGAACAGAGAAGATGGGTGATAGTCTCCTCCTCCTCCTCGTCCATGCAGCTTCTGCAAAAATCATTAGATAATACGCCAAGTCTTATGGCGTGTCTTCCTATGAGGCAGTGTCCGGTTATGACACCAATTACGGAGCTAAGATGTAATCTGCTCATAGATAACAAACATTTAGTACGTTTCTGATCTAATTTTGGCCAGATTTGCTTTGTCGCTACGCAGGTAGTAGTGTTTGTCCATCTTAAATTTGTTTTCTCTATGGCATCTAGTTTTAGCATGAGTTTGCTTGTAGCGATAGGTATACCAATATTCACCTTGTTAGGTAAAACCGGTAGTATGAATCCAAGCATAGAGTTCGCTTTATTTACCATAAAATTAATATGTTCATAAAATTCTAGATTAGCACTAAAATTTACACCTAAATCTTTGAAACTAAACACGCGACTGATTTTATTTTGAGATATACAATGATCAAAGAAATTTGGGGATCTTTTCTTTGAGAAGGTCAGTTTTTGGCATTTTTTAGGGTTAAGAGTTAACCCGTTTTTGTAACACCATACACTGAAACTATTGACATCAGCCTGCAGAAGATTGTGGTCATTAGGAGATTTTATTGTTTTAAAAATTTTCATATCATCTGCAAATATGAGAATCTCACTAAAGCGAATACAAGATGAAACGTCATTTATAACAAGAATGAATAAGAAAGGGCCCAAATGGCTTCCCTGGGGGTACACCTGAATGGGCAAAGAAAGTATTTGAAAGGGAGTTTCTAAATTTGACCTGGTAACATCTATTTTCAAGGTACAATTTGATCCACGAAATAAAAAGAGTAGGGAAACCGTACGCTTGGAGTTTAAAAACAATAATATCATGGCTGAGTTGGTCAAATGCTTTAGAAAAATCTGTGTATATGCAATCGACTTCATTACCTTTTTCGTATGCATTTGAACAATTATGCGAGAAGGTAAGAAGTTTTGTAACAGTAGACCTTTTCTGCACAAAGCCATGTTGTTGTTTAAAAATAATGTTTTTACCAAAAAATGAAAGGCTTCCACATACAACCTGTTCAAAAAGCTTTGGAATACATGACAATTTAGAAATGGGTCTATAGTTATTAATGTCAAATTTGTCACCCTTTTTAAAAACAGGAGTGAGAAATGATTTTTTCCAGAAGAACGGAAATTTCGCAGCTCTTAGAGAAAGCTCAAACAAAAATTGCAAGGGCTGCACTAATACAAAACTACATTTTTTCAGAACTTTTGGGGGTAAACCGTCAGGGCCATAAGAGTAATCGTCATTTAAGGATGACAAAAAATACAAAACTCTATCTTGTTTCACAGGAATATTGTTAAAATTAACTTGCGGGTAGCTGTTCACGTCTTTAAATAAATCTATATCAATACTTCCATGAGTATCAACAAATGAGTTACGAAAATTATTTGCAAACGCGTTGCAAATATCACTGGGATTTTGTACGGGAGTGTTCTCATATAAAAACTTGCTGGGAAGCCATCCGAATTTTTTTTCGAGATAACAAAATGCCGAAAACTTTTAGGATCCTGTTTTAAAGAAGCCCCCATTTCGTTAACGTAATTGGTGTACAACAATTTTGAAAGAGTTTTAAATTCTTCAAATAAGGCAATATATTGTTCGAAAATTGTTGGAGAGAGGGTTTTTATATAAGCTTTCCATACTTTATTTCTCTTGTTTCGAAGAGATTTTAGCTCTTGTGTGTCACCCTTGGGACAAAAATTAGTGTTTTTATATATTTTTGTAGGTACAAAATTATTTATACAGCTACTGATTATATAATAGAACTCAGTTACTGCATCGTCAATATTTGTATATTCGGAAAGCAACTGAAAATTTGACTTTCGAAAGTCAAAAACGAATGAACAATCTTGAGAATTACAGTTTTTGAGAGGATGGTTGCTCAAGTCAAAATAAATATCCAAGGGTGGATGGTAATTGTCTATATTAGTAATGCCAGAACTAGATTCCTGAACAACAGTACTAATAGCGTCAGAAGAAAATACCAAATCGAGTACTCGATTCTTAGAGTTTTTAATACAGTTAAATTGCTGTAAGTCAGTAGAATTAATACCATCTAGAGAGAGAAGCTCTGTTTGTGAAGATGTTAATGAGGCTTCTTGAAATGATCCATCATCCGAAAGAACCCATTCTATATGGGGTAAATTGAAATCCCCGAGAAGTAGTATATTGCTGTTGGAGAAAGACAAGTCAATGGTAAAGTCTAAGACCAAAACAAGTTCATTATACAATAAACTTGAACTTCTTGGAGGAATATATACATTTATAATATATACATACTTATGTTTAATTTGATACATATGTTTAATTTGATACAAACCAAGTCAATAGAAAGATCGAAGGGGAAAGAAATACGTGTAGATACAATCAACAAATCACCGCCTAATTCTTTTGGTTTATGAACATGACGATCTTTTCAAAAAACTAAGAACTCTTGATTAAAAAGTTCTGTGTCTAAAAAGCTTGAATTCAACTAAGTTTCCGTCAAAACAAAGATGTCATGTGAAAAAGCTTGAGAGTTAGTATAAATATTTGCAGTTTTGCTGCGAAGCCCTCTGACGTTTTGATAAAAGAGGGTAATCCTTTTTAGTTTTTTGGCGAAGATTTCTTAGGAATAACGCACTTACTTCTTTTACTTCTCACGGTAGCAAACTCTTTTATAAGCGCTTCAGAAGGCCAATTTTTAGTATTAATGATAGATTCGAAAAATTCCGGGTGAGCAACGATTATGAAGGATGAGACAAAACTAGTTACCTTACTAATTTTGATACATATAACTGATGCATTGTTCGGAATGCATTTGTTAGAGACCAAATGGGAAACAAGATCATGAACACTTATATCTGGACTAAGGCGAGAAATAAAAATTGATTTAGGCTTGGGGACAGCCTCAATAGGACGAGGACATGGCTCTGTTATTACAATGTGATTTGATTTGTCAGCCACCGTATTAACAGCAATCGTTAAAGTCGGACTGACATGAGACGAACTAGATGCGCCTGAATCATTAAGGCTGTTCTTCTGTTATAAGAAGCCTCATACAAAGGCAGAAAAATAAAGTTTCTCAAGCTCTGAAAGCGGATTATCCTATTGGCTTCTATAAAAGTGTAGTTTATGTACCTAGTCTAACTGAAAATTTCAAAAAACTTGTTGTCAGTAAATCCAAAGACATACTTTTATCTTATAAGTCGAAAAAAACTCTAAGCCATCTTTTTGGTAAGCTTAAAGTTAAACCAGACAAGGGTAAAGCGACAGATGTAACATACAAAATTAACTGTAAAGGAAAACCGGATGACCCCTTCGATTTGTGTTATATTGGTACCACTAAACAGTTTCTTCGCCAACGCATGTCTAACCCTAAATCAGACATTAAATCCAACAACCCTGGTAAAACAGCTTAAGCCAGTCATGCAATTGAAAGTGGCCACTTTCCAGATTTTGAAGCGAAGGTTCTACAGACTGAACGGCACGCATCAAAACGATATACACTGGAAACTTTGCACATCATTGACAACAGTAATAACATGAATCGGAAAATTGACACACAAAACATATCGGCTGTATATTGCTCACTTGTCTCTGACTAAATGCCAATTTTTGTTTTGTTTATAAAAGACTAAACTTCATTTTGAAGTGCATAAATTTTTCATTTATTTATTTCAAAAGGAATTTCAATTTTATTCATGTAACAAATTTGTCAACGGCAACACTGCCATGACCATTAATTAAAACTCATCGAAGGATTATAGATACGGCAGTCAGTCGTTGTCGCCGCTTAAAACGAATAAGTCGCCTTCTGCGTAATGTAAATTTGCTATATCTTATAAATTGATTAAAAATTGTTTCTTTTAAAATTTAAAGTTTCTTGCCGACAAAATCGGTAACAATTATCGGTCCAAGAACATTTCTCAGGGAAAAAGCGAAATCTAAAAATCCTTGGTGCGACGGCTAACGGAACATTTTACATACGAAGGGATAGAGATAGACTGGACGTACCCGAATAAAATAAGAAAAAAACAACGTCCAACGTAAGGGAAAGAGATAGACTCAACGTACCCGAATATAAAACACAACGTCCAACGTAAGAAAAACAAACAACGAAACGAATTAATTGAACGATAACGTTTAAAACGAAAGAGGCAGATATACACCCTTATTGCGATAGTCGTTTTACTCAAACGCCTGTAAAACGACACGGCTCTAGAACGGAACTCTGTTGTTTTTTTTAAAGCTAAATAGAAATAATGGTAAGAACAGTGACCAAAGAAGATAATACTGACGTTTAAATTTTACAAAAACTTGAGCAGTACAGTAGTGGCGTTTTAGTAAAACGACTATCGCAATAAGGGTGATAGACTCACGAACCTCGAAACCAAACGTACGAAAGAGAAAGGAGTATATTCAAACGAGACTCGAAACGAAAAGGTAAACAAACCAAAGGAAAACAAAATAAACCAACGTCTAGACTACGAGATAGGAAAAAAGGGAAACAAATAAAATTCGAATGTTTAAAAGTTGCCCAATTAAATAGCCTTCTGCAAACGAAAAACCAACCAAGAATTGGTAATAAAGGACAAAAGGTTGCTCGAATTATATGGGTCGGACGAGGTAGATTCGGAAGAAATAGAGACGAGTGAGATGGCTAAGGCAGAATCATGGCAATCACAAATGGACGACTTGACGAGTACGATGACTAATTTGGCGAAAATCGAAGTGAATTGGCTGTGAACGCGAAAGAAGTAAATCCAGCAGCTACACATCAATTGCACACGAACATGGGCAGCCAAAGGATTCAGTCTGCTAACCGGAACGTACCGACAACATCATACGGTGCAGGTTCCACGGAGGATTCAGTGTATGGAAAGCAAATGCGTCTTCCAAACAGTACGCATGATGTCATAGGAATTTTACCGACTTCGATCCAATGGAACGAAATCTATCATCTCAGCAATTCACCAACAAAGTTGAACAGCTACGTTGCATATATTCATGGAGCGACGAAATGATCCTCTTTGCACAAGATGAGAGGAATAGCGAAGAGTTGGATTGATGCACTGCCAGTATTTCAAACGTGGATGGATTTTAGTAGTGCTCTCCTTAACGATTTCCCTAGTTCCATTAATATGGCAGAGATACACCGAGAACTAATGAAACGAAGACGTTAGCCAGGTGAGTCATTGGTGGAATTTTATTATGCAATGCTTACCATCGCAAGGCGAGGTAAATTGGATGATCTTTCGCTTAATTCATACATAATTAATTGCATTACCGATCCCAACATTACACGAGGACTGTTGGCCATGAATTTCCGAACGTGCAACGATCTTTTGACGTCGCTAGATAGTTTGTCAACAACGGTCCCTGTCTACTCTTCAAGAAGTATACCAACATGTGCACTAGCGGACACAGAAGAACGTAAGGAAAACACAGGACGAGTTACAAACTTCCAAAAGAATATCAAATGCTACAACTGCAATGAGATGGGGCATATATAATCGAAGTGTTCCCAACCATCACGAAGGGCGCGATGCAATGATTGCAACAAAGTGGGCCATGAATCGAAAAATTGTCGTGCAAACAAATCGACAATCGCTAAGGTCGAACAAAACGAACAAGTTGCACAGTTCATCCCTCCCGTCATGAAGGATGTCATTTTCTGTGGACAAAAATATTCAGCATTTGTATATACGGAAAGCGATCACTCGTATCAACGAATCAACATCTTCAAAGAATGTAGTACGGAAAGAATATGTAAAGCAGTTCATGGGATTCGGAGGAGCCATCGTAGAATCAAAAGAAGTAATCGGGGTAGATCTGCGAATGGATAATCAAGAAGTGCACGTAACGTTCCAAATCGTGCCAGACGAAATTCTACTTCAAGGGATATTTTTTTTTTTTTTTTTTTTAATTCATGTTTTTATTTTCAATTTATAACTAACTTAAATGCCAGACAAAAACTTTAAAAACTAGCTTACAGAATAACTTAACTAACTTACTGGCCCCATACGGGCGCTCTAAATTATACTATAACTATACAGGGTGAGTCATGAGGAATGCGACAAAATGCTAGGGCGTGTAGGTTGCGTTGAGACAAGAAAAAAATCGTATGGGAGGGGGGGTCTATTCCCCTCCGTTTAGCCGGGAGGGGCAATTTTCGAAAAAACAATCGACTTCATTACCTTTTTCGTATGCATTTGAACAATTATGCGAGAAGGTAAGAAGGTTTGTAACAGTAGACCTTTTCTGCACAAAGCCATGTTGTTGTTTAAAAATAATGTTTTTACCAAAAAATGAAAGGCTTTCACAAACAACCTGTTCAAAAAGCTTTGGAATACATGACAATTTAGAAATGGGTCTATAGTTATTAATGTCAAATTTGTCACCCTTTTTAAAAACAGGAGTGAGAAATGATTTTTTCGAGAAGAACGGAAATTTCGCAGCTCTTAGAGAAAGCTCAAACAAAAATTGCAAGGGCTGCACTAATACAAAACTACATTTTTTCAGAACTTTTGGGGGTAAACCGTCAGGGCCATAAGAGTAATCGTCATTTAAGGATGACAAAAAATACAAAACTCTATCACAGGAATATTGTTAAAATTAACTTGCGGGTAGCTGTTCACGTCTTTAAATAAATCTATATCAATACTTCCATGAGTATCAACAAATGAGTTACGAAAATTATTTGCAAACGCGTTGCAAATATCACTGGGATTTTGTACGGAAGTGTTCTCATATAAAAACTTGCTGGGAAGCCATCCGAATTTTTTTTCGAGATAACAAAATGCCAAAAACTTTTAGGATCCTGTTTTAAAGAAGCCCCCATTTCGTTAACGTAATTGGTGTACAACAATTTTGAAAGAGTTTTAAATTCTTCAAATAAGGCAATATATTGTTCGAAAATTGTTGGAGAGAGGGTTTTTATATAAGCTTTCCATACTTTATTTCTCTTGTTTCGAAGAGATTTTAGCTCTTGTGTGTACCAAGGGTGACAAAAATTAGTGTTTTTATATATTTTTGTAGGTACAAAATTATTTATACAGCTACTGATTATATAATAGAACTCAGTTACTGCATCGTCAATATTTGTATATTCGGAAAGCAACTGAAAATTTGACTTTCGAAAGTCAAAAACGAATGAACAATCTTGAGAATTACAGTTTTTGAGAGGATGGTTGCTCAAGTCAAAATAAATATCCAAGGGTGGATGGTAATTGTCTATATTAGTAATGCCAGAACTAGATTCCTGAACAACAGTACTAATAGCGTCAGAAGAAAATACCAAATCGAGTACTCGATTCTTAGAGTTTTTAATACAGTTAAATTGCTGTAAGTCAGTAGAATTAATACCATCTAGAGAGAGAAGCTCTGTTTGTGAAGATGTTAATGAGGCTTCTTGAAATGATCCATCATCCGAAAGAACCCATTCTATATGGGGTAAATTGAAATCCCCGAGAAGTAGTATATTGCTGTTGGAGAAAGACAAGTCAATGATAAAGTCTCTAAGACCAAAACAAGTTCATTATACAATAAACTTGAACTTCTTGGAGGAATATATACATTTATAATATATACATACTTATGTTTAATTTGATACATATGTTTAATTTGATACAAACCAAGTCAATAGAAAGATCGAAGGGGAAAGAAATACGTGTAGATACAATCAACAAATCACCGCCTAATTCTTTTGGTTTATGAACATGACGATCTTTTCTAAAAACTAAGAACTCTTGATTAAAAAGTTCTGTGTCTAAAAAGCTTGAATTCAACTAAGTTTCCGTCAAAACAAAGATGTCATGTGAAAAAGCTTGAGAGTTAGTATAAATATTAGCAGTTTTGCTGCGAAGCCCTCTGACGTTTTGATAAAAGAGGGTAATCCTTTTTAGTTTTTTGGCGAAGATTTCTTAGGAATAACGCACTTACTTCTTTTACTTCTCACGGTAGCAAACTCTTTTATAAGCGCTTCAGAAGGCCAATTTTTAGTATTAATGATAGATTCGAAAAATTCCGGGTGAGCAACGATTTTGAAGGATGAGACAAAACTAGTTACCTTACTAATTTTGATACATTTAACTGATGCATTGTTCGGAATGCATTTGTTAGAGACCAAATGGGAAACAAGATCATGAACACTTATATCTGGACTAAGGCGAGAAATAAAAATTGATTTAGGCTTGGGGACAGCCTCAATAGGACGAGGACATGGCTCTGTTATTACAATGTGATTTGATATAGTTTCACAATCATTGTCAGCCACCGTATTAACAGCAATCGTTAAAGTCGGACTGACATGAGACGAACTAGATGCGCTTGAATCATTAAGGCTGTTCTTCTGTTATAAGAAGCCTCATACAAAGGCAGAAAAATAAAGTTTCTCAAGCTCTGAAAGCGGATTATCCTATTGGCTTCTATAAAAGTGTAGTTTATGTACCTAGTCTAACTGAAAATTTCAAAAAACTTGTTGTCAGTAAATCCAAAGACATACTTTTATCTTATAAGTCGAAAAAAACTCTAAGCCATCTTTTTGGTAAGCTTAAAGTTAAACCAGACAAGGGTAAAGCGACAGATGTAACATACAAAATTAACTGTAAAGGAAAACCGGATGACCCATTCGATTTGTGTTATATTGGTACCACTAAACAGTTTCTTCGCCAACGCATGTCTAACCCTAAATCAGACATTAAATCCAACAACCCTGGTAAAACAGCTTAAGCCAGTCATGCAATTGAAAGTGGCCACTTTCCAGATTTTGACGAAGTGAAGGTTCTACAGACTGAACGGCACGCATCAAAACGATATACACTGGAAACTTTGCACATCATTGTTAACAGTAATAACATGAATCGGAAAATTGACACACAAAACATATCGGCTGTATATTGCTCACTTGTCTCTGACTAAATGCCAATTTTTGTTTTGTTTATAAAAGACTAAACTTCATTTTGAAGTGCATAAATTTTTCATTTATTTATTTCAAAAGGAATTTCAATTTTATTCATGTAACAAATTTGTCAACGGCAACACTGCCATGACCATTAATTAAAACTCATCGAAGGATTATAGATACGGCAGTCAGTCGTTGTCGCCGCTTAAAACGAATAAGTCGCCTTCTGCGTAATGTAAATATGCTATATCTTATAAATTGATTAAAAATTGTTTCTTTTAAAATTTAAAGTTTCTTGCCGACAAAATCGGTAACAATTATCGGTCCAAGAACATTTCTCAGGGAAAAAGCGAAATCTAAAAATCCTTGGTGCGACGGCTAACGGAACATTTTACATACGAAGGGATAGAGATAGACTGGACGTACCCGAATAAAATAAGAAAAAAACAACGTCCAACGTAAGGGAAAGAGATAGACTCAACGTACCCGAATATAAAACACAACGTTTAACGTAAGAAAAACAAACAACGAAACGAATTAATTGAACGATAACGTTTAAAACGAAAGAGGCAGATATACACCCTTATTGCGATAGTCGTTTTACTCAAACGCCTGTAAAACGACACGGCTCTAGAACGGAACTCTGTTGTTTTTTTTTAAAGCTAAATAGAAATAATGGTAAGAACAGTGACCAAAGAAGATAATCCTGACGTTTAAATTTTACAAGAACCTGAGCAGTACAGTAGTGGCGTTTTAGTAAAACGACTATCGCAATAAGGGTGATAGACTCACGAACCTCGAAACAAAACGTACGAAAGAGAAAGGAGTATATTCAAACGAGACTCGAAACGAAAAGGTAAACAAACCAAAGGAAAACAAAATAAACCAACGTCTAGACTACGAGATAGGAAAAAAGGGAAACAAATAAAATTCGAATGTTTAAAAGTTGCCCAACATTACACGAGGACTGTTGGCCATGAATTTCCGAACGTGCAACGATCTTTTGACGTCGCTAGATAGTTTGTCAACAACGGTCCCTGTCTACTCTTCAAGAAGTATACCAACATGTGCACTAGCGGAGACAAAAGAACGTAAGGAAAACACAGGACGAGTTACAAACTTCCAAAAGAATATCAAATGCTACAACTGCAATGAGATGGGGCATATATAATCGAAGTGTTCCCAACCATCACGAAGGGCGCGATGCAATGATTGCAACAAAGTGGGCCATGAATCGAAAAATTGTCGTGCAAACAAATCGACAATCGCTAAGGTCGAACAAAACGAACAAGTTGCACAGTTCATCCCTCCCGTCATGAAGGATGTCATTTTCTGTGGACAAAAATATTCAGCATTTGTATATACGGAAAGCGATCACTCGTATCAACGAATCAACATCTTCAAAGAATGTAGTACGGAAAGAATATGTAAAGCAGTTCATGGGATTCGGAGGAGCCATCGTAGAATCAAAAGAAGTAATCGGGGTAGATCTGCGAATGGATAATCAAGAAGTGCACGTAACGTTCCAAATCGTGCCAGACGAAATTCTACTTCAAGGGATATTTTTTTTTTTTTTTTTTTTTTTAATTCATGTTTTTTTTTAAAAACTTTAAAAACTAGCTTACAGAATAACTTAACTAACTTACTTACGGGCGCTCTAAATTATACTATAACTATACAGGGTGAGTCATGAGGAATGCGACAAAATGCTAGGGCGTGTAGGTTGCGTTGAGACAAGAAAAAAATCGTATGGGAGGGGGGGTCTATTCCCCTCCGTTTAGCCGGGAGGGGCAATTTTCGAAAAAACTGACTTAAAATGGGAAAAAAATTATTTAAAATTAACGGCTTCATTCACAATGCTGTGCGATACGTTTTTGAAAAGCCAATAACTTTTTCTTTCATTCTGTGTTTAAATAAATCTATTCTAAGAAATAGTGCACATACACACGAACAAATTAAAGGGATATTTTTGGGTCGCGATGTGCTCTGTAGGAAAAACCACCGCATGATTCTTGAATGCCGTAAATCTCTTGGTGACATGGAAACAAAGTTCAAGGACAAGGACAAGAGGGTACAAAAATCAACTGTCATTGAAGAAAAGGTCAACAGCCAAACTGGAATCATTGCGAAAACCATTCTGTCGTTTCATACTCTTCTCAAGAGCTCCTTACCTCTGAAAGAAAATAACGATGCTCGTGCTAAGTATGAAAAGAATATCGAATCTCTACAACACACGATTCATGATCTAAATGCCAATATCAAAGCAAAAGATGAGGACATCCTCGAACTAAAAAAAAAATTAGAATCTTTTAAAAAAAGTGCCAATGAAAAGATTGAAATAGACTCTGGTGTCGATGATAATGAAGATAATAGTTTGCAGGAAATATCAGATGATTGTGACGATGTTATGACTGAGACACATAATGCAGCCGCCAACTTCATGGAAGATAGACGCAAATGGAAGGAACGGTACGATAAAAGACATCAAACGCCAAATAAATACTCCGAGGGTGATCTCATCGTCATTGATCATGTTCCTCAAGCGACAGGAGATTCACATAAACTTTATACAAGGGCCCATATATAGTCACCAAAGTCTTGAACCATGATCGATACATTGTTGAGGACCTTCCAGATAACCAACTTAAACAAAAGCGCTACAGTAATGTAATTTCAAGCGATCATATGAAGCCATGGTGTAGACTCGGTCCCGACATGGATGTTTATCGACAATAACCAGAACCGGAAGATGAAGATTCGTACGATGGGGACGAAATGTCAGGAGAGGTCGAGCTGTCAACGGCAACACTGCCATGACCATCAATTAAAACTCATCGAAGTATTACGCCTTCTGCGTAATGTAAATTTGCTTTATCTTATAAATTGAATAAAAATTGTTTTTTTTTTAAATTAAAAGTTTCTTTGGTTCATCTTGACAAATTGTTAATTTAAAGTTTCTCCTGTTTTTACATAACGTAAGTTTTTATTTTGAGATGTCATAATAAAAGTGTTATATATTCTGTTTTTTATGTTTTACAATAAAGTTCCCCTGATGAAGGAGGCAAACCCTGCCGAAACGTCGGGAAAAGTAAATGGCAACATATTTTTTTATTTATAAACTCATCGTCACCTAAAAGCCGAAGAAAAAGAAGATTTCATCTTATCTTTTTAACATTTTTAATTACATTATACAATTGGTCAATAATTTTATCTGGAATGTTACCAATCTTCCAACATCTCTCCCCTTTGATATATGATACGAATTGTATCAAAAATAAGTTAAGGAAAAAAATGGAGGCGGAACAAAACAGCATACTTAAAGGCGTTTAGAAATAGGCTGAAGCTCCAAATGCGTTTGAAAAAACAATTAAACATAACATCTCGACCTGTGTCGTCAATGGTCATAAGCGGTGGAATGCGTAGTGCATACTGGAGAAATCTAGTGATCGTTGGACCAAGTGGACATCCACTGGCGAGTAAAGATGTGGTAAAGTACCTTGGCGTCTGGCTAGATCAGTATCTATATTTCAATCGACATGTAGATGCTGCTCTGGCCAGAGCAAGGGGAGCCTTTGGGTTGACAAGACGGTTGTTTTATAGCAACCGACTGGACAGCAGAGTAAAGGTGATTTGCTACATGGCCCTCATCCGGCCAATGGTTGCCTATGGCTGCCCTGTGTGGTTCAACGTTTCTCCATCTCAATTGGAAAAGATTCGGGTGTTTGGGAGGCAGTGTCTTAGACGCTGCCTTGGATTACACAGAACACCAGAGTCGGAGTACACACATTACTATGCCAACGAGGTTCTATACAACAGGGCCAATATAAACAGGATAGATAAATTTTTAATCAAGCTGATTCGGGGTCACATTGCAAGAGCGATGACCTTGACCAATGGACTTATTTTTGGAGCTTACTACCCCAATGATGAGTAAAGTGAAAGTGTACGTCTTAACGGTTTCATCCCCCCATTCCTCTTTTTATACAGTCGTGGGCTGATACAGGATAGATTGGCGGTTCCGTTAATCTACCACGTCAGCCGTAGGACTGTGGATCGGCGACTCCTTTACGATCGGGACGTCGGCTCTGGGAACGGAGCAGAACGTCTGCGATTCAGTAGAGCTGTGGGACAGAAAGGACTTAGTTAAGCAAGTCAAAAAATTCTGGTGGTTGGGTGAATACCGTGATATTGAAAGTTGACCACATTGTTGCTTTGGCCGACTTACATAGTTCTAAGGTAAAGTAGGTAGAACAGTGACGGTGGACGAAAAAAAAAAATTACATGAGTAAATGTATTTGTATGTGGGTATTTGTATGGCGGTTGTCAATATATATGTATATATATACGTATGCAAAAAAAAATTCTGGTGGCGGTTCTAGTTATTAAATTATTTTATTATTTTAAGTAGTTTTAATATAATGTAGTTTAAGTTAGTTTTATTTAGTTATAACGTAGCTTAAAGGTAGTTTTATTAAGTATAATTTAGTTTTAATTAGGTAAAGGGTAGTTTTAACTTTTATAAGAAATTTAAAAAAATGATATAGAAAATGATTTTTTTTTATAGTTTTCTCGTTAGTTTTAAGTAATCATGAATTTTAAATATAAGTTATTTTACGTCGAAAGGCATTGTTTTAATATAGTCATAGTTTAATTTAGAGCTCCCGCATGGGACCAGTAAGTTAGTTAAGTTAATATGTAAGCTAGTTGTATAAGACTTTTTGTCTAGCGTTAAGATAGATATAAGGAAATGATAAATAAAAAATTAATTAAAATGCAAAAAAAAAAAAAAAAATGGGTAGTGCATACGACTTCCAAGACTGAGCAAATCTGATAATGCGTGGGTTCGAATCTCATGATGTGCATGTGAAAAGTTTTTCATAATAAAATTCGATTAAAGCTCGGCACCATTAATAAAGAGGCTGATGATATGAATTGGCAATCCTTGCAATAGCTATATCTCCAGCCAAAAATAAAAAACCAATAATAAAATTCGTAAAAACGAATAAAATAAAATTCCAATATTACCATTTTCTGCTTAAATTTTATTTGCAAAGCTTAAAAAATTGTAAATTTTAAGAAAAAACATTTACAGGGTGTTTCAGAATTTTAGGCTGAAGTAAGATTTTCTACAAAAAAAAAAGAATTAAGAAAAAGAAAAAAGAATTAAAAACAGTTTGCCAGTAAAAAAAATAAAGTGATGACAGGGTGTAAAATATATCACGACATCGAGTGAATAAAGTTATGAAAATAAGTAATTAATGAAATATTTTCTTTTTCAATAAAAACTTTTACTATATTAATAATTATAATAATATTATAATTAATATCATTTTTTTTATTTATTACATTATATTTCATGTAAAACATATATTTCAAAGCTAACGGGCCCAACTACAAATAAATAAAATAAAATCAAATGGAATATAAAAAGCCAAACAAACAATTAAAATTAAAAACTAAAAAATAGCAATTGCCTATTAGACTAAGAGATAGCGACCGATTTACCTACCTCATTTCAGCAAGGTTAAAACTTTGTTCATAGAAAGATTTAGGCCCGACAAACACAAAAATGCCTTTCTTACACTCCGGTGCCCTCAATGACTCCTTCATTTTTAGTCTTAAAGGATGTAAAAAAATGACTTCATTCACCTCATTTCAGCAAAGCTCATCTTTTAATATATTGTGCATTGGGTCTGTGTAAACAAGAAAATAACACTGTCAGACATTTTAGCCCTCAATAACATGCTGTAAGAAGCTCGTATATACAGCAGGGTACAAGGTGATTCACATGAGGTGTGCCAAAAAGATGGAGCAAGTAGGTTGGGTTAAGACAAGACAAAAATCGTATAGAGGGGAGGTCTATCTTTCCCCGTTTAGGCGGGAGGGGCAATTTTCTAAGAAAATGACTTAAAACAGAAAAAAAATATTTATAAATAAAGTTGTTTTAGTGAATAGTTTTTGAAAAATTAATTTTCAAATTCAAAATTTTGAAAAAAAAATGTTCAAAGTTATTTTTTTAAAAGTTTTATGCAATCAAGTATAATTTTTGTTTATAAAATTCAATGCTTTTATTAGTTTCAAGTCAAAAACAGAAAACCGGATGCTAAAATTCTTTGTAGTTTTTGAGAAAATCAAAAATAACGTTAACCACCTCTTAAGTTAAGTGAGTACTATAAAAATGGTTTTTCTTATTTTTGATTTTCGTTATTTTTGATTTTCTTCAAAACTACAAAGATTTTTAGGGTGCCGTGAAATAACGCCGAATTCAGAAATTTGGCCTTATTTCGCTTTATGAAAGCGTTATTTCGCTTTCATAAAGTGAAATAAAGCCGAATATTGCTTGTGAAATAATGCCGAATTCAGAGAGATAGCTAAAGAATTTTAAAAGGCAACTGCACTTGTTAAAAAAAGAAGTGAAATTTACCGTAATCAATGTTTGTTGGTTGTAACTTGAAGTGGAATCATTTCATTAGTTGATAAAGTGTGATGCGCATCGGTTAAATGGCTAGTTTTGGTGAATCAGTTTTTGTGTATGAAATCTGTGAAGGTTTTAGGAAGGGAAGCAAAATTTTATATATACCCCAAACAAAACATAATAGTTTAAAATTCGCGCGAATTTTTTTTTCTTGCCATCAGCCTATGCACATGCACACACGAGTTACATATTTGTATGGTGACATCCGCCAATAGGTAAATAACCTTATGTTATTTACGAAGCAAAAATAATAACTTTTATAATAAATCATATTTGTAATATGATAAACGATTGATCAGCATTATAAAGCTTAGGTAAATAACCTTAAGTTATTTACAAAGGAAACACATTTTGTAATTTGATAAGCTGATCAATCCGCAAATACATTAAAAACTTTATTATTGATCAGCAATTATTGTAACTTCAGATAATTAATTTCAACATTTATATTTTTAGTTCTAAGAGACCTTTGAAGAATAAAAGCTCGCAAAAACTATAACGGAACACTTTGCGTTTTATTTAACTGGCGCAGTCACGGAAAAAAAAAACACGACTCTTTGTAAAATAAAGTTTATTTTTGTTGTTTACCGTCCACAACCCCACCACCACCCGAGTGTAATAAAATCGCGTAGTAGAACGGAGTGAAAAAAAAAATAAATAAATAGAAGATAAACAACAAATATCTAATAACATAATAAGATTCATCGTAAGTTACTACAAATCAGTGCTTAGTGAATCAATTTATTAATGTGATACGGACTTCAAATCAGTCACAATTCACAATAAAAACACAAAAAAAAAATAAAATATAAAGTGTAGACTAAAAATCAGTCGTTTTTTTTGGTTTTTGTTTGAGTTTTATTTTTATATCAATTACAAGTTCTCAAAACTCTTGAAAGAAGTTCCCTGTGAGTGTTACAGACTACAAATCAGTCGAGTACATACAAAGCTACAGATAAAAAATAAAGAAAAAAAAAACCAGTCATTTTAGTTTTGATCGGTGTTTGTTTCAATTATCTTAAACATTTCGCGTCAAATTCTTCACGATTCGCGAAGGAATTTGCCAACAATAGAAGACGTAGAAGAACAAGAATTATTGGAAATGGCAAATGAGACGGCATCTATCCTGGCCACAGTGGCACAAATCTTGGAAAGAATGGAGTCCAGCTCAAACCAACGAGCAGAGAGCAGAGCTTTGGTCATCATGAAAGAAATTTCATACATAAAAGAGTTTTCTGGCAACAGGCAAGAGTTGACCCAGTTCATAAATGTGGTGGAGAACCACTTGAATCTGACACCAGAGGAAAAACGTGCAGCTATGTGGACCGCAATATCACAGTGTAAGGTGATAGGCAAGGCCAAAGAACTCCTACTCACCAACGGAGCAACTACGTGGGAAACATCAAAGAACCTTTTTAAGCTGTCGTTCCGACCAACAATAGACCAGGGAGAAGTTACCCGCCGCATCCACAACCTGAGAGTAAGTTCAGTGCTAGATTTAATAAATAAAATAGAATTTATTTTAACTGACATACACACAATAATAATGTATGAAGAAAATGAGAATAGTTTAAAATCAATGTTATATTCTTTAGTTATAAATAAAGTAAGAGAACTAGCAACCGGGAATTTAGCTAGAGAAATTAGAAACGAATACGACTTACACAAAGTTAAAAGTATTTTATATTCATATGTAGGGTTTGATCTAGGGAACATTTTAACGAGCAGAAGTAGCAATAGGGATAGTTATGATAATAGGCCGACAGAAAGAACACATCGACAGAACAATCAACATGCTCGTAATAATTATTTCAATTACTCTAATCAGACTAATCACCAACGCCATGTAAATAACAATTCTTCTGGTCAGACAAACCAAAATAGAGCATATAACGCTCAAAACAGCCATCAAACTCGTCGTAACTTTAACAATAATAATAATAGACAAAATGTAGAACCAATGGACATCGATAATATAGCCCATTCGAATTCTAATAGAGGACAACAAAACGTCCATGAAGAAATACATTCCTTAGAAGCCCCGGTTTTTCTGAATGCAGCCTCGCCACTGCCAGGAAAACTCAAATAGTATTTGTGTTGAGAAACCAGAGACACATGTGCTTGTTAGGTCTACAATGAGCTTAGTAAACACAAATAGTGAAGG
This sequence comes from Baccha elongata, assembly GCA_951217065.1. Taxonomy (NCBI): domain Eukaryota; kingdom Metazoa; phylum Arthropoda; class Insecta; order Diptera; family Syrphidae; genus Baccha; species Baccha elongata. Next base: position 70,512,013 of record OX578274.1, on the reverse strand, counting down.
AAAAGTTAAATATAGAATATGTGTCGACTATCGTGCTCTCAATGATATAACTTTAGACGATAAATACCCATTACCAAATATCGAAAGTATTCTTGATACGTTAGGAAGGTCCCAGTATTTCTCTACCCTTGATTTAGCAAAGCGTTATCATCAAATAAAGGTGCACCCTCAGGATATGCATAAGACTGCATTTGTTACACCAAACGGTCTATATGAATATACCAGAATGCCCTTTGGGTTGAAAAACGCCCCAGCGACATTTCAACGCCTTATGAATGAGATTCTTAGAGAGTACATAGGAAAAATTTGCACAGTATATCTTGATGATATACTCATTTTTTCGACCTCATTAGAAGAACACTTAACATCTTTAGACAAAATTTTTCAGATATTAGCAGACCACAATCTTAAGATACAATTAAGTAAATGTTCTTTTCTTAAGAAAAATACAGAATACTTAGGACATATACTTACTTCAGAGGGAATGAAACCTAACCCAAGTAAAATAGAAGTTATTCAAAAGTATTCACTGCCTCAGACAATTAAGCAATTACAAGGATTTTTAGGTAGCACTGGATATTATAGAAAATTTATTGCCGATTACTCCAAAATAGCATACCCGATGGTTAAATATCTTAAAAAGAACATGAAAATCAATAGTAACGACCCTGAATACATTCAAGCATTTGAAAGGTTAAAAGAAAATCTTACAAAACATCCGATACTTAAATTTCCAGACTTTAATAAACAATTTTGTTTATTCACTGATGCAAGTAATTTTGCTCTAGGAGCTGTTCTAACTCAAGAAGGGCAGCCAGTATGCTATGCCTCTCGAACATTAAATGATCATGAAAAAGACTATTCCACAACCGATAAGGATTTTTAGCAGTAGTATGGGCTACAACATATTTTAGACCGTATCTTTGGGGTCAGAAATTTAAAATAATCACTGACCATATGCCTGTAAAATATTTAACTAAAAAATATAATGGAAAGGAATTTAGTCAAAGAGTTCAAAGAGGACTTCTTAAGTTACAAGAATTTGAGTTCGACATAGAGTATATAAAAGGTAAGGAAAATAAAATAGCAGATTTTCTAAGTAGAATCCCAGAGGAAGCTAACGAAACGTCAGAAACTATACATTCAGCTAATGAACAGTTTTTAGACCATATACAAATCAAAGAAGGTATTGTTAACATATACCAAACCCAGCTTATACTGACCTATTGTGTTCAAACTGAAATAAAAATACAGCATAAAAAAACCATAGTACAGGTAGATATGACAAAAGATAACAAATACTGGATAGATTTATTTAAAAAAACTATTAAAGGAGGAATAATAGGAATTTATTCAGAAGTAGATAATACCGAATACAATAAAGTACAAAAAGTTTTAATTGAAATGTATGGCCACAACAAAGAAGTAAAATTTTACAAACTCACTCAAAGAGCAAGAGATTTAGAAAAAGTTGAAGATGTACATAAACAAATATCTTTATATCACGTAGAAGAGAGTAATCACTCAGGCATAGTAGAAACCTATTACAAATTAAAAAACAAAATATATTTTCCAAAACTTATAAGAGAAATTTCTAGAGTGATTGGGAATTGCCAAACATGTCAGGAAGGTAAATACGATAGGAAACCAATAAGACCTAAGTTTAAATTTACAGAAACTCCAATTAAGGGAAATGAAATTTTGCATATGGATGTTTACCATTTTAACAAATTAACATATCTGACATTTATTGACAAATTTACAAAAAAAGCTTATGGATACAATCTAAGTAGTAACAATTGGACAAGTAAATTAGAGTGCATAGACGAGCAATTAAGTAAATTTGGAAAACCTAGAAAAATTATTTGTGACAATGAATTTAACTCAGAAAATATAAAAGAAAAGAAAATTTATTCAAAAATTCCATTATGAGGAGGAAAGAAATTTAAATGTAACTGAAAAACTAAAATTCGAAGACATTTCAAAATTACAACAAAAATATCATGAAATTGTAAATAAAATAAGTAACTTATCAATGTTTATAACAATTATAATTATAATAGTGGTCTTATTTTGTTTAGCTAGGACAAATAAAAATTTAAAAATAAAAATAAAAAATTTCACTAAACCCGAGAAAAATATTCAAATTGAGATTCCAACGATTCAGGAGAATCTTAAAGAAAAGGGGGGAGAAGTTACATATTTGTATGGTGACATCCGCCAATAGGTAAATAACCTTATGTTATTTACGAAGCAAAAATAATAACTTTTATAATAAATCATATTTGTAATATGATGAACGATTGATCAGCATTATAAAGCTTAGGTAAATAACCTTAAGTTATTTACAAAGGAAACACATTTTGTAATTTGATAAGCTGATCAATCCGCAAATACATTAAAAACTTTATTATTGATCAGCAATTATTGTAACTTCAGATAATTAATTTCAACATTTATATTTTTAGTTCTAAGAGACCCTTGAAGAATAAAAGCTCGCAAAAACTATAACGGAACACTTTGCGTTTTATTTAACTCGCGCATACATATGCATATATTTAGACATATGCATATGTATGCGCTTACGCACATATCCACAAAAAAACAAACAACTTTTTGGATTTTTTATCTTTTTTTGGTGCCACCGTCACTGTCCTACTTAATGTACCTTAGAAATATGTAGGTCGGCCAAGGCAACAGCTTTGACTAACCATCAATATCAAGGTGGTCACCCAACCACCAGTATTTTTTCACTTGCTTATCGAAGTCCTTTTTGTCCCGAAGGGGCACAGCTCTACTGAACCGCAGACGCTCTGCTCCGTTCCCAGAGCCGACGTCTCGACCATACAGGATTCGCCGATCCACAGTTCTACGGCCGACGTGGTAGATTAACGGAACCGCCAATCTATCCTGTATCAGCCCCCGACTGTCTAAATAGAGGAATGTCTCGGGCGGGATGAAACCGTTAAGACAAACGCTCTCACTATATTCTTCTTTGGGGTAGTAAGCCCCGAAAATAAGCCCATTGGCTGAGGTCATCGCTCTCGCAATGTGACCCCGAATCAGCTTAATTAAAAAGTTATCTATCCTGTTTATATTGACCCCGTTGTATAAGACCTCGTTAGCATAATAATGTTTGTACTCCGACTCTGGTGTTCTGTGTAATCCAAGACAGGTCCTAAGACACTGCCTCTCAAACACCCAAATCTTTTCCATTTGAGATGGGGCAACGTTAAACCACACAGGGCACCCATAGGCAATCATCGGCCGGATGAGGGCCATGTAGCAAATCACCTTCACCCTGTTTTCAAGGCGGCTGCTAAAAAACAATCGTCTTGTCAGAGCAAACGCTCCCCTAGCTCTGTCGATTGAAATATAGATACTGATCTAGCCAGATACCAAGGTACTTTACTACATCTTTACTCGCCAGTGGATGTCCAATTGGTCCAACGATCACTAGATTTCTCCAGTTCTTTCTTGTATCTTTAGAAGCCCTAGACAAAGGGGTTCTAAACAGAATAGTTTCTGATTTCTGAAAGTTAATTTTTAACTTCCAGTCATCACAATATCGCTGGATCTTGTCGAAGTCACGCTGCAAGAGAATTCTGATGACTTCAACTTTTGGACCCGTCCTGTACGCTACAAGGTCATCGGCATACGCAATCGCATGAGTGAGACTACCTATCAGATCGCTGGTGTAAATACTAAAAAGAATCGGCGAGTTCACAGCTCCCTGCTGTAGACCGTTTTTAATATTAAAAGTTGTGGTAGAAGTTACATTGCACCTTTAGACAACAAACTTTCTATCATTGAGCATGTCATGAAGCATATATAACAGTGGTTTACTTATGCCAAATCTAGTTAATTTCAGATAAAGACCCTCTAACCATACGGTGTCAAAAGCCTTCTCTAAATCAACCAGAACGGCACCCGTGCATTGATTTTTCGCTTTGTTCCATTGAACATCAGAAACCAACTTGTGTCATGAATAGTGTCATGTCCCGCCTTAAAGCCAAACTGATTGTCTGGAATAATATTCTTGTCCTCAGCCTACTTGAACAGAGCTCTATTGAGAATCTTTTCGAATACCTTACTGATACTTGGAAGAAGACTTATCGACCGAAGATTTGCCGGATTGGAGCTGTCCTTTCCCTTTTTGGGGAGAGGATGGACCACAGCTGTTTTCCAACTCACTGGATAATATGCATTATTCAATGCGTTGTTGAACAGTGTGGTATAAATGTCTATTGCTTCCTCAGGGAGATGTCGTAACACAATGTTGGGTATACCATCGACCCCCGCAGATTTCTTTTTCTTTAATGTTTGAAAAATTAACTGAAGTTCTACCTTCGAAATTAACAATGAACTGGGTCCATTTCGCTCGGCGATTTCGCTCAATAGATTTTTCTTTTCAGTCATAAAAATGGAATTGCAAATTTTTGTTTTTATAATATTATAAATTTCTGTTGGTTTATTAAGGAGCCAAATAAAAAAAATTATATTGTCTACTATTTCGACATTGATATGTAGACAACAAACAATTGTCTACATTGAATTATCTACAGGTAGACAGACAATCGTGTAGTCTACATTTAAAGTTTACACGGCACAACACTGCAGTCATCCAATTGTCAGGCGATTGATTCTCACGTCGTCTTCCGTTAGAACTGTTTGTATTCTAAGACATTTGGAAGCAGCATGTCACAATTCAAGGATTTCGTAATTGGGAACCTCCTAGTTACAAATATTATTTTGATGTCGAGATCGATAACAGGCTTTCTGTTTGATAGACTAGGCTCACTTTGCATTATGGAGCCGTTTAATGGAATAAATTTTAAGGTAAGAATTCGAATATATTATTGTATATGGTAGGTATGTCTATTATCTATTAGGCATGGTGAAAACATTTAGCTATACATTATTATACAATAACATAGTAATAAAATATTAAATTAACTATACTTATTTACCAATAAATGTTTCATCCAGTTGCCAAGCGGTTTACACGTAGCTGGAGCCAGAAAAGCCCAGTAAGATGGTAGTTTTCCATTTAACAAAGAACTTGCAATACCATCAAGCTTATCGTCCATGCCCGTCTCACCAGCTAGGGCCTAGTGAAAACATAAAATTTTTAAAATATAAAACACGTATATTTATTCGACTTCGCCATATACATATAGCCCCAATAAATAAAGCCCAAAAACAACTACAATCTTATTGCTAGTCTATAGTTTTGGTAATGATTTGTGCTACTTGACCAACAGAGACATTAAATTTGTAACTATGAATAACGCTTATTATAAAAAAGGTAAATTTATTAAAATTAAACAATTATACTAACAAAACTCAAAATTATAATAAAATGGCAAGAAAGGAAAAACTTAAACTAAATAAAATATAAATATTGAACATAAAAGAAAAGCGGAAGTACAGGGGCGACAAGCACAATCTCAATGCCCAATTAGATAAAATGTTACTAATTTGGACATTTGGGTTAGTGTCAGTGATGGAACATGTTTTCACGAAAAAGAAAGAGTTTAAAATAGCACTAACATACTGCGACTGCCTACCAACGCGCTCTCCAACGGTTTTTTATTAAAAAATTATATGAAATATTAAATTCTGATCCATTTGAAGTATCTTCTAAGCCTTAGTAATGTTTCGTTAGATATACATATATTTTTGTTATTTGCTAAAAATTTGTAATGGCAACCCTGTTTGCAGGGATTGCTCAACACTTCTAACACAAGATCATTATGTTGATGCTTATTTTATTACCTTACGTCAAACTATTGACAATTTTTTTATTTTTCAAACTTTTATTTTTGGAACACTTAATTTGCCGCATTGTGGTACTAAATTAGCACCTACTTAGCACATTACATTTTCGAAAACCCGAAATATCGGACCCAACTTGACGGACCTGAAATAAAGAGTTCGTTCTCTGACGATTGTTGATGAGGAAATTAAAAATAGTGATGATCTTGATGCGGTAGAAGTGGAATAAAATGTTGAAACATTGATATTATTGGTGCAATGTAGAAAATGATAATCTTTTCTTGATATACAAATCCTAGGTACAAGTGTCCCAAATTTAGAGTAAATCGGTGAGGCCATTTGAGAAAGCATTTGAGAAAGCATTTGATTAGTAAGGCCTTCTCACATAGAACCAAGTAGATGTTATATAAGACCTTGATCATCCTGCTTTATTGAGCGGAAGCATGGGCGTTAAAAGACTCTGATGAGAAGTTACTTGGGTGCTTTGAGAGAAAGATTCTTCGAGTGTTTTTTGGTCCTGTGTGCATCGAAGGAGTATGGAGAATAAGATTCAATGACGAGCTATACGGGCTATACAGCGATATTAACCTGGTCAAGAAGCTAAAAATACAGCTGCTGAGATGGCTGGGTCACATGGAGCGTATGGACATTAACACACCAGCCCGACGAGTCTTCGATTCCATTTTTGATGGTGTACGCAGCATTGGAAGACCCCGCAACAGATGGTGCACACAAGTGGAAAACGACCATCAGCCAACTTTCGGTGCGAATTTGGAAGCGGCTAGCTAGGAACAGAGCTAGCTGGAGAGACTTATTGGTTGAGGCCGAAGTCGATCCTGGACTGTGAGCGCCATCTAAAGTAGAGTTAGTAAGGTGAAGCCATTTAGGCTGCAGGTGCTGAAGCTGATACTATACACATACTGACGGACAGACAAATAGGCAATTGCCTGTGCCGGAACTTAACTCAATTTCCTTAAAATTGAAGACAGTTTTTTGTTATTTATCGTTCTTTTTGTAATTGAACCGTTATTTTCTTAGAGCTTTTACGTGAACGGTTTAAAGGATTTTTAACATATTTTTTAAAGACTTGAAAAAAACTTGATTTCAAATATGGGTTCTAACATTTGGGGAAAAAACGATTATGTAATTTTAGTTTGAATTAATTTTGCAATATTTGTTTTTGTAAAATAAACATAAGGAAAACGGGCTCGCTTAAAAATATTATTTTGTATCCATTATGTGAAAACTATTTAACATTTAGCTTTAAAATTGGAATTCTTCAAATTTATAAACAATAAAAATCTATTTTATTCAAAATCTGCCGTTGCGATTTAAATTTTTTTTTCTAAACTTATATTTGTCTGCATACAGTGGACTATTATTAACTTAAACATGTAAAAAACCACTGCCGAGATTGAGCTATTTGGGCGATTGAGGAGAGATGACATCAGAAATTTTGACTCAAAATCCTATTAGTTAAAAAGGAAAAGGGTGATTTTTCATTGGCCAGTGAATTGAAACGCACTATAGCTGAATCGCTTTTCAATGAAATGCGACTCATCTCACTCACTCCCTGGAAGTTTGAATTAGCTGAATCTAGGCACAGGGCTGTTCAAGCTATTTGGTTGTTCAAGTTACTGGATCAATGTACAATTTAGTTTTTTTTATTAATTAATTTTAATAGGTATACAAAATCCATACCAAATTTCTAAGATTTCACTGAGATTTCCTTTTAAGAAATCGTTTGCGTTTTGTAACAACATCACATTTACTTTGTTCAAGTTACAGAGTTTTCTAAAATGTTATTTGTTCAATTTATAGAGTACTTAATGAAAATTTTAAGTTAAGGAGTCTTAAAAATGGTCTGTTTAACAGCCCTATTCTAATATTCACGTGGATCGTTAATTCACCTCACCCATTCGATTCCTTTTTAGTTCACCTGAAGGAGAACTACATTATTCCATATCAATTTGAAAGTTGTTTTCTGTTCATGCGAAATTCTAAAAAAGTGTAAAGAAATGTTTTGGTTGATTATTTTCTAAAAAACAAAAAAGTTGGAACAAATGGATGGCATTGGACTTCTTAACACTTCCAAACAGAACAAGAGAAAATTCAAACAGAAAAATTAGCAAAAACAAGAAAAAATGGTTTGGAGCTGCCGGATGAAGTGTAAGTTGATAGGTATATTATTGAATCGATTGTTCTACCCCTAAAAATGTTAATAGTAAATTATTAACAATCAAATATTCTAAATTAAGCAATAAAATTGTTTTTTCGTAAATGTAAGTACATTTACGAAGCACTTAATAATAAATCAACAATTGATCCGCAACAATTTATTTGCGGATCTGAATTGTATGGAATGCGTGATTTCACGTGAATAAGAGAATACAACACTGTATTAACGACATCATTGACGGAAGTACACATTCACACCGCATGAACAGCAGAATATAAACAAGTGAACATTCTAATAAAATTCCCCCCGATGAATAGTAGAATAGGGCTTTAAGTAAATAATGCATTAAATGAAAAATAATGTGTTCAAGTTATTAGAATGTTCAAGTTATAGTTTGTTCAAATTAACGGGGGTCTACTGTACTGCACTCTTCGGAAAATTATACAATTAAGCTTTGGGCCCCTTGACCTGTTGTGGTGCTTGAGTTTTGGTTATTTATTTCAAAATGAAAAATGGCCCTGATGTTCTTAGCCATTTTATTTTTTTAGTTTTCGGGCCTAATTTGCTGGGGTTTATTCTATGCGATAATTAAATTTACATTGCATTTTGCTTTTAATAAATATGGAAAATTACCTTACGCAAAAGTTCCAATGTGTTTCTTATATGAAGTGTAAGTAAGTTGAAACGTTCTAATTCCTGCAATAATACAACCCCTGTAGGTGTGATATTCATTTGAAACATTTTCTTGATCTTCCAAACTTCGAAATATTGTGGTAGTTTATTTAGTATATCGGCAGCAATGATGTCAATAGATTCATCGAGGCATGAGTCACCCAATAAGTCACCTGAGTTAGAAACGGATAAAAGATACATTCAAACTTATATTAAATCTTTTATTAATTGGTCAAAATTAATTTTTTTTTAACAAAAATAAACTAAAACACTATATCAAAAGCTAGATTTCGAGCAAAAAGATTTCGAAATCTTGTCAAAGCGTTTACACCGATTGAAATCTAGACTTTTTTTTGACGTTTCAGTAACTTATGTCGAAAACCTTTTACCAAAAAAATTTATATATTTTTATATTTTTTGAGGGGACATGAAATTCTTTGATCTAAAAAAGATTTATTTTGAATCTCGATTTGGAAGCAAGATTTACACCTACATATTTGCACGCATACTTAAAAGACTGTATACTTTCGGTACCTTAGTTGAGTTTTTATAATCCAGGCTAGTTTTACTTTTAAAGAGATTTTCAAAATTTGGTAATCGTTTCCATCAAGAATATGCGAAAAATTCACTTCAAGTTTACACGTTTAAGAACATTTTGCATAAAAGGAATATGTTGGATGAAAATATCCATTGTTTGTGAACTAATAGAAAAACATCGTCGTTATTGTTATTCCATGGAAGTATTTATTTACATCCATAAATAAGTAAAATCTATCTATCAATCCGGTATTCAAGTGTATCCAAAAAATATACCTACCTATTTGACAATAAAACAAAATATGCTATGTAACTGTAATAACAAAATCACAAAGTATCAAAGAAGCACATTATGTAAGTAAAAAAAAAAATAAAATGCATTTCCAACAACCGGATTTTAATTCAATGTTTTTTTAATTTGTGAAACATGATTTATTAATTTGAACCGTCTAAAGATCCTTAGTATGTCTAGTCTCGTTAATCGTAGGGAGTTATCTGAGTCTCTATTTGAGTTTAACCGTTCAAATTGAAAATTCAAAGCCACTTTGAACTTGTTCGTTCTTCATTCGTTGTTCGGTTTTATCATTTACACCATCGTTGTTCCGCGTACATTCAGCAACAAACAACGTACACCGACAAAAAGAAGGAAGGTCTAAATGCTGCTTAGGACATACAAGATTTTTAAATGAATCAAACTCAAGGACGAATTACGCTTTAAACGAAACGTTTACCCGTTGCTCTAAAACTTTAAATAAACATTTTGACGTTTTTACTTTAGATATAAGTTAAACTTATTATTACAATTGAAATAAAAAAAAAAAATATTTTTTTCGGAGGCGAACCTCTTTATTCAGAATCTTATTAAAAACTAACTTTACAAAATGTAACTTAAAATTATCTGACCTAATCCTACCTTCCGTTCCCACAGTTGGCATGTTGTTTTTCTTTATTCATTTCCAACTGTGGGTGTTATGTGACGCCTGCTACGTGATGGAATGTAGCTTTTGCCTGGCTGTTGTTGTTTCGCCAGACGCAGCGTCAGCGAGAAATAATTCTCGTTAGGTGTTTGACTGCATTTAACTCTTCCCCTCTTAAATTCAAACGTCCACGTTTGAAATAGATCTTAGAAGAACGGAATTTGGCTTATTCTGGATGGTCTGGATGCAGATAAATTACTCTCTGTGTTGTTTGTTTGATTATGAGAAATGTTCGCCATAGGTATTGGTGTAGGAACTGGATCTTTTATCTCTGGTTTGGTTTCGATTTTAACGTTTATGGGTCTATTACGTTTTACCCAGCAGAATCGTGCTATCAGGAATATTATGATTGCAATTATTATGAAAGTTGTAGAACCGAAACTTAGCATAACATGTGTTTTGTTCTTGGAGTCTAAAGCTTTGATGGTTTCGGTGTTGTTGAGGTGTAGCTCTTTCAGCATTTCTAAAGACAACATTTCTTCAAAACTTTCTGCAATAGATGATGGTTGTGCCACTGCTGGTAATGGTTTGTATGTCGAAGCGATGTTGGCCACATACGTCTTGTTGTCGATGGTAACTGATGCATTTTCAATTTTGATAAGGAATGTTCCTGATAAGTTTACAGCTTCATTGGTGAAAATTGTTCCATTATATTGATTTAACAGGATAACTCCCGGTGAGATTTCTTCTACTGTTGGCGTATGTTGACTATTGATTCTTGTACAATTTGACGTTGTGCTCCGAAGTAGGTTTGCAACACATGTATCTTGACTTAAATCTATAAGTTTTTTATCATGACATATGGATAAACTATTATATGATTTACAACTTGACTTAATGCCGTATATATTGTTTGAACATTCTAAAATATTTTCATACTCAATTTTGTTTATTACTTTTCCTCTTTTTATAGGTTTTATAAGCAGTGTATTACATATTTCTTTTGAGGTGCAGGGTAGGCTTATTATATATAGTAAATTATTTGGACTTGTCGCTATCTTTATCTCTGCAAAATCTAACGCTTCGTCTATATTATTATATGTAACATTTTCTTTATCAAATATGTTCTTGGCAATATTTACTTCTAACATAGATAGTATATAGGAATTAAGTATTCCATTTTTAGCCCAATGTATGGCATATTCTACATTTAATAATTCTTCTTTAATTAATCTTATATTGTATTGTGTACTTAGTGCAAGGTTATCCTTAATTGTATTGTTATTTTTTAGTCTCTTGAAAATTTAATTGGTTATGTTACTGATTTTATTTATTCTGTCTATTGATGCTTTATTTATTATAACTTGTTTATTATTATTTTTTAGTACTTTATTAATTTTTTCTTTAACAATGGTAAAATCGTCATGGTCTGGATTTCCCGCTATCCATTTCCATGCACTACCTATAAAATTTAGGGACCTTTTGACAATTTTTGGTCTTAATCTATAAAGGATATTTTGGAGTTGGCTTACTTCGTGGGCAAGGAACGGGAAGGAAGGATAAGTGGGACCTATATCATGATCAACGGTGGCAGCAATTTCGTTGACTAATTTTTGGTAAATTTCTAAGTCAATATCATGTATAATTTTTAGGTTCCCAGTCTGCACTTTAGCAGTTCCGGTTTTTATAGATATTGCCTGCGAGTTTGAATAATCCAAAATCTGGGTTTTGCCATTGCACATGGCAAGAATTGATCTGTAATAAACAAAAAATTTTCTTTTAAATTTGTATGTGTTGGGTCTAGTTACGTATAAGACTTTTATGAACTATTTTTCCGGATCTAGTTTTTATAGTTGTTTTAAGATTTTCTTTTACTATTTCTTTATTATAACGTTTAGTTAGCTTTGACCCAATTCTTTTATTTCTTTTTACGTAAACTATATCTCCTGGTTTATAATCCTTAACTGCCTTTCTCCTTTTATTGTGGTATGTAATATCCTGGTTTTGTTTTTGTTGTAACTTTTCTATATTACTTTGTCTACTGACTTCGTAATCGTCTGGTCCGAATGGGACGGTTCTGCCGAAAAATAGGTCGACTGGCCTTTTTTTGGTAGTGGAGTGAAAGCTATGATTGTATTCATTAATTGCTCTTTCAAGCAGTTCTGAGAAATTTCGATGAACAACATTTCTTTTTATGCATCTCATTATTTCAGCCAGCGTGGAGTGAAAACGTTCCACTTGCCCATTTACTAGACTTTTATAAGGCGGTGTCGTGAAGACGTTGATGTGAAGTTCCTCCTTTAACATGAATAAGATGGTTTCTGAATTAAACGATTTTTCATTATCAAACACCATATATTGGGGAACTCCAAACTGGAAAATTATTTCCCGAAGAGGTAGCCTAACATCTTCTATTGCCTTAGACTTTATTATTTTGGCTATAGCGAATTTAGTAAGTTTGTCTATAGCGGTGAGTACCAAATTATTTTCGGTCGAGAATATGTCTACATGAACTATGTGGCCAGGATAGTTAGGAATTGGGGTTTTGCTAAGTAGGGGATTATTCGGATGCCGATCATACTTATTGTCTTTACATGTAGAGCAGACTGATGTGAAATTTTTTATTTTTTTCATCATGGCAGGAAAGTAATATTTTTCCATGATTTGGAATTTATTTTCTACTGGACAACGATGTGCTCTATTATGCATTTGTATGATTATCTCTTCCTGTCTACTTTCGGAGGAGATATCTTCTACTATCAACTGCGTATATCTGATTTTATAGTTAGCAAAGTATAAGGGGTATAATTCTTGGATTATACCCATAACTCCTTCTGGGGCAGAGAGACCGTTAATGTGGTTTGAATCCAGAAAACGTTTAAAAATTCCTATTAAATTTTCTTTCGTGTAATTTTGCTCTGATATTATATGTCTAACGAATTTATTGTGTGGATTTTCAATAACGTGATTGGATGATTCTCCAAGCTTTAAAATTATTTGGTTTCGAAAAACGTTGATTGGCACTTCAACGCATGGTATTAATGTTTGTGGAGAACTTTCGTGGCTATGAACAGTAGATGTTAAAGCAAGGACATTAGTAGATGAAATATTTGATTGTGGGGGTCGCGACAGGGCATCTGCTACCACGTTTGATTTGCCTGGAGTATACCTTAATTCGTAGTTGTATTCCTCCAAAATGGCCTTCCAACGTTTCATTTTTGAGTTTGTGTTCTTATTACTAAGTGCATATGTAAGTGGTTGATGGTCGGTGTAAATGATTATTTTTTTTGATCCGTAAAGGAAGTTACGTAGTGACCCTAAGGCCCAAATTATAGAAAGCATCTCTTTTTCGTTTGTCGCGTAATGCTCTTCTGTCTTGTTTAGACTTCTTGATAGAAATATGATAGGTCTACCTTCTTGGCTTAATACAGCTCCCAGTGCGTAGTTCGAAGCATCTGTAGTGAGTTCAAATGGTTTTTGAAAATCAGGATATGCTAGCATGACATCATTAGAAATTAAAGAATTTTTTAACTTTGATAGAGCTTGTAACGCAGCTTCGTTAAGATGGATTAATTTCGATTTAGATTGGAATTTGGACACTCGTCCATCTTCCCCTCTTAGAAGGGCTGTCAGGGGCTTCGCAATTTTCGCATAATCACGAATAAACCTTCTATAATATCCTGACAGACCCAGAAAGGATCTAAGATCTCTTAGAGTTTTTGGAATTTGAAAATCAACAATAGCTTTAACTTTTGCAGGATTTGTTTTTATTCCTGCCTTAGACACCACAAATCCAAGAAATTCAACCTCAGATTTTAAAAATTCACACTTGTCAATTTGAACTTTTACATTGGCTTCTTGTAGAGTCTGAAAAATTATATTTAAGTCTTCAAAGTGTTGTTGTTCTGATTGGCTAAAGATGATTATATCATCTATATACACATAGCAGCGGATGCCAATGTGTTCCCTTAGGATATCATCGATAGCCCGCTGAAAAATTGATGGGGCATTTTTCAGCCCGAATGGCAGCCTAGTGAATTCATATTTTCCATTGTTGACAGAAAAAGCTGTCTTTTCTATATCGGAATTTTTCAATGGTATTTGATGAAATCCACTTTTAAGGTCGATGATTGTAAAAAAATTGCATTTTCCCAGATTATAGAGTACATCATTAATTTCAGGGATCGGATATTTGTCTGGTACTGTGACTAAATTTAGTTTTCGGTAGTCTACGACTAAGCGATATTTTTGTGTTCCTGATGCATCTAACTTTTTTGAAACTATTATAATAGGCGAGTTGTAGGGAGATCTTGAAGGGCGAATTATCCCGTTTTCTAGAAGTTCGTTAACGAGTTTATCTACTTCTTCTTTCAATGCCTTTGGATAAGGGTACGGTCTTGTATAAACAGGTGAGTCAGAAGTTGTTCTTATATCACCTTTTACTGAAGTTATATATGTGAGTTTGTTATTTGGTTCACTAAACAGTCTTGAATAATTTTGTACAATTTGCTTGATTTGTCTTTCTTGAATTTCATTTAGATGTGACGTTCGAATATCAATATTATTGACTGCTTCAGTTTTAAGTAGTTTAAAAGGAAAGGAATATTTTTCTTTAAGCGTAAAATAATTTTTATCAGTATGGATGACAGCTCCTAATTCTTTGAGCGTATCGTTTCCGATTATGCCATCAAAGGATTCGAGTCCTTCCAATATAAAAAATTTAATTTTTCCAATTTCCTTTCCCATGATCTCGAGATTGGAATGGTGTGTTATCTTAGTTCTACCACTGACAGTATTAGCAAAAAAAGGTTTCTGATTGAAAATTGGGTTCCTAACATAACAACCTTGTACATAATTTTTGTTTGACCCTGTATCTAATAGGAATTTTAGTGGTTTTCCACTCTTCGCTTTAAATTCATAATATGGTAGCGAAGAGTGTTTTAGTCTAAAAAATTAAGTTCTTTGAATTCATCACAAATTTCTAGTACCTCCCCAATATGCGGCTGTTCATAATCATGGAGTGATTCATTAGGAAATAGCTGGTTTCCTGTAGTTGAGTTATTGTCGACCGTTTCATCATGGGTTCCAGAGATATGGAAATTTCCTTGGGCCTGATAGTATGTTTCATCTTGAGTTGAATTAATATGGGAATTGCCTTGGTTGTAATACTCTATTTCATCTTGAGACCCGTTGATGTAAAAATTTTGTTGTGCGGTATTTACTGTTGGAAACTGTTGCATTCTTGGCACGAATTGAGTTCTAGTTTGTGAGCTCTTGGGTTCTGGTTTTACCGGTCTTTGTGTGAATTGGGGATTTGGCCTTGGTGTAAAAGTTGGTCTATTACCTGTTTGTACATTATTATGATTATAAGTGTTTCTAAATCGAGAAACATATGGCTGAGTATAATTTTGTGGTCGATATGACGTGTTTTGGGGTAAGATAGGTGGAAAGATCGGTTGGGAATTATATCTATTTTGCTGTTGGAAAGATCTCTGGTTATTGTTATTCAAATTATAATTGGGTTTGAAATGTAGTTGAGGAATTGATTGTTTGTTATCTGTTACATGGGCATTATACGCTTTGCGTGGGGGAAACTGCGAAATTATTGGCTGTAATCTTTTTGACGTTCCCTGTGCATTTATAGCGTAATTTGATCTAAAATTTTGATTTTCTAATTTTAAACACAAATGCAGAGCCTGAGGAAGGTCTGCTGGCTCTCGAATTCCGAGCAATCTCGGTAGGTCTCCTTTAAGACCTCTAATAAATGTATCTAATGCTTTGTCTCTATAGGTTTGAGTAAGAAGAGTTAATGATTCTCCACTTATCTCCATACAGGAGATCCTATTTAGGATTAGGGATAAATGTGAATATACGGTATGATAGAACTCTTGGACTGACTGATTTCCCTGAATTAGAGAAGTCATCTGGTATTCCAGTGTGCTGAGATCTCGTTTATCAGCATAATGCATAGTAAGGCATTTAGATATTGATTTCCAGTCAAGTGGTATATTATAAGATTCAAGAGCCGCGTCCGCATGGCCTATAATCTTATTCCTGATTACACTGAGTATACCGAAATATTTTGGAGTTCCTTTGAAAGGCTCGTATATTTGGAGAATTCGGTCCACGCTCTTCCGCCAAGAACTGAATTCTCCTGGATCTCCATCGAAATTCCTTAAAAACCGAACAACATCAGGAATTCTATCCATATCTGTAAGATTATCGCTATGTTCTAAAGAGATTGCCTGGTCTTGTCCAGAAAAATTGTTAACGTTAGGATTTAAGATATTTTGGATCATTTCAGGGCATTGCCGTACCAACACCCGATTCACTATTGAAGTTATCAGTGAATCCAAAGCTGGTGTCGTAACCACTTCCTGTCCTGCTTTCGTGTGGGATGCAGTTGAATGGAAGGATGCGTTTTGATTTGCTTCTAGTAAAAGAGGATTAGGTGGAGGGTTTGGATTAGATAGAGGATTATTTTGGGTATTTGGTTGGACATCATTTCCCGCACCAGTCCTCGTATTTGTCATTTTTTATTTTTTTTTTATATTATATTGAGAATGGAATAGGTACAACAAAAATTAATTTAATTTCTATAATTTTTCTTAATATTTGATGTTTCACTTTGTTTTAATCAAAAGATAAAAAAAATACTTTCTTTTATAATTTTTCTTAAATAACTTATCTTAAATCTTACGAAAATATGCATATGAATAATTGCATTCCCTCGCTGGCGTCGCGGATGATTCCTTTTTTTTTTTCTTTTAAATACTCAGGATCCGTCGGGATTTACGCACACTTGCAAGGGTTGTTTTGTGCGTTTCTAGGGCAGTCAAAACGATCACTAACACTTCTTTTACTTATGGGTACGCGATATTTCGAAACAACTTTCTTAGGATTGTTCTTTATTCACAAACAACTTTCTTAGGATTGTTTTTTTTTTTTTTTTTATTCACAAACAACTTTCTTAGGATTGTTTTTTATTCACAAACAACTTTCTTAGGATTGTTTTTTTTTTTTTTTATCGCGGTCCCTGCTCGGGCGCCAGTTAAACTTATTATTACAATTGAAATAAAAAAAAAAAATATTTTTTTCGGAGGCGAACCTCTTTATTCAGAATCTTATTAAAAACTAACTTTACAAAATGTAACTTAAAATTATCTGACCTAATCCTACCTTCCGTTCCCACAGTTGGCATGTTGTTTTTCTTTATTCATTTCCAACTGTGGGTGTTATGTGACGCCTGCTACGTGATGGAATGTAGCTTTTGCCTGGCTGTTGTTGTTTCGCCAGACGCAGCGTCAGCGAGAAATAATTCTCGTTAGGTGTTTGACTGCATTTAACTTATATGTAAGTGAGAAAGCTTCAAAAATAAAATTATGCAAAAAATGATGGCTGATGTCTCTTCTTGACATTCTATTTTTGTTATTTTTCGATTTTGCTATTTTTGTATTGTTTTCTCTATCTTATGTTTTATTTAATTAACCTTAACCTTAAGATGACTCGATGACTCGAGTTTCGTAGGATCCACTTATGTGGATCTTAAGTTTGTAATGCGGCATTTTCTTGTTGATGGTAGCGTGTGTTTTTGTTAGATTGTATTTAATAGAATTATATGTAAAGGTGATTATTTATATTTATAATAGGTCAATAGAACAGGAGGAGGGCGGGAAAAATAATATGTGCCAATAATTTACTTGGATTGGTTTGGTTTTTGGTTTTTCGTGGACAGCACTGGTTCTATTGTGTTTGTTTTGTGTTTTGATTGCTCTGTAAATGTACATCTTTTTTGTTTATAATATTGTATATTAAATTGTTTTTTGGACATATTTCACTTCTTTAAGTGATATATAATATATCTTAAATATTTTTGGTTACTAATTTAATAGTTTTGTTACATTAATAACTAAATAAATTCAGTGCAAGGCGTTTGTACATATAATCATTTTAACTTTTTTGCTTTTAAATTTATTTCATACATATGAATAGGATAATCTACGAGTGAAAAAAAATTTTTTTAATAAGTTCTGTGTGTTAGTGTCTTTGTTTAATAAACATAATTTTTCCCATTACTTTAAGCTTTTTTGATATTATCTTAGAATTTGTAAAGTTTAAATACATTAAAATCGACATCTCTAGTATTAGGTACTAGGTGGCACGATTGGTTGCTACTTGACTTAATTGTTCAGCCGTAGGACTGTGGATCGGCGACTTCTTTACGATCGGGACGTCAGCTCAGGGAACGGAGCAGAGCGTCTGCGGTTCAGTAGAGCTGTGCCCCTTCGGGACAGAAAGGACTTAGTTAAGCAAGTCAAAAAATTCTGGTGGTTGGGTGACCACCTTGATATTGAAAGTTGACCACATTGTTGCTTTGGCCGACTTACATAGTTCTAAGGTAAATATAGGTAGACTAGGTAGAACAGTGACGGTGACACAAAAAAAAAAAAAAATACATAAGTAAATGCATTTGTATGTGGGTACTTGCGGTTGCCAATATATATGTATATGTACATATATGATGCATGTGTATGGGCGTGCGTGAGTATGCATATGCGTATGCCAAAAAAAAATGCTGGTGGCTGTTCTAGTTTTTAAGTTATTCTATGTAGTTTTAATTAGATATAATGTAGTTTAAGTTAGTTTCATTAAGGTAAAGGGTAGCTTTAAGTTTTATAAAAAATTAAAACAAAATGATATAGAAAATGAGTTTTTTTTAATAATTTTCTCGTTAGTTTTAAGTAATCATGAATTTTAAATATAAGTTATTTTACGTTGAAAGGCATTGTTTAAATATAGTCATAGTTTAATTTAGAGCGCTCACATGGGGCCAGTAAGTTAGTTAAGTTAATATGTAAGCTAGTTGTTTAAGATTTTTTGTCTAGCATTAATTTAGATATAAGAAAATGATAAAATAATAAATTAATTAAAAATGAAAAATGAAAAATGTTGCTACTTGACATTCAGATCTTTGTTAGCTCTGGTTCGTTTCCCAGCATTTTCAAATTTTTTTTTTCCAATTTTTAGTTATTAATTTTTGTTTTTATATTAATTCCAGTATATGAATTTTTTTTTCTTCTTTATACTTTCTTTCTATATTTTTTATTTTGTATCAATTTTTCCATAATGGTTTGCTCTGCAAAAGGCTGTCCCGACGAATCAAGTAATAGCCGTATCTTTACCTGTTTTGGACCTTGTGGTAATCTTTACCATGCTAAATGCGTTGGTTCTACCAATGGATTTCTTGATAAAGTAATAAATTCTAATATTGCCTTTGGATATTGTACCGAAAGCCGTAAGATATCTCTTTCTCAGCTCTCCTTCAAAATGAATTCTTTTAAAGAAAACATTTTGAAGCTCTCTAAAGGTTTCAATGACTTGCTGACAAACTTTAACATTGCAGTGTCAAATGTAACTACATTTTCCCCTTGCAACGATATGATCAATATCGAAACATCAACTGATGACTTGATCCAACAACCTGCTTCTATTTCCGTTCCATCAGCTGAATCAGATTTATCGACCAAAACTTCTTCTTCAGCACTATCTGATCGGGACTCTGTTGCAAAAGAGGAAATAAAAGGATACGAGAAAACTCATCAGTGGTTAAAAATTCAAGTACCCCACCAAAACGAACCAATTTAAGGAGCAACTCTAATAGTCTTAATGATTCAGGCGCATCTAGTTCGTCTCATGTCAGTCCGACTTTAACGATGCTGTTAATACAAATATATCAAATCACATTGTAATAACAGAGTCTTGTCCTCGTCCTATTGAGGCTGTCCCTAAGCCTAAATCAATTTTTATTTCTCGCCTTAGTCCAGATATAAGTGTTCATGATCTTGTTTCCCATTTGGTCTCTAACAAATGCATTCCGAACAATGCATCAGTTAAATGTACCAAAATTATTAAGGTAAATAGTTTTGTCTCATCCTTCAAAATTGTTGCTCACCCAGCATTTTTCGAATCTATCATTAATACTAAAAATTGGCCTTCTGAAGCGCTTATAAAAGAGTTTGCTACCGTGAGAAAAAAAAGAAGTAAGTGCGTTATTTCTAAGAAATCTTCGCCAAAAAACTAAAAAGGATTACCCTCTTTTATCAAAACGTCAGAGGGCTTCGCAGCAAAACTGCAAATAGTTATACTAAATCTCAAGCTTTTTCATATGACATTTTTGTTTTGACGGAAACTTGGTTGAATTTTAGACACAGAACTTTTTAATCAAGAGTTCTTAGTTTTTAGAAAAGATCGTCATGTTGATAAACCAAAAGAATTAGGCGGTGGTGTGTTGATTGTATCTACACGTATTTCTTTCCCCTTCGATCTTTCTATTGACTTGGTTTGTATCAAATTAAACATAGAGTCTAAGTATGTATATGTTATAAATGTATATATTCCTCCAAGAAGTTCAAGTTTATTGTATAATGAACTTGTTTTGGTCTTAGACTTTATCATTGACTTGTCTTTCTCCAACAGCAATATACTACTTCTCGGGGATTTCAATTTACCCCATATAGAATGGGTTCCTTCGGATGATGGATCATTTCAAGAAGCCTCATTAACATCTTCACAAACAGAGCTTCTCTCTCTAGATGGTATTGATTCTACTGACTTACAGCAAGTTAACTGTATTAAAAACTCTAAGAAACGAGGACTCGATTTGGTATTTTCTTCTGACGCTATTAGTACTGTTGTTCAGGAATTTAGTTCTGGCATTACTAATAAAGACAATTGCCATCCACCCTTGGATATTTTTTTTGACTTGAGCAACCATCCTCTCAAAAACTGTAATTCTCAAGATTGTTCATTCGTTTTTGACTTTCGAAAGTCAAATTTTCAGTTGCTTTCCGGTGTTATAAGTAGATCGAATATTAGAAATATATACGATTATACAAATATTGACGATGCAGTAACTGAGTTCTATAATATAATCAGTAGCTGTATAAATAATTTTGTACCTACAAAAATATCTAAAAACACTAATTTTTGTCAGCCTTGGTACACACAAGAGCTAAAATCTCTTCGAAACAAGAGAAATAAAGTATGGAAAGTTTATATAAAACCCTCTCTCCAACAATTTTCGAACAATATATTGCCTTATTTGAAGAATTTAAAACTCTTTCAAAATTGTTGTACACCAATTACGTTAACGAAATGGAGGCTTCTTTAAAACAGGATCCTAAAAGTTTTTGGCATTTTGTTAACTGGAAAAAAAATTCGGATGGCTTCCCAGCAAGTTTTTTTATATGAGAACACTTCCGTACAAAATCCCAGTGATATTTGCAACGCGTTTGCAAATAATTTTCGTAACTCATTTGTTGATACTCATGGAAGTGTTTATATAGATTTATTTAAAGACGTGAACAGCTACCCGCAAGTTAATTTTAACAATATTCCTGTGAAACAAGATAGAGTTTTGTATTTTTTGTCATCCTTAAATGACGATTACTCTTATGGCCCTGACGGTTTATCCCCAAAAGTTCTGAAAAAATGTAGTTTTGTATTAGTGCAGCCCTTGCAATACTTTCTTTGCCCATTCAGGTGTACCCCAGGGAAGCCTTTCTTATTCATCCTTGCTATAAATGATGTTTCATCTTGTATTTGCTTAAGTGAGATTCTCATATTTGCAGATGATATGAAAATTTTTAAAACAATAAAATCTCCTAATGACCACAATCTTCTGCAGGCTGATGTCAATAGTTTCAGTCTATGGTGTTATAAAAACGGGTTAACTCTTAATCCAAAAAAATGCCAAACAATGACCTTCTCAAAAAAAAAACCCTAAGTTTCTTCGATTATTGTATATCTCAAAATAAAATCAGTCGCGTGTTTAGTTTCAAAGATTTAGGTGTAAATTTTAGTGCTAATCTAGAATTTTCTGAACATATTAATTTTATGGTAAATAAAGCAAACTCTATGCTTAGATTCATAAAACGCTGGGCAAAAGAATTTAACGATCCGTTCGTTACTCTCTCATTGTACAACTGCTACGTTAGGCCTCATCTTGAGTATGCCTCACAAGTATGGACTCCTTTTTATGAAATCCATAAGAACCGTATTGAATCAGTGCAGCATAAGTTTATTCGCTTTGCTCTTAAAGGCCTTCCCTGGGCCGATCCTTATAATCTGCCACCTTATGAACATCGGATACAGCTTTTGCAGATTCAATCTTTATACCAACGAAGGGTAAATAATGATTTACTTTTTCTTCATCAACTTTTCAGCGGACAAATTGATGCTTCGGACCTGTTAGCTTCTATTGGCTTAAACTACCGCGGACGGTCTTACCACCTGCGAAGATCTGAACTTTTGAATGTTGAACTCCACAGAACTAATTATGGCATGAGCCTCTCACACGGATGAGTAAGTTATATAACTTGAATGAGAGCCTGATAGACTTTAATTTAAATAAAAAGTAATTTAAAAACTCTCTTTAGAACCAGTGCTCCACGATCATAATTGTTTCTGTGTTGTATTGTAATACTGTATTTATGTTGTATTTATGTGCATGTGTTTTTGTTTTTGTACCATTGTCCTTACTAACAACTAACACCAGCACTAAGTGATGAGCCAGTGGGACACATTACATGTGTTGGCAAATCTTTCTTTCATATGTTGATGCTTGCTTTAAGCTCCATTTAAAAATAGATCTGATAGTATAAAAAAAATAAATTACTTACTTTAAATGGCACTCGTGGGATGAAAATTGATATTTCTAAACCCAAAACCCCAGACGCTGACATGACGAACGATTACAGACCCCAAATACAACAACAACAACAACAACAACAACAACAACAACAACAACAACAACAACAACAACAACAACAACCAGACGTTGATATGACAGACATTGACGAACTTGGCAGCGCGTCAGGAGAAAACTATCAACGTCGGTGGCGAAGGTAGTGCTGTTCGTAGTAGTACCCCATCGTCACCAAAACCTTCGATTAGCACTCAGAGCACCAGCGGTGGGCGGGTGCTAACCACAACCCAAAAACAAGGCCAGACAAAAAAACATAGGTCCCTTAGCACGACTCACAAGGCCAAGTTCAACAATGCTAAGTTCGTTTAAAAAAAAAATTGCGAAACGGGAAGAAACGCAGGCACTAAGCGAACGCGATCGTGAGTATAAGGAGAAGTTCTCCAAAATAGTTCACGACTACAACAAGTTCTTGGAGGGCGCGATTCTTCAGAGGAAAGAGCAAGTTGCAAAACGCAACAGGTCTCAGGATGAAACTACTCAGCCCTCGAAAAAGAGTAAGGGTCTTCCAGTTCTTGCCACAACACTCAGCCATCCACATCCGGCAGTCAGCCAGTGGCGAAAACTTTGAGTGAGATCGTCAGGAACGACCTTCAAGTTGCACTGACCGACGAGTTTTCTTCTACAGGGAAACCAGTAATCGAAGCGTGGAACGCTATTGAGGCTCGACTGCAGGGTATGGTGGTGGAACATATCCTAGAGGGTAAGGGAGAGCCCTCTCCATCCTTCAGCTCTGCTGAGTCGGTAAGACGATAAAGGGTTATTAAATGCAAGGATCAGTTGTCGAAGGAATTCCTTGGCAATTGCGTCACTAGGATTAGTAATGCATGGAAAGGCATGAAGCTCAAGCTTATCCAAGCCAGGGACATTCCCAGATGACCAAAGGCGCGTATTTGGGTACCTTATATGGAAAAGTTGGATGCTGAGAGCTTTCTCAAATTCCTAAAATGTCAAAACCCGGGGGTTGCAATGGATGACTGGGTCGTCATAAAAGCCGAAGGGACCAATGCCAACAAGTCAACGATATCCTTCCTGCTCTTGATTAATGAGACAGGAAGGTCATCGATTGCAAATTCTCACCGTCTTAACTTTGGCATCAGGGAAGCCAAAGTGAGGATTTTGTCACCTCAAGGGGACGACACAGGAGCCGTCGAAACAGCAGACGTGACTTTGGAACCATTGGGCGTGGCTGCAACAACAACCAAAAATGCTGAAATTCACGCAGATTAATCTGAAGCACTCAAAAAGTGCTTCAGATAATCTCAGAATCTTCCTCAGGGAGGAAGATGTGGTTTTCAGCATTATTGAAGAGCCATGGGTTCGAAGCTAAAAAAAACATTTAAAAGTATTTTTATGTCCAAATTTTAGCACTCAAACCCTGACAGTTGTGAGACTGGAGACAGCAGGTGTAGGTGGACTATACGTAGGATTGGCGTATATAGCCCACCATCGTATTGCACCACCCGAGGACATAACATCAACAATGCCAACTTCATACTGGGGTGTGATGCCAATGCCAGGCACACGGTATGGGGCAGTTCCGAAATCAATGAAAGTCTATTTGTAACAAAGGCTATATCTCCACCTTCATTTTCCCGAGTACGGATACGTTTGAAGGGTGGGAAGATGTGCTAGACGTTACACTAACAAACAATAATGAACAGGTCAGGTTGGAAAACTGGAAAGTACACTGAGATCTTTTTCCGATCACAGGTATATACTTTACGAATTAGGTCTTAACACTAAGCCCCCTACCCCGTTTTGAAACCCCAATAAAAACCGACTAGAACAAATTCAGTCAAATTGTAAATTCCAAACTATAAACTGTACCGAATCTTGTTTTAGATTCCGTAGAAGAACTGGAGACGAAAGTTAGGACTTTTGAAACGGCTTTGAATGTAGCATTCAAAGCAAAAAAAACCTTCCCTCCATGCTGAAATGAAAATCTCTCAAATCTTAGGAAAATTACAAGAGAAACCTTCAATATCTGCTACGTTAGGAAACAATGGCAACTGTACAAGGACTGCCTTAAAGATTTCAAAAAAGCTGTATCCTCAGCCAAATGGGTGGCCTGGAAAGAATACTGTGCATCAATTGAAAATATAAAAAACTCTCCTAGACTAAACAAACTACTGTCAAAACAACACTCTTGTCCATTTCTCCTCAAAAAGGAGGATGGTACTTGGACAGTGGATTCAGACGAATCCCTAGAGGCTTTAATGACAACCGATTTCCCAGGCTGCAAAGATTACAGCCTAGTAACAGACAATGCCTTTAGCGCTCAGTCAGAACATTTAGAAAATATTTATGCTATCATAACCAAGGAAAAGATTTCCTGGTCTATTAATAGCTTCTCCCCATACAAATCTCCAGGTGTAGATGGCATTATTCCCATAATGCTACAGAAGGTAAATAACACAGCTGTACCCTGGTTACAAGTATTCTTCACAAATTGCTTCCGGTTTGACAGACAAGTCAAAGTTATTTTCATTCTGAAGGTTGGGAGACGGGGACACGAAGCCCCAAAAGACTTTAGGCCCATGTTTTCCTTCGTCATGAAAACACTAGAAAGAATAATTGACAAATACATTAGAGGGATTTTAGATAGAAATCCTCTTTCCAAATCACAGCACGCTTACCTTAAGGGAAGGTCCACGAAAACGGCTCTTCACGAGGTAGTGCGCACCATTAAAAAAAACAATTCAATACAAAGAATATACCCTTGCAACCTTCCTTGAAGTCGAGGAAGCTTTCAAGAAAGTTCTTGCTAATTCGATTCAGGGATCTCTTGTTAAGTTCGGCGTTGATGCTTACATTACAAAATGGATTCTAACCATGTTAAGATCAAGAATAATTCAAGCAACTTTGGGTAACGAACACATTATAAAACTCGTAGATAAGGGTGCACCTCAGGGAGGAGTTCTATCCCCCTTACTATGGCTGCTTGTCATTGACACAATCCTTTGTGAACTGGACAACTGTGGTGTAAAAGCTGTGGCGTATGCGGATGACCTGGTGGTTATGACATCAGGGGTGTTTCCTACAGTGATAAGTGATATCATGGAAACTGCTTTGAAAAGAGTTGACATCTGGGCTACTAGCTGTGGGCTAGGTGTCAATCAAAATAAAACCGAATTGATGCTCTTCACCACTAGGACTAAAATTCCCCCCTTCACCCTACCCAAGTTGAACGGTCACACTCTTTCTCTATCAACAAAAGCTAAATACCTAGGAGTTGTTGTGGACCCTAAGCTTAGCTGGAAAATCAATATCGAAAAACGTGTGAAGAAAGCAAGTATAGCCTTCTATGCATGTAGTAAAACGTTCGGGAAAAATAGGGGTTTGAAGCCTAAAATGATACTATGAACTTACACAGCTGTAGTTCATCCAATTCTAACATACGAATCGATTGTATGGTGTCCAGCCCTAAGCAAAAAATATAATATAGACAAACTGAAAAAGATTCAAAGAACAGCCAGCATAGGTTCCACAGGTGCAATTAGATCTTGCCCAACCGATGCCTTAAGCGTTATTCATCTTTTGCCTGAAGACCTTCACATCAAATACATGGTATCCTGCAGTGCAACCAGGCTTAAAGAAGCGAGCTGTTGGGCAGAAAGACCCTATGGTCATGGACAAATTTTAAAACTGTTGCCAACAGATCTTCGCTCAGTCCATATTGACTACCAATACCCCTGTCTTGACTTTGATAAAAGTTTCAATGTGCTTTTTCCTACTAGAGACGAATGGAAAAATGATACGGTGACAAATGAATATGACCCCACAATTTTCACTGACGGCTCAAAGATGGTTGATGGATTTGGGGCGGGTTTTTACTCCGACAAACTTAAATTTAGTCAATCATTCCGTCTCTCCGACGCTGCCAGCATATTTCAAGCTGAAGTGGCTATTAAGGAAGCCTTTAGAATACTCAAACAAAAAACAATATCAAAATATTTACAATGTAGCCATTTGTATAGTATAAAAGTATTGGCCGAAGAGTTGACATCTTGGACTAGCCAAGGCAGGGCAGCAGCAGAGATAGTGGGTAACTGTTTGCTTTTCCCCTTCATCACCTCAGCTACGACGATGAGAATTGTGTGGGATGCCCAATCTTGCCGCATGCTCTCCTTTAGGCCAGTGACCCGTGCTAACTGCAACGATTCTGGATATGTCTGGTCTGGTTCTACATAAGAGTTCATTTGTGCGGGACTTGATGTGGCCACATCTTTTTTGAAGTGGCACAGCTAGTCAGAGCATTCCATCTACGATTGGATACAGATAGATAATGATGACATGAAAATGCCCTTCACAGCTCTTAGCGGAATACTAACTGCTTCGGCAAGTGAACTGTGAAGGGCCGATTCATGCCTGGCAAGTTCGTCAGCCCTTTCATTCCCCTGAAAACCACTGTGGCCTGGGACCCAGATCAAATTGACCCTCAGGCTTTCATTAAAGTCTGCGATCTCGTCTAAACATTATTGAACAAGTTTAGAGGATATTGAGGCAGCATCAATATCTTTGATGGCAGCCTGACTATCTATAAAAATAGCAGTATCACAGTTATGATTTGGATCTTGCTTTAGTATTTTGCACGCTTCTTTGATTGCAAGCATGAAAAACGCTAGCGTAGTCCGGCAGTCGAAGTGACTTAGATACATTAAGTGTTTCGGAGAAGACTTCCTCCCCAACCCCACATTCCATCTTTGAACCGTCCGTGAAAATAATTGTATGTACCTACCTTATTTTAATAGAACATTTTAAAAAAATTATTTGTGTTTCATTTAAAGTACTTTATATTTAGCTATCGTCCAAATGCTATCGAGGTCCATATCGTTTTGACGAATATTGACTTACGTAAAGTAAATTCATAATCGTCAAAACGAGGTCGTTCAGACGATGGACTTTTTTAAAATTTCGTGGAAGTTCGTGAAAGGAGAACGGTTTACATATGAAGGGTCCAGGGGAAAAACGGCACAAGTACACTCAAAATGAGAAAAATAAATTTGAAAGTTAACTTACATAATGCTGGCGATATTTAAAGGAAAATACAAAATTGAAAGAAACAGAGTGGATGCAAATGATATTTTAAGACCCAAAATATAAATTGATTTTTATTTCACTACTTAATGCAACAAAAAGATTAATTTTTAATTCAGAAAATATGTGACTTGTTCATCGTCTCTTTTTTCGCATTTATCGGCGAAGGTTCAATTTTCCCATATATGATCGTACTTATGTTTTAATTTTATTTTTTGATAGAACCACATATGTAGTTTAAAAAAAAAATAAATAGAACATCATAAGTACACCCAAAGAGCTACAAGATGTTATCATTAGTTTGAATTTTGAAAAAAGTGGAGTTATGCCGTTTTTCCCCCGGCCTTGCATTTCTTTGCTATATTACTCTTAATATTTGTGTGTTAAAAATATTTTTCGCATTAGAGGAATATTCAGTGCGAAGCTGTCATCAACGAGCAATAAATGTTTGACACTTAATCTTTAAACAGATTTTTAGGGCCAAATTTGCAAATATTAAAACTAATACTTAACCACGATTGTTCAGAGTATTTAGTGCTTACTGTCATCAGAGGCAATATTCAATATATTTGACATTTTGTAGATCTGAAATTTAGTATTTAGTGCGAACCGTCATCACAAAGCTATATATAAATCGTTAATACGTTTTGGTTTAAAATATATGCTTAATTTTTGGTTCCACTAAATATGCTAAAAAATTCACTCCAAGTGAATTCATAACACATGTGCAAAACACATGTAATCTACGAACAAACCCCATTTGCTCATTTTTGTTGCTGCAAAATAACTAAATTGCAATTACGTCTGTAGGCATGCCAATTTGTATCAATAACATGAATTATGTTATAAAATTTAACTATTTTGATTTGTTATTACCACATTTTCTTCAACATTTTCCGTTTTAGTTTTATATGTGTTTTTCTCTTCGAAAATACTTCTTTTATGAATTGTATTTTTGTTTTTATTTCATTCTGTCAGTAGTCCTATATTTCAAATACAAAATCGCAGCTGCCGATGCGGCTGAGGATGGGTTTTTGTTTTTGGGAATTTGCCACTTCACTTTGTATAATTTGCCAAAAAAAAAACACGGGTTATGTCTATTCAACCCTAAAACTTTGAACTGGATGTAAGATAAAATGTATTTGGCGTTCCAGTCAGAAATAATAGGTTACAAAAACTTTATTTTTATCAATGATTTATCGACGTGTTTGCGTATTAAACTAATAGTAAAGCAACGATAATAAAAAAAAACTGCACTTACCGGTTTTTGGTTGCAGATCACTTAAATGACTCCAAAAAGATCTAATAGCTTGGGTATACATTCCAATGTCTGCATTCGCATGTAATCCAAAAACTTCGGGCCTATTTACTAACGGCAACTGATCTAAATATGCTGTGAAAAGATATATGTAAAATATACCAATAGTAGTTGTCTCAATAGAATACTAACCAGCTATGTCATCAACATGGTCAGTTGCGATTGGCAAACCATATTCGTAATTATGTTGCTTGTAAAAATAAAATGGCTTGCAACTATCAAACAAAAAATCGCCCATATATTCATTTAAATAAGTTTGGACAATTCGACGATCAAAATCATCGTCTACTCGACCTCCATATATAACCTAAAAATATTGAATTGAAAAAGTTTCACAAATCTCATAATATCTGTGAGTAGGTCAGTAGGCCTTAGATATTTGTTTGTATTATGTAAGTTAAATAGGTAGAGTTTATTTAAATATACCTCCCCAATAAAATACTTTAAAGATTTCCAAGGTACACGAGTGTCGTTTGCATTCAACGCCATATTCAAATATGTTTGTAATATGTTCAGACAAACATCGAAATCGCTTTCGTTGAAATCGTAGCTTATGTTCCACCCAAGCTTATCATATCGTCGTCGTTCCTTATAATGAAATATCGTTCTTGTTTAGTTGGCTACTTTTTTTAAATTTGCAATCTTACTTGAATCACAGCATGAAAAAATGCTAACACATAAACCAATGGTTTGAACGCAATGTGCGAACACGAATTGAAATTTTCATCCGTTATTTTATAGAATGTTGTATTGAGGTTCAGCTTAAGTCCACCTGGTCGTTCCGTCACAACTTTAAATAAAAAATAAATTAATTTAATAACTGCTAGTTTGCTTTTCCAAAAAGTGTACGCACCTTTAAGTGATCGTTGTAGAATGCCTATTGGAAAATTTGGAGTTGGGTCTGTTGTTATCCAAAGACGGAAATCTCGATGTGGATTTTCAATTTTGTCTAAGTACTTTTCTACTTGACGGATAAAGTTGAGTAACAAATGTCCGTTTTGAAATAAGAGCCACTGTCCTTGCCGTATACAAATATACAGTAGACCTAGAGCGGCCTAAGTTTAAAAAAAAATTGGTTATGTGAAACTATTTGAGATGTTTGATTTCAGATGATGGTTGGCAACTCTATTAAGAACGTAGTTGGTTCAATTATATATAGCTGTCGATTTTTTTCAAGCACTGTTAGTAGTTCAGTCGATAAATACTTTTACCTGGATAATATTCGCAACAAAATGAAACTTTCATCGTTTTTTTATGATCTCTAGGCCCCATATTAACAGAGATACAGCCGATTTATTATTGGGGTCTGCTCACCCCTACTATAATAGTGTATGTGTGTATTATACTTTTTAAAGAAATTATTTATACAGGGTTATTAACATAGTTTGTAAAAAAATAGAATAAGTATGCTGGGTCAGTGTTAGATGTTATCAAAGTTAAGAAATCGTAATGCTCTTTAAAAAATAAATAATGATTTCAAAACAAAAACTGTTTGACAAAAAAAAGTTTTTAGACAAGAAAACAAAAGAAGAGATTTATGGCTTTATAAAAAGTTTCAACATGTTATTGTAGATATTACCGTTATATTGAAACCATTTTTTTCTTTTCTTTTTTTTTGAAAATTGTCCCTCACGGTTAAGAGGGTGGAAAGAAAACTCCGTCCATTACAATGTCTTGCTTACCTTGATCCAACCTACTCGCTTGATTTTTTTTTTGGTTAAAAACCCTGTATAAAGAATTACTGTACAATATATAAAATACTAGCAGGTACCCGTGCGTTGCTACAGGGCGGCGGAATAAACTCAAATAAGTCGTGTTTTTCACATTAAAGTCTCTCCCACACGAACCGTAACTTTTCCGGGATAAAAATACCCTGCCCGCAATGCATTTATCTACCATCCATTCACATTTGTCGTTGGGGTCAGTAAACATTTCATATTTAAGCCTCTCCTAAAGGAATCGTGCATTTTTCCGGGATAAATAATGAGTCTGTCTAAAGGCATCTAATTTCGCGTCAGAAAAATAGTTCTCTGCAGCTCCTGGACATACCGTATGTGGTCTGGCAGGCGCCTTTTTTGACAGTTTTCTTATTAAACAGCACCTGTATGGCCCAATAATATTTTTCAAGGAATTTTAACTTCCGGATTTTTGTATCTCTTTTAATCCAATGTATCATCCATCTACTTGTTGGATTTTATCCAAATCCGTTTAATGGTTGGGGCTTGGAACAAACACCCAAGTATATTTAATTTTTCACATTTAGCTCTCAAAGGAACTATTTGTTTTCAGTGATAAAAATAACCTATCTGTTGATCCAGTCTCTTATTCATCTACTTTTCATTCATTCACATCCGTTCTGTGGCTGCTGTTTGAAAACCGAAATAACATATCTCCAATTACTTAACACTTCAATAATTGAAGCATTATAAAAACATTCACATTCGTTAGTAGGGCTTACACGTTTTAAGTGTAAAAACATCTGTTGTCTGACATTCTGACAAAACCAAGTCTGTATTTATCGAACGCTAAAACTCTGTTCCGCGAAAAATAAATAATTTTATCTGTACAAAACAGAAAAAAATCTATCCATGGGAACCGTACATTTTCGGGATAAAAAGTAGATAACCTATGTGTTATATTAGACTCTAGGTTATCTATCTCTGTGCTGAATTGCACCCAGATCCGTTCAACCATTCTGGCGTGATTGAGTAACAAACACTGTTCCAGGATAGGATGCAATTATTATGCTACCCCATAGGAACCGCGCATTTTTTAGTTATAAAATTTGGTCTATTTCATTTTTAGACCCATAAACTCTCATTATCCATAAAATCCTGCCCAGCCTTTGTAAAAAAGGGAAAAAATCTATCCCACGAAAACCGTAATTATTTTTCGTGATAAAAAGTAGCCTATAGGCGTGTTTTATTGGTCAGTTTAGAAAAAATTTATATGGAATACGAAAAGTGGCGATAAATTGATCAGTAATTAAAGTGAACATAAAAGTGAAAAAAAAATCTTGGAATGCCTGGAAATTTTTGGCGCGAAATATAATGTCAATACATTTTTTGCTTAAAGGTAGGACATGCGGACTCCATATACAATGATTATTAATGGTTGTGTTCATTGTGCTTTCCTTTAGGGCTGCGTTTTGGGGAAGAAGTAAGAAGCATTCAACCTACGAAAGTTGCAAAAAAGTTTTGATGATTTTGAACTTTTCGCTTATAAACAAATAAAAATTGGTTAAAGCAGATTTTTAAAATAAAATTATAAAATTTGGAATTTAATTTGGTAGTATTCAAGCGAAATAATGATTATTTATCCGGTTTTTATATTTTTGTAGTGGAAGGTGGGGTACAAGTTGACCAACTCGGCATATACAAATAGCCATACTTTGCAGACACATTCAAAAAATTATTTGAAACTTCGGCTTGGCATAAAGTCGAGAATACCAATTTTGAAATAAAATAAAAAAGTGTATACAAAAGTGAATATAGCGTTTTATTGGTTCTTTCCAGTGCTGACTAACTAAAAATCCGTTCGTAATTTTGTTGGATATAGTTCACTTTACCTTTTTGTCAAAAAAGTTAAGTAAGTTGAAATTTGCGTACTGAAAAGGTGCTCACTCGTCATCAACTGATGAGTGATGGATTAAAGGCATAAAAAGCTAATTTGAATCAATAATTCTTAGTCTTCTACTAAGTTGAAATTATTTTAATTTATTATTTAATATTAGCTGTTACCCGGTGCGTTGCTGCCGCAGAAAAAATAGGGGGGAAAGCATCGATTTTGAAAGAGTTATTATAATCCTATGGGTATAAAATTTAGCAATAGCTTTTAAGCTCATATTATAAGTGTTTTCGAATTAAGGGACCCCAGTGTCATATATTCGGTAATTGAAACAGGCGACCCGAGCGTCACCTGTATAAATTAAAATAGCTACAACATTAGCTAACGGTCAGTGAAAGTACCGTCAAAATCGGTCCAGCCGTTCCCGAGATTAGCCGGGACAAACAGACAGACAGACATACAAAATATTTTTATTTATGTGTATAGATTATAATACCATGGTTAAATTTAATAAATGGAGAAAGCTACATTAAAGTTAATATATTATCCAATCCACCACCACCTTCTATCGGGTCAACATTATGGCAAAGTTTTTTTTTTATTATTTTTGTTTTTATTATTTACCTACATTTTTACATGGTGTGATTTTGAGTCAGATTGGTCCATTATTTAGAATTTTCTTGAAATTCGTAGCAGCTCTTAATCACTGTACTCAAAAACACTGTACAAAAACATAATTAAACAAATAAAAACATAACTCAGACTTAAACATTTCATACAATTTATTATTTGCAATTAAAATATTTTTCATTATCAATCAAGTAATCGATCAGATAGTTCGATGCTATCTGATCGATTACTTGATTGATAATGAAAAATATTTTAATAATAATATTTTTAGAAAATAAAATAAATACAGTTTAATAGTAAATAAATATATATATATAAAATAGAACATTTTCGGAAGTTTTATTATTCTTATTGGTTGTAACATATAAATTGTTCAACTATAAATTAGCAACACCAGCGCCATCTAGAGGATAATTAAAATAACATAAGTCACTCTCTACAACATCAGCTGTCCCGCAAGTCCCGACAAAATCTGTCAAGCATAGTTTCTGATCGGGCATAAAAACGATTTTTCTAGAAAAAAAAGTCACCTGAGCGCTATCTAGAGAGTAAAAAAAATAGCTTAAGCTCCGTCATTATCTATCTGCCAGTGAAAGTCCCGTCAAAATCGGTTCAGCCGTACTCGAGATAAGCCAGGACAAACAGACAGACAGGCAGACAAAAAATTTAAAAACGTGTGTTTTGTTATAAGGGCCTTGTATGCTTTCATATGCTTGAAGTATAAATACTGTTATTTTGACATTACAAACAGACACACCATTTTTATTTATGTGTATAGATTTTCAATGAAGTATATAGAATTTGTATTATAAAAAATCATTATTTATATTAAACAGCAGATAGTTTTCCTCTGAATTTGTTAAAAAGATAACAATTGTTGAGGGAATCAGTTTAACGTTATTGCCTGCACATTACTTTTTGTATACAATGATTATCTGCTACTGCTACTGTTACTGCCGGTCATTTGATTGAGCCCATTTTTTTGCAAAGGACAATTTTATATTATCTTGCAAATATATGGTTTTATGAGTTCAAGTAAACAACCATTTATGTATATCTTGATGGGATAACGACTTTGAAACTTGATGAGTTGAACTTGCCGCATTCTCTGATGTTTATTTTGAATTAACGCAGAACAAAATTTGGATCCATGAATTATCGATATTAATTGGGATATTACTTAATCAGTAAGGGTTCAATTTGGCGCTGCGATATTAGGCAAAGGAAATTAATCAAAAAAAAAAAAAAACAAAAATTAAATAAGCCCCCAAATGTATGCTTGTATTACAACAACAAAATAAAATAGCATATTTTGGGGTTTAATTTCACATTTTGGGATTTAATTAAATTTTTGGAATTGCGGTGTTATTTCATTATGTAGTTAGCCCCCAATATTTAAAAATGAAAAAAGACCCCAAATAATTTTTGGGGTTTAATTTAATTTTTAAATATTAGGGTGTTATTTCATTATGATGTAATCCCCTAATATCAAAGAACGAAATAGAACCACAAAAAATATTTTGGGGGCCTTATTTCATTCTTCTTATTTTTCATTTTTTCGTAAAAATGTAGAAAGATGTCGGTAAAGTAACGGTTTTCAGAGCTGTAATAATTTTTTTTTTTGGTAAAATTTGTTTGTATTAATTAGCTTGTAACTATAACGAATGCATTAGTTTGGTTTAAGACTACGTTCAGTGCAGTGAGAAAAAAAAATTAATTTTGAAAAGTTTCGTGGAAAGAGGAGAAACTGGAGAGAAACTTTACACTGTAAAAGAAAAGATGATTTATAAAAAAAAATCGTATTATAAAAACATTGTAAAGTATGAATGCTGGAGAGATTCCTGCAAGGCGAGGGTTTTACTTTTGCCAGAGGGTGTCTGTGTTGACGTAAAAAACTTTGTGGAGCATACCCATGGGCCAGATGAAGCGGCATACAAAGAAATCCTTGCCCCAAATAAAATTAAGGATGATTGCGTAGATGCGGCAGGAATGCTTGGGAGAGATATGAATGTGCGCAGTGACATAAGAACTGCGTTTCGTCAGAATTGTGAAAGGTAGTAAATATAATGTCTATTACAATTAAAAGTAGGTATTGAAGTATTTAGTAAGCAAAAACTTTATTTCCTCGCCAAAAACTCCTCTTCAGGTCATCGAGGCATTCGTATGGACCGAATTCATTGTATCCAAAAATGAAGCCATTCCCAGACCCTTTTTATAATTGAAAAAGGGAGTTTTGCTTTTTGTTCGAGAGTATTGATTTGATCAAGGAAAACATCCCTGCAGCGAACCGGACGTTTTTGATGGACGGAACATTTAAAACTGTTCCACAAGGGTGCTTTAAGCAACTGCTTATAATTTGATTAGGTAATTGTAGTATGCAATTTGAAGTTAAGTTAAAAGACTTAAAGACATTTGTTATTAACTTTTGATTTAACTTTAAATTCATAAATAATTTATTTTTAAATGAAATGAAAGATTCTTAAGAATTTATGAAAATAAAAGCTAAAAATTTGCGCGAATCAAAGGTTTCATTTCAAAATAAATTATTTATGAATTAAAAGTAAAATTAAAAGACTTAAAGAAATTGGGGCATACTCATAGATACTGTTAAAACTGTTTTGAGAAAAACTTGAGTTTATCCTATTTAAATTACATTGCTCAAAACCCAGTCTAAGCAAAACTTATTTTGTATAAAAAAGTAAATGCTTTATTTATTAATTTTTTTTAAATTAAATTTAATTTTTACAACATAAATTATATTTTATTTACTGGCGACGCGTTTTGGTTTAATGTTAAACCATTATTGGGCTCAAATTATATTTGTTGTTAATTAAAACGTGTTCAAACTTATTTTGTCTCATATAATATAATTTATGTTGTAAAAATTAAATTTATTTAAAAAAAAAATAAATAAATAAATAAAAAGGGCACCGCGAAATTAGGCCCCAGGAAATAAGGCCCCAAAATAAATGAAATAAGGCCCCAAAAAAAAGCACACAAAACAACAACAACGAAATTTTTCAAATTTTGGGGTGTTATTTCATTTTTTGGGGCCTTATTTCATTTTTTTTTGGGGCATAATTTCATTATGAAATAAGGCCCCAATGAAATAAAACCCCAACACTAGTTTTGGGGCTTAATTTCATTTTATTTTAAAAACAATTTGGGACCTTATTTCATTTTTCATAAGATGAGTCAGATCCTTTGCCATTTTACACATCGTGTATTATGGAAGAAGAACAACTTACCAATTGTTTATTTTCATCGGATAAAACAACTAAACTGATTGAAGAGAACATTCCACCGACCAACAGAACCATCTTTATGGACGGAACTTTTAAAATTGTTCCTCAAGGATGTTTCAAGCAGCTGTTGGTTATCTATATAGAATATTTTGACGAGGTAAAATTAATTTTTCTGAAGCTATTCTGTTACTCCCTGATGGTTTGCAGCACGATCTTAACGTTGAAAAGCATTTGTAAGTAACAGAATAGCTGAAAAAAAATCGCGCGATTTTTTCAGCTATTTGTTACTTACTAATGCTTTTCAATGTAAAGATCGTGCTGCAAACCATCAGGGAGTATAAGCAACCATTTTCCTGTGGGGAGGAAATTTTTTAAGAAGATGAAAGTGAAAGCCCTGTTGTTATCGGTCCAAACATTGGTGAGAATATTTGCGTCATTTGTAAGGATTTGCGGGCAAATATTGTTCTGCTGCCTTGTAGGCATCTTAAAATTTGTAGTGAATGCAACCTAAAAATTCAAGCGAACTCTATTGCTGAAGGGCAGGATAACTATATATGTCCTTGTTGCAGGGAAATTGTGCAGGATACAATGCAAGTTTTTGTTTAACAGTTTGGGGTGAAATTTCATTCTTTTAAATAAAATTAATTCTGAAAAAAGATAAATTGGGGTGTTATTTCATTTTTACAAAAAAAAGTCAAAACAAGTTCGGGCCTTGTTTCATTTATTTTTGGGACATTTTTTCATTTTGTTGGGGCCTTATTTCATTGGGTCATAATTTCATTATAAAATAATGCCCCAATTTGGGGCCTTATTTCATTTTTTCTTTTGGGGTCTTATTTTGCGGAGCCAATAAAAAATTTACTTTTTTTTATACAAAATAAGAGTTTATTTTTATTTTATTTATATATAAAATACATATACCTACATGGATACTAACAATCAATACTTACTTAGAAGTGGCTATGAGGCAAGCAGTCGGAGAAGTTTTTCCAGGGACAAAAAAGATCGAATGCTGGTAAAAACTTGTGACTTATCGCAAGTTTTTGAAATATTTTGATTGTTTTTTTTTTATACGCTAAGGTTTCATTATTGCCAAGCGATTAGACGCAATGTTTGTAAACGAAAATCGTTGTTGGCTTATATACGATCATCAAACCACAAAATATTGGCTCTTGTTTTGCTCCCCCATCTTTAATAAAACCAGCTTTCGTGGATCTGAGAACTAAATTATTACTAATGGGTAGCGAACATAAAATTGTGTCTTTTCTTTATTATTTTGAAAAGCAATGGATAAAAAAAGTATGTTACATGTATTAAAAAATGTTTTTAATTTATTCATACATTTTCTCAAATGAATTATAGATTGGATGTGAAAACTTCACTGTTTACAAACAGAACACCCGAACAACTTCTGCAGTCGAAGCTTACAATGGGGTTTTAGGCAATTCTACAATAAAAATTTATGGAAGTAATTCGCTGCGAGGAGTTTTTTAAAAGCCGAAGATTTGCTATGCTTATTGAAAGTGGAGGTTCTATTTCTATGAAAAAAGAAAGTATAGCATTTAAACGAGCTCAAAAATTGAAGAGGTAACTTTACTCTTGGAACCGGGAAAATTAATTGTTCCCACATTTCTTGCTCGGATGGTATATGAAAAAAAAAACGGAATATGGGTTGACATGGTTCCAAACGAGGACATTTTTTAAGAGGAGGTATCTTCTGACGAAGATGTTTTGGAGGAACAACCAAACGATACTTTTAAAATAAATGACGATTCCAACCTTTTCGTTGTATGTTCAAATTTGCCTGTCAATATAGTCTTACTTCCGATCGTACAAAATTTCAATGTCCCTGTTGTAGACTGCGATAACGCGAGAAAGCCCCATTTTTGGGAGTCTATTTAATTTTTAAAAATGGGGTCATATTTCATATTGAAATGAAGCCCAAATTTTGGGACCTCATTTAAATTTTAACTTTGGGGCCTTATTCCGTGAAATAAAAAATTGAGGTCTTACTTCATTTCTTTTTTGGGGTCTTTTTTTATTTATTGCGGCGTAATTTCACCATGGAAAAATGGCCTTTTTCGTTACGAAAAAACACCCCACTTTTGGGTGCTTATTTCATTTTTGTTTTTGGGCCTAATTTCGTGGGGCCATATTTCGCAGCGCAGCGTGCGTCGTCGAATTCATTAAGATTTTTTAATTTATTAATTCTGGCATTCCAATCGTTTATCACTACAAACTCGATGTGGAAAGGTTTTAGGTGAATGCAAAGCGAATCTTACACGGTCAGTCATTTGACTTCAATCTATTGTATTGAGAATTGACAAAGTTGAAATGCGAATAAGGTAGTCAAAATTAGCACTAAATGTTCTGTGCTGTTTAATTCAATCTTGCCTACTGCAGCGCAACACGTATATCGTTAAGTTGAAATGCGCGACGGTTAGTCAAAATAAGCAATTAATTGCTTTGTAGTACAAACTTGGTTTGGAAAAGTTGAAATATTTTCCGTTTTTTTAGTTATCATGGTAGATATTAATCTAGTTGAATGTTTTAAGGTGAATATATATTTCGTTTTCAACGTAACAAAAATATTCACTGCACCATGGTGAATTTTTTTTCCATTCGATTTCCAACAACTGTCACAACAAAACATTAAAAAGTTTAGATTTTAGGTGAAATAAAATGTTATCAAACGTAAATAATACAAAAAAAAAATTATTTCTTGACTACTGCAGCGCCACACCTATAGCTGCCATTCCCCAATACCTCTATAAGTAAGTAATGATAACTTGTTGAATATGGTCGCATTTTACATTTGAATTAAAGTGACCTAAACTATACTATTAATTTTTTTTTTTTTTTTTAAATACGAATGGAATAATTTTCAAAGTTATGTTAGGGAGAAATTACTCCTGAACTTCCCTGCAGTTGATGTTTGTTTGAGTAATCAAACGATTGACAGTTTCACAAAGAATTTTGAGAATACTATAACTGAAGCTCCTTGACATTTTCAACTTTACATCCAATTGAAGTCAAAAAATATGAATCACTCCCAGAACATATTAAAATCTTCTTTAACACCAAATAGGCCAGTCGGAACCGAATTTAAATCGGACAAAATTCTTACAAAAGGTTTTACTTGTTTAATGGCTTTATTTGTTGTCCAATATGAAATCCTAAGTTTTGCCCCTCCCCGGAGTTGTGCATAAGTGGTGGGAGTGAAAATGTACCCAAAAAGTGGCATTTTTGCAGTTTTACGGTTATATCTTGCAAAGGACTTATAAATCGAAAACTGTTCTTCATTGAAAGTCGAGGGCATTTATTACTGCATAAAATGAGACCCGATTCATATATTTTGACCACCCGTTCTCATACTTATGCTCATCAAAGTTGAACATATTTTACATATAATAATATTAAGCATATTATTAGAACATAGTATAGTATTTCAGACAGTACTCGGAGTAGATGAATCCTGATGATGCCTGCAACTGTTCCTGAATACCACGGAGCAACATGTTGATGGAGGGATGTAACAGTGCAGCGTGACAATGCAGACCTGCAGAGGTTTATTTATTAATTTCAACCCACGATCTTTTATCTGTTACTAGTCTTGTATCAAGAAATCGTTGGAGATAACTCAATTAACTGCCACAGAGGCCTTACAATTAGAAATATCTCAATGCTCGCCCTGGTTGGCTAAACCTTTGACAAAATTAAGTTTGTAATAGACTAATGAGTTTACAAGGATAAGTTGACCATTAAAGGGGAGGGTGAACCAGTGTACCGTGAAACCATATTTCACCTAATAGCACTCCCCAAGAAATCCGAAGAAAAGCTTAAAGTATTCTTTCGTTATGAACTGGCGGCGCCCTATATATCTGTGTTTGATGCAGTTGGAAAGAGGGAGGCTCCCAAGTCAGTGTTTTATGACTTCTTCACATCACTGCATGAGGTAAATCTAGAAGAAGCAGCTTTTGTCATCGACGGTTGATTTCTTCTCCATCGAGTTGTGTGGAAGAATAGCGATACAGTCGCATTAATACGTTGACTATTTGAAAAGACACTACAACTGAAGTGCGACAAACGGGATGTTTAATGGGTTATCTTTACTGAATCAATTACCATGACCATGACTCAGTAGCTATTCCTTTCCAACGACAAAAATAAGGCACGACTTATTAGTTTGCTTACTGATAGGCTTGACGGCTAACGCTTCTCAGTAAAGCAAACTAATGAATACACAGACCACCTAATTATTGCCACACCCCTTGATGTGAATATATGTACATATATATTTCTTAAAATATAACAACAGCTTCAATCTGGCAGGCATTATCAGAAAGCCACTTTTATTTATTAAACGCCATAGCCGTATGGATATGACACCACTTCAGCAATCTTCAGGCAGGGCAAAAAGCAAGAAGGTGGTCAAGCTAATAGTAAAAGCATTGTTACGCTGCACTCTAGCATCTCTTGCAGCAACATGGTAGTTAGTCTTCAACCTGCAGGGTCACTGTAATTACATATGCAGGTATTGTCAGGTTTCATTTACTCAGAGTACTGCCTGAAATACTATACTATGTTCTACTGTTTTAAATATAGTTCGTGGTCAAGCTAATAGTAAAAGCATTGTTACGCTGCACTCTAGCATCTCTTGCAGCAACATGGTAGTTAGTCTTCAACCTGCAGCGTCACTGTAATTACATATGCAGGTATTGTCAGGTTTCATTTACTCAGAGTACTGCCTGAAATACTATACTATGTTCTACTGTTTTAAATATAGTGCGTTAATAACACATTTTCTATAAACATGTAAAATACGCTCAACTTTGATGAGCATTAATATGAGAACGAGTAGTCCAAAAAATATGAAATTTCATGCAGGATTTAATGCACTACACTTTTATGAAACACAGTTTTCGATATTGTAAGTCCTTTCAGAGATGTAACCGTAAGACTAAAAAAATCCCTCTTTTGTAGTACATTTTCACCCCCTACCACTTATGCACAACTCCGGACAGGGGGAAAATTTAGGATAGTCATATTGGGCAACTAATGAAGCCATTTAAACAATAAAACCTTTTGTAGTAATTATGTCCTATTTGCTATTTATTTTAATTTATTCCGACTGGCCTAAAAGCAAAATGGCAAAAAATGCTCAAATCAATTTTTCATAGTACATACAATCGGTTGTCTCAAGATTACAAAGTACCAGAAAACAAGATAAAACTTTCGAAAACAATTATACAAGATAGAGTGAGAATCTGGTTGAGCAAAATTTGTACACTGACTTTCACAAATCAAACCGGGCCCTCCAGCGTTTAAAAAAGCTCATATTTGTAGGGAAAAATCGTAAAACTTTCTGTAATAAACTGACTTTTGATAATCATCTATTTAGAAATGGGCTTGATATACATAGTTGAAAAATGGAAGTATATGAAATAAAAATTCTAAACGCGGATTCAAAATTCTCTAAAAACGTATTGGCCTCAACGAGATTGATAAAAAGTTCTGTTCCAACAAGTCATGTTTTTAATTTTGTTCCCACAGACCAATTGATAATTGATATTTCAGCACAAGAATTTTTCACATCTACAAATGAGGTGCAATGTTTGATCAAATTTATCAATGGAAAGAAATTGGCTGCTCCAACTTCATTTAAAAAAAATTCTCGTAATTTTATTCAATAATTGTATCAATAACGGAAACTTCCCGAAAACTTGGAAGCGTACTAAGTTAATCCTAGTTAAAAAAAAAGGAATTGTTACGATATTAACAATTTCAGGCCGACCTCAATGCTGTCGAATGGGAAAATACTCTAGAGAATTATTCTGAGTAAAATTGGTAACCACGTTAAAGATAATATCAAGTTTATACCCGACTTTCATTTTGGTTTCCCTAAGAAACAGTCACCGTCCATATTCTTCTGAAAGTCCACAAAGACATCCTCGACAACTTGAAAGAAAATAAATGTACGACACGGCGTGTTCTCTCGACGTGGAAAAGGCGTTCGACAGCGTCTGGATTCTTAAATTGGCTCAGTTGGAGTATGCTAAGTACATTTTGAACCTCATTATTACAATTTATTTGTAATTTGACAATTGAGATAATTTTCACTTTAGAATAAATAAATTTTAATAGCACTTTCGAATTTATCGACGCTGTTTATTTATGTAGGTACATCATGGCCATTAGCATCAAAAGTTGAAATAATTAAATAAATTTAAATATAATAATTCTTATGGATAATAATACATTACAGAAAACAAATATTTCACATTAATTATAAATTATTATTCACTAACATACATGTTTTTTTTTCATTCGCTAATTTTACATCAGTCATTAGGTAGGTAGGTAGGAATGGCGGCTATTTAACTAGAATAAAACCCAATTAGCGCTTGGTGCGCCGTTTTGATACCATAAACTCATGAGACCTATCATTATGTGGAGGTTGGGATATTGAATTGAGGTTTGGAATTGTGTTGGGAAGTGATCCCTTTATTACCATTTACCATAGAGAAAAAAGAGATCCTCGGGTACCTCAGCCAAGGGAACTGGCCCATACCCCCCACCAGGCTTTATGCCAGGCTGTTAGCTCCGATATGTCTGTCTTCGCCAAAAACCTAAACAGGCAGAGTGCTGGGTGGCTTAGGGTAGAACCAGTTTCCTCGTGAGATCGATTCGGTTTAGGGGAAGACATGATGTCCGCCGTAGACACAACCCGCCTACACGGCTAAAGAAGTGGTTCTTGCGGGAACCAAGAAAGGGAAGTGGCCCATTCCCCCCACCAGGCTTTATGCCAGGCTGTTAGCTCCGATATGTCTGTCTTCGCCAAAAACCTAAACAGGCAGAGTGCTGGGTGGCTTAGGGTAGAACCAGTTTCCTCGTGAGATCGATTCGGTTTAGGGAAAGACATGATGTCCGCCGTAGACACAACCCGCCTACACGGCTAAAGAAGTGGTTCCTGCGGGAATCATGTAGCTCTCTTGATACGTTTTTTGGCCCATGGAAAAGGTGAGATATTTGTACGGTGATTTATGTTATAAGGTTTGAAAATTGTTTTGGTTGGGAGTAGATCCCCTTAGTTACCAACTTTCGTATGGGAAGACAAGGAGATCCTCGGATACCTCACTCAAGGGAAGTGGCCCATTCCCCCCACCAGGCTTTATGCCAGGCTGTTAGCTCCTATATGTCTGTCTTCGCTAAAAACCTAAACAGGCAGGGTGCTGGATGGCTTAGGGTAGGACCGAATTTCCGTTGAGATCAGTTCGATTTAGGGAAAAACATGATGCCCGCAGTAGGCTTAGCCCGCCTACATGGCTAGAGAAAAGGTTCCTGCAAAAATCATTTGCTTCTCTTGATCCATCTTATCTACACATAGAAGAGGTGAGGTATTGATATGGTTTGTTACGTTTATAGCCATTTGGTTGCATTCAAAAAGCCAATGAGGTTACTTATGCTCACAACAGTAAGTTTGTTAAGGTTGTCAATAAAGTACTGACCAAAGAATTGGCATCTTGGATTTGCCAAGGCAGGGCAGCAGCAGAGATAGTGGGTCACTGTTTCCTTTTCCCTTTCATTTCCACAGCTACGGCAATGAGTATTGTGCGGAAGGCCCATTTTTGCTGCATGCTCTCCTATTGGCCAGTGACCCGTGCTAACTGCAATGATCCTGGCTATGTCTGACCGAGTTCTACATAAGAGTTCCTTTGTGCGGGACTTGTCATAGCTGGGCCACATCTTTCTTGAGGTGGCTCAGTTAGTTAGACCATTCAATCTACGATTGGATACAGATAGATAATGAGACAAGAAAATGCCCTTCACAGCCCCCAGCGGAATACAAATGGCTTTATTTGTTGTCCAATATGAAATCTTAAGTTTTGCCCCTCCCCGGAGTTGTGCATAAGTGGTGGGAGTGAAAATGTACCCAAAAAG
This sequence comes from Baccha elongata, assembly GCA_951217065.1. Classification (NCBI taxonomy): domain Eukaryota; kingdom Metazoa; phylum Arthropoda; class Insecta; order Diptera; family Syrphidae; genus Baccha; species Baccha elongata. Next base: position 70,467,426 of record OX578274.1, on the reverse strand, counting down.
TGGCATTTTTGTAGTTTTACGGTTATATCTTGCAAAGGACTTATAAATCGAAAACTGTTCTTCATTGAAAGTCGAGGGCATTTATTACTGCATAAAATGAGACCCGATTCATATATTTTGACCACCCGTTCTCATACTTATGCTCATCAAAGTTGAACATATTTTACATAAAATAATATTAAGCATATTATTAGAACATAGTATAGTATTTCAGACAGTACTCGGAGTAGATGAATCCTGATGATGCCTGCAACTGTTCCTGACTACCACGGAGCAACATGTTGATGGAGGGATGTAACAGTGCAGCGTGACAATGCAGACCTGCAGAGGTTTATTTATTAATTTCAACCCACGATCTTTTATCTGTTACTAGTCTTGTATCAAGAAATCGTTGGAGATAACTCAATTAACTGCCACAGAGGCTTTACAATTAGAAATATCTCAATGCTCGCCCTGGTTGGCTAAACCTTTGACAAAATTAAGTTTGTAATAGAGTAATGAGTTTACAAGGATAAGTTGACTATTAAAGGGGAGGGTGAACCAGTGTACCGTGAAACCATATTTCACCTAATAGCACTCCTCAAGAAATCCGAAGAAAAGCTTAAAGTATTCTTTCGTTATGAACTGGCGGCGCCCTATATATCTGTGTTTGATGCAGTTGGAAAGAGGGAGGCTCCCAAGTCAGTGTTATATGACTTCTTCACATCACTGCATGAGGTAAATCTAGAAGAAGCAGCTTTTGTCATCGACGGTTGATTTCTTTTCCATCGAGTTGTGTGGAAGAATGGCGATACAGTCGCATTAATACGTTGACTATTTGAAAAGACACTACAACTGAAGTGCGACAAACGGGATGTTTAATGGGTTATCTTTACTGAATCAATTACCATGACCATGACTCAGTAGCAATTCCTTTCCAACGACAAAAATAAGGCACGACTTATTAGTTTGCTTACTGATAGGCTTGACGGCTAACGCTTCTCAGTAAAGCAAACTAATGAATGCACAGACCAACTTATTATTGCCACACCCCTTGATGTGAATATATGTACATATATATTTCTTAAAATATAACAACAGCTTCAATCTGGCAGGCATTATCAGAAAGCCACTTTTATTTATTAAACGCCATAGCCGTATGGATATGACACCACTTCAGCAATCTTCAGGCAGGGCAAAAAGCAAGAAGGTGGTCAAGCTAATAGTAAAAGCATTGTTACGCTGCACTCTAGCATCCCTCGCAGCAACATGGTAGTTAGTCTTCAACCTGCAGGGTCACTGTAATTACATATGCAGGTATTGTCAGGTTTCATTTACTCAGAGTACTGCCTGAAATACTATACTATGTTCTACTGTTTTAAATATAGTGCGTTAATAACACATTTTCTATAAACATGTAAAATACGCTCAACTTTGATGAGCATTAATATGAGAACGAGTAGTCCAAAAAATATGAAATTTCATGCAGGATTTAATGCACTACACTTTTATGAAACACAGTTTTCGATATTGTAAGTCCTTTCAGAGATGTAACCGTAAGACTAAAAAAATCCCTCTTTTGTAGTACATTTTCACCCCCTACCACTTATGCACAACTCCGGACAGGGGGAAAATTTAGGATAGTCATATTGGGCAACTAATGAAGCCATTTAAACAATAAAACCTTTTGTAGTAATTATGTCCTATTTGCTATTTATTTTAATTTATTCCGACTGGCCTAAAAGCAAAATGGCAAAAAATGCTCAAATCAATTTTTCATAGTACATACAATCGGTTGTCTCAAGATTACAAAGTACCAGAAAACAAGATAAAACTTTCGAAAACAATTATACAAGATAGAGTGAGAATCTGGTTGAGCAAAATTTGTACACTGACTTTCACAAATCAAACCGGGCCCTCCAGCGTTTAAAGAAGCTCGTATTTGTAGGGAAAAATCGTAAAACTTTCTGTAATAAACTGACTTTTGATAATCATCTATTTAGAAATGGGTTTGATATAGTTGAAAAATGGAAGTATATGAAATAAAAATTCTAAACGTGGATTCAAAATTCTCTAAAAACGTAATGGCCTCAACGAGATTGATAAAAAGTTCTGTTCCAACAAGTCATGTTTTTAATTTTGGTCCCACAGACCAATTGATAATTGATATTTCAGCACAAGAATTTTTCACATCTACAAATGAGGTGCAATGTTTGATCAAATTTATCAATGGAAAGAAATTGGCTGCTCCAACTTCATTTAAAAAAAATTCTCGTAATTTTATTCAATAATTGTATCAATAACGGAAACTTCCCGAAAACTTGGAAGCGTACTAAGTTAATCCTAATTAAAAAAAAGGAATTGTTACGATATTAACAATTTCAGGCCGACCTCAATGCTGTCGAATGGGAAAATACTCTAGAGAATTATTCTGAGTAAAATTGGTAACCACGTTGAAGATAATATCAAGTTTATACCCGACTTTCATTTTGGTTTCCCTAAAAGACAGTCACCGTCCATATTCTTCTGAAAGTCCACAAAGACATCCTCGACAACTTGAAAGAAAATAAATGTACGACACGGCGTGTTCTCTCGACGTGGAAAAGGCGTTCGACAGCATCTGGATTCTTAAATTGGCTCAGTTGGAGTATGCTAAGTACATTTTGAACCTCATTATTACAATTTATTTGTAAATTGACAATTGAGATAATTTTCACTTTAGAATAAATAAATTTTAATAGCACTTTCGAATTTATCGACGCTGTTTATTTATGTAGGTACATCATGGCCATTAGCATCAAAAGTTGAAATAATTAAATAAATTTAAATATAATAATTCTTATGGATAATAATTCATTACAGAAAACAAATATTTCACATTAATTATAAATTATTATTCACTAACATACATGTTTTTTTTTTCATTCGCTAATTTTACATCAGTCATTAGGTAGGTAGGTAGGAATGGCGGCTATTTAACTAGAATAAAACCCAATTAGCGCTTGGTGCGCCGTTTTGATACCATAAACTCATGAGACCTATCATTATGTGGAGGTGGGGATATTAAATTGAGGTTTGGAATTGTGTTGGGAAATGATCCCTTTATTACCATTTACCATAGAGAAAAAAGAGATCCTCGGGTACCTCAGCCAAGGGAACTGGCCCATACCCCCCACCAGGCTTTATGCCAGGCTGTTAGCTCCGATATGTCTGTCTTCCCCAAAAACCTAAACAGGCAGAGTGCTGGGTGGCTTAGGGTAGAACCAGTTTCCTCGTGAGATCGATTCGGTTTAGGGAAAGACATGATGTCCGCCGTAGACACAACCCGCCTACACGGCTAAAGAAGTGGTTCCTGCGGGAATCATGTAGCTCTCTTGATACGTTTTTTTGAATTGTTTTGTTTTGGTTGGGAGTAGATCCCCTTAGTTACCAACTTTCGTATGGGAAGACAAGGAGATCCTCGGATACCTCACTCAAGGGAAGTGGCCCATTCCCCCCACCAGGCTTTATGCCAGGCTGTTAGCTCCTATATGTCTGTCTTCGCTAAAAACCTAAACAGGCAGGGTGCTCGATGGCTTAGGGTAGGACCGAATTTCCGTTGAGATCAGTTCGATTTAGGGAAAAACATGATGCCCGCAGTAGGCTTAGCCCGCCTACATGGCTAGAGAAAAGGTTCCTGCAAAAATCATTTGCTTCTCTTGATCCATCTTATCTACACATAGAAGAGGTGAGGTATTGATATGGTTTGTTACGTTTATAGCCATTTGGTTGCATTCAAAAAGCCAATGAGGTTACTTATGCTCACAACAGTAAGTTTGTTAAGGTTGTCAATAAAGTACTGACCAAAGAATTGGCATCTTGGATTTGCCAAGGCAGGGCAGCAGCAGAGATAGTGGGTCACTGTTTCCTTTTCCCTTTCATTTCCACAGCTACGGCAATGAGTATTGTGCGGAATGCCCATTTTTGCTGCATGCTCTCCTATTGGCCAGTGACCCGTGCTAACTGCAATGATCCTGGCTATGTCTGACCGAGTTCTACATAAGAGTTCCTTTGTGCGGGCCTTGTCATAGCTGGGCCACATCTTTCTTGAGGTGGCTCAGTTAGTTAGACCATTCCATCTACGATTGGATACAGATAGATAATGAGACAAGAAAATGCCCTTCACAGCCCCCAGCGGAATACTAACTGCTTCGGCAAGTGAGCTGTGAAGGGCCGATCCTTGCCTGGCAAGCTCATCAGCCCTTTCATTTCCCTGAAAACCACTGTGACCTGGGACCCAGATCAAAGTGACCCTCAGGCTATCATTAAAGCCTGCGATCTCATCTAGACATTGTTGAACGAGTTTAGAGGATATTGAGGCAGCATCAATGGCTTTGATGGCAGCCTGACCATCTATAAATATAGCAGTATTACGGTTTTGATTTGGATCTTGCTTTAGTATCTTGCATGCTTCTTTGATTGCAAAACATCAGTCATTAAAAAAGATTAAAATATGTAACTTGTGTAATATTTGTGTAAGTGCAGTTTTGGGAGCAGCTGTCATGAGTCCATGACCCAGTTGTTTTTTTTACTTGCTCAATACGGCAATTATTATTTACGTGTAAGAAAAAAATTTTGAGATTTTAATCAAACCTGACATTACGATGATAGAGAAACCCAAAAAAGGAGGTTTCGTCATGCCGTCCGTCGGTCTGTCTGTGCGGATGTGCGGATGTGAGGTTGTCTGTTCACCGAGTTACAGCCTAAACGGTTTGATGGATTTTCTTCAAAATTGGTCTATATCACTTTTTGTTGATTTAGAGGACAAATTTGAATTTTTGTTTTAGACCGGCTATAAAGGGTAACTGCCATTTAACGGTTGCATAAAACGAAGATTCTGTGTTAACGGTTCTTACAAATTTCGCCATAACTTGATAACGGCTTTACAGATTTCATTAAAATTTTGCATACCACTTAATTCAGGCATTTAACACAAGATGGCATTTAAAGTTTTTGGCTAAACAACTGTTTTATGATAGGTATGATACTACTTGATCTAACGTTTAGGCCATTTTGTTTATAGTTTTGTAGTTCCATATTTTACTAAAAAAGCAAGTTCGTGCGACCCAGTCGTGCATTTTATTTTTTATTGAGTTGCATGTGTTGATTTGCATATTTATATTTTATTATTGCGTGCTAAAAAGTATTGTTCAATAAAAACTAAAAAAGTATGTATAATGATTTTGTATTGTATTTGTCAATGTTACGTTTCGATACCAAATCATTTCATTTTGGCACTATTCAACGTGTTGGGGACACGTAATAGATTATTATGCCTCTATTAAACGACCAAAAATTGTATATATAAGGTTTTTGCTTACCGAGGTATTATAACTACTATGCATTCGCTATTATACGTTTATAAAAAGGAAGTTAATCTTTTTTCTATTATTAAAATTACCTTTTCTTGTCCTTGTCCTAATGATATATGAGAAATTGTTTTATCTAAATGGGCCGCAAGGTTCGTTAGGTCGTTCGTTGGATCTGTTCCTGCACTTAGTATGAAACAGACTGGCACCATATTGGTTGATTGCTCGTACACCAAAGTCAAACTTATTGCCGGAGGTGTTATGAAAAATTCATCCATTGTGTCTTTAATATAGTTGTTGATTGCCAAAATAACACGATCTTCTCGAAAACAGCGAAGTAACATGAGTTTCTATAAAAAAATGCGATAAAGAACATGTGTTATATAATGCTATACAAATATGCTAATAGAGTTAGGTTCATAAAGTGGGTGACAAGTTTAGAGGACCGTTTTCTAAAGTAAAAAAATAATGAAAAGAAGCAACTTTATCGAGTTGCTTATTATAGAGCAATATTACCACTCTTGGCATTTATTTTTCAAAGATTATTTCCTTAAAATGTTAACCGTAACTTTTAACATGTTTTATTCTGAAGTTTCAATTTTTGATGCTAGCAATGGTCATTACAAAGCCATCGAGGTAAAAGTCTGGAAGATTAATATCATACCATAATAAATGTCTCATTTACCGGCACAAAGCAAGAAATTAAATATTCAACGAATTCTTCTCGCATTTTTAAACGGGCTGTGTGGCAAATAGTGGACTTTCGTTAGTACCAAATGTCCAAATGTCATTAAGATCACGAGTTTTAACTCGAGCCAGCAAGTAGTCCGTTATCATTGCGTCATAACGAATAAGCTCCTTAGCATAAAGATGGTAATTTGCTAATAAGTATACCTACACTACAAATCAATTTTTTCAAAAACTTAAATAATTATTTGTAGATGTTGTGTCGGGTTAAGTCTTTCCACTTTACAAGAATGTGGTTTCTCCACAACGATACAGAATATGTATTAGAAGAAGATTTTTAAACTTTAAAGAACAGTGGTCTGGATAATTCATTTGACAAAAATGGAATGTTTCTTTCACCGACAATATTTAATAACTGCTAAAGTTGAAAGAGTAAAAATTGACAGTTTTTCAAAGAATATGTTATAACTAATCAGGAGGGATTTAATCTCAATCATTTTCTAATTTTTATTTAGTGGGGCGGCCTTTCTTTGATTTAAAGTATTTTTTTTTTATTGACAATACGCAAATTTTCGCTTGCTTCAGTTCAACTTACATTACTTTTTTGACAAAAAGCTAAAGTGAACTTTATCCAACAAGATTACGATTGCAATCATTAAGCTGGAAGTGTTTACCCGTTAACTAATCAGTGCAAAGTGAACATCTGAACGAAACGCCAATTTTGATGGACTAAAGGCCATTTTTTATGGACTAAAGACCATAAAAAGCTAATTGGAATAAATAATTCAACAAGTCCACAAAATGCTTAGTCTTCTACTTAGTTAAAATTATTTTTTATTTATTATTTAATATTTTCAATGTATAGTATATAGAATTTGTATTATAACAAGCAAATTATTTATAACTTTAACCAAGCTACGGGTAAACACTTCTAGCTTAATGATTGCAATCGTAATCTTGTTGGATAGTCTTATTGCGAGAAGAATTCGTTGAATATTTAATTTCACTTTTTTTGCCGGTAAATTAGCCGATTATTATGGTATGATATTAGTCCTCACGACTTTTACCTCGATAGCTTTGTAAAGACCAAAGTCTATATAAATGTTGTGCTTTTGTCCCATATTTGAGATAAAAATGTTAGGACCGATGGCCCGACGGCGTGGGACCTAGGTCCAAATTCGATTTCGGACTTATGTCCCACGTAGAGACGTAGGTCCCAAAAAAAATAATTTGGGACTTATGTCCCGGACACCTACTCTGCGCCTGAAATGCAATTGCAGGTTAACACAACTCACGCGTCATCTTTTTAAATTCCATAGACAGTGCGCTTTAGTATGACATCATTGAAGAATAATTTACTTGCCTGAAACGAACTGCTTTTGGCACTGAAATCTCCAGGACATGGTGCTTGCTCTGGGTCTTCAAGTTCGAACCACTATAAAAAGAAATAAAATATATAATTGCTGGAAAAAATCTGAAAATAATTTATCAAGCTACATTTCTTTATAATATAAAACCAGAAATTTCTATTCAATTTATTGCAAAAGACAATCGGATACTATCTGAAATTAAAGATGCAAGTGACATCGAGAAAAACGTAGTGTGAAATGTGAGTTCTATTTAACCCCACTGCACTGGTTGAAGCTTTCAAAAAATCACAATATCATAAAACTAAAATCCACGACTTAGTCACACAAACTTGTTCTTGTGGCAAGTTACTTAAGGGTGGGTCTTCATGACAATAGAATTTAAAATTCATGTAAACGTATTTCAATGTGGTAGTGCGATATTCTTTTCTCTTCATTATTGTTTTTGATACGCTCAACTACTCTTGTTCTCTTTTCAAAATAATTTTGTGATCTTCCGCAGTGAACTCACAATTCACAAAGCCGTCGGCGGCGGCGGCGCCCGCCACCGCACCGTAGCCACAGGAGTAGAGCAGGTAGTGGAGTGGAAAGCAGAGGGAAAAGAGTAGGATACTATTGTTCTTTCGTCTTTCTGTGGGTTTGTTGTTTTGTTATCCTTTCGATTTGAATGGGAATGATGAGTTCTATGCTTTCTGTTTATGGAAGGGTGAAGGGATATTTTTCAATTTTGTTTTCAAAACACATGAGTAGGTATAGCTAAAATGTGAGTAATTTTTTTTCTCTTTTCGTTTAGTTGTTTTTTCTTCACTTTCACTTGCTGTTGCTGGAACTGGAAAAACAGTAACAAAAAAATGTGAACTCGTTTGTGACTCGATCGAGATCTTGATGAAGGTCAGGACACATCAAATGAACATGCATAAATATACTTTACACATGTAGGTAGGTAGGTACATTGAAATAGTTTTTTTTTAGGAAGCTTTATGTAAGATAAGTGTGAGGTAGGTCAATATAACTATTTGACCTGTTTGAAAATTACTTTAGGGTTTATTGCAAAGGGGTGAATTTTGGAGTTTACAAGTAAGGATGTTGGAAGAATAAGGTAACTTGTTCATTTGTAATGTGCGAAATTTGAGATTTTCTTTCGATTTTTGTTGTTGTCAGATTTCAAACAACAACACAACACTGTATATTTTTGTTTTGCAATTGAAACATTGTCACTTCATTGTCACGTGGGAAAACCTACCTCCCTATGTACATTTTGTTTTCAGAATAAAAATAAAAATGACCAAACAGAAAAGTCGTGCAGCATTTACATTCCTAGCTATGTATATAGGTATGCCCTATGATCATTTTTTGATGTTTGGAATCAGGGAGGCATAGGTATGTTAATAAACATGCGAAATCGCACAACTCTGAGTTTTTAGAACTTGTATCATCTTGGATGTAGGTACCTACCTCTAGGTGTAATATAACCTAATCTATATACCTATGTGGATAGGTACCTATATAAATACAAATTAATTGGTGTCTGTTTGTACGCGGATAACTCGGCTGAATATATATTCGACTTGCTTGGGAGTTCTTTGTTGGATTTTTATTGAACCAGGTTAACACACAATGGAGCCGAAAGTTTTAAATTTTGGAAAATTGAAAAATTCTTAAAAACTCAAAATTGCGGAAAGAAGTTCACCAAAACAGCTAGTTTTATATATAAAGACATGAAGGAATTTTACTTGTTAAAAATTGTTGAAAGTATTCAATTAAATTTTTGTTTTTTAACTGTTAAACGTATACCTATACCTTACAAATGGTTTAAACGTTGCCAATAACGTTTACTATTCAAATGTGGATATATTAAACTACTCTTTAGCTTCTGCTCTTCAAGAAAAATCACCATTCTCGATATATATAAGTTCACACAATCCAATATTCCATCGTTTTTAAGTATTTCTATCATGTTTTTTTCTTCGACATCCACACCGGCGCAAAAATACTTAGCACATTTTGAGTGGCATCCAAAAACGTGGTATGGAACATTAGCAATATCAGCTTGCAGCAATTTAAGCTTCTCTTCCTCCTGACACTCGCTCTTTTTTCGGTATTGAGTTGCACATTTTATTCCTTTGATGATACCCTCTATTGAAGAGGATATAATTTTTCTGCCCATGAGATTGTGCTTTGTATTTTTCGTCAAATTCAGAAGCTTTTTACGAAGGTTCCGGTATAGGTGGTTAACACACTCAATTTTTTGGATGGTATGGTTGGGAAAAGGTTTAGCTTCCAAAAGCTTTTTGTACACGTTACTGTCACCGTCAGCAATAATCTTGTCAAAAACTACTCCATAATTTTTAAAACAAAATTTAAAACCATCTACTAAAATGTCCGACTCCATTTTAGTTGATGGACCGGTGTGGTTTTTGTTGCATGAATGCTCAAACATATCATTTGTTGCTCTTTTCTCATTAAGTTTGCACACATGACAGTACTTGTTCTTTACACCATAATATAGAACTTTTTTTGAGTTGTGACCAATGATTGTTGCTATCCCAGATAATGCCTTATAATTGGAACCATAGGATCTATGCGACCAGGCTCCATCCGTTACTACGGTGATGAGGGGGGTATTGTTTTTATCAACGTTTCTATTTTCTTGGGCAATTCTCTATTTCTCTTCGATGGTTTCTTTCATTTGGCTCTCGGCGGATTCAGCCCATACTGTTTTTGTCTTGTTTTCGATTTTTCTGTACAGATTCGAACCCATAAATGGAATGTTTATAGCTTCTAAGACCCGTTTGCATTGAGAATACCCGTTTCCAGCTAACATCGTTCCCACGACAATTTCTTCATTAATTTTGGAATCTCTTTCCCCAATATCGTCTTCTCTTTGATCGCAGGTGAACAAATTGAATAGCATATTACACATGCTGCACTTCAATATCAGTTTTAAGTTCAGCCCTAAAATATTAAAATACAGTTTGAAAGGTATTTTTGGATAATAATTTCTATTAGTCCTGATACCTTGTTGAATTTCCTGAATGAGCTTTAAATTATTTAAAGTAAAACCAAACTGCTTTCCATGCATTGAAATGGTTTTTAAACAATTTAAAAAGAAGCTCAAGTCGACTATTCGCCTTCCCTTAGGAACAAAATATTTATCTTCCTTAGAATTGGCGCTTTCTATAGGAATTTCTACGTCTTGGACCTGTTCGACCTCTCGTTGTTCTTCAATTTACGTTGGTGAACGTTGTTGAAGTGGAAGGAAGACTTTCCAAGAAAGGAATTTTTTTACTCTTCCTGTATGATAATCAATATAAAACCGTCGAAATTAGAAATACAATAAAATGATCAAATTTTATAGATGCAATGCCAGTGAAGAAAAATGAGTATTTTCATTGCAGGCTAGGTACCTACGTAGAAAAAAATCATACAAAAGACATTTCAGTCACACACATTCTTATTTGCAATTACCTACCACTCCATGTCCGTCAACACGCGAAATGAAAAAAAAAACGCTTCTAAATAAAAATAGGAACATAGATATACAATTGCAATATACACATTCCCTCTTCCCACTATCTCACAATTTACTAATCGTGTCCAACCACACCACCAAAAACAACGATCATCATCATAAACATATGTATGCTTGTGTAGCCACCAAGAAAAACAAAACAAAAATCGATTTTCTTTTCCTTACTGGCGCTATCCAATTGACAACGGAAAGTTTTATAGAAAGGTTCCGATAACCTATTATGACGTTCTTTGTATGTGTAGGAGGTCATCTCCAATATTTTTGTTTCTTTCCGTTGTAGGATAACAGAAGAGGAGGTACCTCCAATTTAGGTTTAATCGCAAACAAAAATTGAAGTGCCCAAGCCCAAGTGCCTACGTCAATTATTCTGAAACAGAAACATAGATCTCAATTTCTTCTTCCTTTTGACACCTCAACCTTGAAGATTCGATAAGATTAACTCATTTTATAGACGATTCCCTGAGACTCTATTTCTATATAATTAACGAATAAAATCTTTTTCAGCATTATTCCCACACCCATAAGTTTCCTTCCAAAACCAAGTAGAAAAAGAAACAAAAATATCATATACCTACTTGGATGACAGCGACGACGACGATATTTTTTAATTTTTTTCTTGTGGCACAGTGGCACGAAACATTTCAATATCGCACACTTTATCATTGCCTATATCTTACTTTAATATTGATGGAAAATTATATAATAAATTACAGAAATAAAGTTTTATTTTTTTAACAGAAGATTTATAGTTTTTTCATGGCAAGCAGTTTTTAAAATGTGACACGGCATTTTCTTTTCTCGGCGGCAACGCTGATGTACACCATTCACCATACCATTTGTGTTTTTCACCACAAAAAAAAAGTTGATTCTAAAGAGAGTGCGAACAGCGAAAATATAATATTCTCTTTCGACGGAAGTTTCGTGAACTAAATATCGTTGTGTGCATATTTGGATTAACAAAATCGTTAAAAAGATGCTTTTTCAAAATTAAATATAAAATTGTTTATGCGTGTGATATTGTTTTCTTCACTTGGAACTTTAGCAAAAAATATTGAAATAAAATACAAAAATAATAATAAAGTTGTACATGGCATTTCAACCTGGGAAAACTACCATGTGTATAGATACTTTGAATTGTAAATTTTTACGTCTAAACAATATAAAATTGCAAAAAAATTTACAGCACTATTTACAAAAATAATAAGAGATTCGAATAAATTAAAAACAAAAAATATTAAGAATAAAACATGCCAGCCCCAACGGGGGAAAGAAAAAAGTAGTATTGTTTGTGTATATATAAGTTTTTCAGACGTATAAAGTGGAAAAAAATAATTTTTTGTTTTGTTTCAAATAAAGTATCTACTTTCTGTTATAAAAAAAAAATATTGTTTGGCTCCGTTGAAAATTTAAGAAACTGCGCCAATAAACGAGCTTTAAATTAGTGTGAACTTACGTCCACTTTGTAGCTCAAATAATTTTTTTTTTTTTTTTATCCTACATAAAGCATACATTCAATGACAGTTGAAAAACATTAACAACAAAATAAAAAAACAAATCACACGAGAGCCCCTTGAGGGGATGCATAAATCAGCCAAAATAAAGGGGACAAAATGTGTAATTCCTTCCCTAAAAAGCACAAACTTTTGTAAAACATAAAATTGAGGACATATGTTTTAAGATATGTTCATGGACTAAATAATAAATTTTATTTCATCAAAATATCTTTTCAAATGTAGGAGATATATTAAGTTTTGTGCACGTAGTACCCTACATTTACGAGGAAGACCCACCCTTAAGCTTATACGTGAAATACCTACCTAGGTAAAGTCATAAAATTTTATTTGCGTTTCATATGGTTAAAAGAAAATTTAAAACCTATTTGAAATTTAACTAAACATTAGTGATATAAAAGAAAAAAATACAAATCGAAAGTTGATAGTTGAATATAATTCAGCTATTGCAACTAAAAATTATTTGCTGATATAAATTTGCGATTGATCCAAGAGATCAAAACTTTAATTTTGAAAAATCTAAAGTAAAGATAAAAGCAAAAAAACTATTTATGAAATAAATTCGATCAAGAATTGTACAAGATCGAAAACTATATACCTATTTATGAAACCTATTGTGATTCGTTTGAGAGTCATCTGTTTGAAAGAATTTTAATCAAAGTAAGGAACGGATAGTAATTTTGATCGCGTTTGATTGATAAAAAGCTAATTCAATTTTGATCGAAATAAATAAATATTTTTGTCGTGGAATCATTTTTGTACCTACGTGTATTAATCTTGTGATAACGAATTATCACAGTCGTGTTTAAAAGTGTACAAGTGTTGTAAGTTTGTGGTACCTACCAATTTTGGTAGGCTTGCTGAAAGAAAAATAAAATATGAGATGTATACAATTCGACAACTAGAGTGATAGAGTTATTTTTACACCTAATGTAAAGTTGTATCCATCCGTATCGATGTCAATAAAGTTGAGTAGCTGAAATAAAAAGCAACAATTTAAGATAAAAGTGAACATTTTTGAGTCAAGTGCGAAAGTAAATTCAATCACATCCGAGTTAATGGATAATTAAGTTTAGTTTCGGCACTATAACATTTAGTTACATACTTACACTCGGTACCCCATCATAAATATCGTCGGGTTACATCGAATGCAAATTATTTTTGTCTTGTTTAGAGTCGCGCTAAGAAAGGTCACGAATTATATTCGGTGATCTGAAAAAGAAGATAAACATATTAAAGTGAATAGTGGAAACTAATTTACTTACCTACAAAGCCATTATGCCACAAACTTTAATGACCTAATCTGTCTTAAAAACCTGTAAGAAATAATTGTCTGCTCTTTTAACGTAATTACCTACCAGGGAAGAAGGGGAAATGCATTTCAACTCACCACATTGCGTATATATATATATTTGTAGATATTTTGATGATTTTTGATCTTTATTAAAACTATATTACTATATTACAACAACATTTAAATAACTTTTTACTTTCCTTAGCTCTATTGTTTAAATTCATTTTGTGTATATTTCTTTGGTTTTGATATTGATGGGATTTGTGGGAGGTGTAAGCCACCAACTTTTTGAATTTTGATTCTTTTTCGTGAATTTCGTTTGTCGAGTCAGTTTGCAATATTGATTGCACGTATGTATAAGAACGGTTTAGTATCAATTCTAGAAGCTAGAGCGTCTCCCTTATCCATTACTGGGGTAAGTCTTCAAATAAAGAATTAATACAAACGATGTTCGTTTGTTCGATGTAGATTTTTGTCGCGTTTAGTATTCAAATTGTCTGCCGAGATAATTTGATAAGATCGTGTAGAGGGGAGGTAAAAATTAATTTTTACAACCTCTTGTTTATGGAGCCTGAACAAGGTCATTTGTTTGCGAAGTAAATTTAAATCGTGTTGGGAGAATCTTGAAGATTAATTTTTTTTGAAAACATTTTTGGAATACGAAGACCTCTCATACGAAGTTTAGAATTTATATTTTTTTGAAGATTTTTAGAAGATTTTGAGATTAAATAAGTAATGTCAGTCCGATGTATTTTAATTTTTGCATGGTCACTTTTAAGAATATTTTTGAGATTCAGTAGTTTCTTATGATGAAAGATTTAATGTAAGTAATAAGCTTATGAAGAAATAAAATTGTTTAAGGAATTCAATTTCTTAGTTTCTCTTGGTGCAGTTTTTGAGATGAGATTGAAGTTAAATCTCAGGGAAGTACATTTCAGTTTTAGAACTTTTTCAGTTTTCGTCATGGCAGTTTGAGAAGTATAAGGAACGGAGTCGTGGAGGGGATCTCTTTTGCGTCGAAGAGAGCAACAACAGCAACAACAACAACAACAATGGCAACAACAATTATGTAGAGTATAGGAACATTCTTCACTAGTCGGTTAGTGGGATGTTTCCTCAATCGGAATTGCGTGCCAGAGGAAACGTCATAAGGGAAGATATCTGTACTTACTGGCAGAATCTTTTGGTCGGGTAGATAGGCACTGTGGAGGATCTTAATAACACCTGATTCTCCCACATAAAAGGGTTCTTTTGAAATTCTGAGCGTGTAAGAACATGGAGGGTAGTGCGAAGTAGCTCATTAGGATAAGTCCATCTTTATTCTTGGTTTATGAATCTGTCCGCTGGTGATAATTTTACTTTTCAATCTTTTCAAACTTTTTCAACATTTATTTGTTTTCACTTTTCACTATTTTCTTTGGACATGAAAGTCCCAATTGAAGCAATATTAATCAAATTCGAGTCAGTTAATACCTTGATTCCAGGTCAACTATGGTAATACCGGCTTTCATCTCCTGTAGCAAAGACTCGCGACCCTTAGCACGTTGAGCTAGTTGAGGTGGATGAGAAGGACCTGAAGCAGCAGTCGAGAGTTAGCCACCCCTATTCGTTCCGGCTTGGATGTGCTCCTTTTTGTCGAAGGGAGTATTAAAAGTCGTGAAGGGATAGGGTTAAGAATCCTTGTCCGTTTTAATTTTCTTTTGGTTTTGATGAATTTTTTCGTTAAAGTACACCTTCTTATATACAGGGTGGAGGGGTTAATCACTTTTCACAGACAACTATACAACTTAGAGAAGATTCTGGCAAAACTCAAAGTTCGTTTGAGGATTATGTTCGCAACATAATTCACCCTTTATCAGAAGTAAGGTCAAGGAGTTTTTCCAAATGGTAAAAAACAGTGTATATGTCACCTAGGTACACACATCCTTTCTTCGAATGATGACCGGACAGGAGATACAGTGGGATGGTTTCACACTTTGCGAGTTGAGGCAAGTGGTGAAACAGTACCATGTTGATATCCTTTCTGCTTATAATTTGAAGGAATTTAAATTTTTTGTAGTATGATTCTGAGACACCAAGTGGTCTATTAATAATGAACGTGTGAGTTCTGGGGATCTTTTTGTGGTTCATTAGTGTGAATGATGAGTAAGGGAGTTATGTCGGATGTCCTTAGGCGAAATACAATCGGATAGTGGCCGAACCCAGTCAGATCTAAAGGTGTACAGGATAATCACGAAGTTCGATGGTGGAGGAAGTGTTCCTGAAGGAAAGATAAGAAGAACCTTCAAAAAAAAAAAAAAAAAATTACATATTAGACCTGCAAAAACCAAAAATTTCAGTCAGTGTATATCCAATGCAACAAGCAATTAAAAGAAATTTGTTGGAAACATCTCCAGAGTTAACAAGCAGTCCATACAAAAAATCACACTTCAAAGAAATGGCTGTATCGTCGATGACAATTTCCGAACTGCAAGATATGTTTGCAAAAATTGAATCAAAAATTCAAGATCTGCCAACAAAAAACGACATTGCTTGCATGTTTGCGGATATGCAGAGCCTCAAGGCAACAAGTGAGACACTCGCCATAGAGCTTGAAAATCTCAAGCAAAAAAACATCACAATGGAAAGAAAAATGGAGTTCTTAGAAAAAAAGTCCACCGAAAAACTACTCGATGGCCAAAACACTGTTTTTGAGGACGTCACAACACTTCCGTCTAAAGAAAACCAAAAACGAATTCTTGTGCAGACGAACCACAAATCCGCTTCATCACAACTGCTCAAGAACTCTGGCAGACTCAAGGGAAGTGGTGTGTACATCAGCCCAGACTACACCAAAAACGAGATATTGAGACGACAAAAAATCTTGCAGATCCGAAGAGCAATTAAGATCAAGCACCCCTCAGTAAATCCACAAATCCGGGGTCTAAAAATGATCATAAATGGAAAAACTTTTAACACAACCCAAGAAGCAAGACTCATTTGTGGTAACCGAGATGGATTCGAGATGTTGCACGAGTTTTTTGGCGACATTGGAGCAACGATGTTGAACGAAAATTAATATTCTTTGCCACAAATAAAAACATATCAGTCACGACATGTCATCGATACTTCAGCATCAACGTCAAATACAGCTGTCAATGTCCCCCAGAAGAAACCAGCGCCGCCTAGAGGTTCATAACAACAACGTACTGATCATCGTAATTGAAAAAGTGTTGCCGTCTGTCACGCAAGTAAAAGTAGTAAAAAATTATTTATTGAAAAAAACAGAAATTAGTAATAGTAGTATTTTAGCTTATAATGTTGCGGGTCTAGCAAACAAATTATTTAACGTTGATTTTTTTAAATATGTAAAAAAACATGATATTTTTTTTCTTTTCGAAACATTTGTTACGAATGAAAACTTTAAAACCTACAACAAATATTCTTCGGAATATGAATAACATTGGATATCTGCTAATCGTGAACATAAGTTTGGTAGAGCAATAGGAGGTTCTCTGTTTGGTTTCAAAAACAAAATAAATGGTAGCTTCAATGAAATAAATGACCGCGTTTGATTGATCCTTAATTATTTAAATTCAAAATTTTATATCTTGCCTACCTATATTAACTGCAACTTCTGGGATGTCGAATTTTATGCTCTTTACGATTTTCTTAATATATTAGATTCAGAGAATATTTTGCTTATTGGAGATGTTAACTCTAGGATTGGTGAAAGACAGATAGTTCCATCTGAGACTAGCTTCATTTGCTCAGATAAACGAATCTCAAAAGACAAAATAACAAATAGAAATGGTCGACTATTCCTGGAAGTGTGTCAGTCTTTCAATTTGTATATTCTGAACGGTTGTTGCAAAGGTGATGAAAACGGAGAATTTACACTACCTCTAATTGTCAATGTTGACACTTGACAGATGCCAAAACGTCAACGTTTTAACAACGTGCTCTGCAGTCACACTTTCTTTTTTGCGCGAAGCTATTATTTACCTTTTTTCCAACAATTTTTCTTTTGAATTAAATAAAATAATTAGTAATCAAGCCTTATTAAACGCGTTTGATTTACATGGTGCCGAAACCCAAGTAACTTCATATATTCTCATATATTTACTTTTAAAATTCAAATAAAACTAAATTTTACTGCAATGTCCGAAAACCACTGCACGTTTCTACGCCCACCCAGACCTCTTATTGTGGAACACGATAAAGACATTGCACGGGAATGGAAACTATGGAAACAGCAGTATGAGTATTTTGAAGTTGCGTCTGGTATGACCGAGAAGCCACAAAACATTCAGGTCGTCACATTTATGTCCGCTATCGGATACACTGCTATTCAAGTTTTCAACTCTTTACCAGTCTCTTTGTCTACCGCCGAATTAACTCTGGATCAGGTAAAATCCAAATTTGAAATATTTTTTATACCTAAGATAAATACAACATTCGAGCGTTATAAATTCAATAAAATTTCGCAAAAAGATGGTGAAAGCATCGACGAATTAATGTCTCGACTTCGCCTTCAAGCTAATAACTGTGGATTTGAACGGCTTACAGATAGTTTGCTACGAGACCAACTTATCTTGGGCATTAGAAAAGACGAGTTAAGAACCAAACTTTTTCAGAGGATATTGGATTAACCAAGGCAATCCAAATGTGCCAATCCACAGAACTGGCACAAAGACAAACAGCGGAAATAATGCAAGAAAGTGAACGAAATGTTAATATCATTGAAAGGACAAATAGTTTATTTATTTATTTATTTCGCCAATCAAGTTACAAACTTTATAATGACTACAATAATAATTTAAATAATAAAATTACAATAATTTAAATACTTTAACTTAGTATATATAATTCAAATTAAATTAAAAATATCCTTCTTAATTTCTTTTCTACTTTTATTAAAATCAATGACATGATCGAATTCATTAAAAGCTATAAAAGAATCAGTTATTGGATTATGTCTTGCATAGCTTGTACTATGATACGGAACATGTAAGAAATATCCATCTCTTGGTCGCAAACAACGAGAAGGAGCATAAATATTGTACATTGATAATAAAATTGAACAATCAATGCTAGAATTGAGGACATCGAAAGCAAAAAATACTGAATACGACTTTCTTCTCAATACAAGAGGTTGTAAATCAATTAAGATACATCTGGTCTCATATGATGGCATGATCGAGTTTCTATAGATCTTCCTTAAAACAAATTTAGTAAACTTTTTCTGAACCTTTTCAATACGATTGATACTACACTGAGTATAAGGATTCCATATAATAGAACAGTACTCAAGAAAAGGTCTCACTATTGATACATAGAGTGCTTTAAGGGTGGGTCTTCCTCGTAAATGTAGGGTACTACGTGCACAAAACTTAATATATCTCCTACATTTGAAACGATATTTTGATGAAATAAAATTTATTATTTAGTCCATGAACATATCTTAAAACATATGTCCTCAATTTTATGTTTTACAAAAGTTTGTGCTTTTTAGGGAAGGAATTACACATTTTGTCCCCTTTATTTTGGCTGATTTATGCATTCCCTCAAGGGGCTCTCGTGTGATTTGTTTTTTTATTTTGTTGTTAATGTGTTTCAACTGTCAATGAATGTATGCTTTTCATAGGATAAAAAAAAAAAAAAAAATAAATTTTTTGAGCTACAAAATGGACGTAAGTTCACACTAATTTAAAGCTCGTTTATTGGCGCAGTTTCTTAAATTTTCAACGGAGCGAAACAATATTTTTTTTTTATAACAGAAAGTAGATACTTTATTTGAAACAAAACAAAAAATTATTTTTTTCCACTTTATACGTCTGAAAAACTTATATATACACAAACAATACTACTTTTTTCTTTTCCCCGTTGGGGCTGGCATGTTTTATTCTTAATATTTTTTGTTTTTAATTTATTCGAATCTCTTATTATTTTTGTAAATCCTGCTGTAAATTTTTTTGCAATTTTATATTGTTTAGACGTAAAAATTTACAATTCAAAGTATCTATACACATGGTAGTTTTCCCAGGTTGAAATGCCATGTACAACTTTATTATTATTTTTGTATTTTATTTCAATATTTTTTGCTAAAGTTCCAAGTGAAGAAAACAATATCACACGCATAAACAGTTTTATATTTAATTTTGAAAAAGCATCTTTTTAACGATTTTGTTAATCAAAATACGCACACAACGATATTTAGTTCACGAAACTTCCGTCGAAAGAGAATATTATATTTTCGCTGTTCGCACTCTCTTTAGAATCAACTTTTTTTTTTTGTGGTGATACACAAAACACAAATGGTATGGTGAATGGTGTACATCAGCGTTGCCGCCGAGAAAAGAAAATGCCGTGTCACATTTTAAAAACTGCTTGCCATGAAAAAACTATAAATCTTCTGTTAAAAAAATAAAACTTTATTTCTGTAATTTATTATATAATTTTCCATCAATATTAAAGTAAGATATAGGCAATGATAAAGTGTGCGATATTGAAATGTTTCGTGCCACTGTGCCACAAGAAAAAATTGTCGTGTCAAAAAAGCACGATTGGTTAACTTCGGCAACGCTGGTGTACGTACGATTCGTAGGTATCGTCGTCGTCGCTGTCGTCCAAGTAGGTAGGTATATGATATTTTTGTTTTTTTTTCTACTTGGTTTTGGAAGGAAACTTATGGATGTGGGAATAATGCTGAAAAAGATTATATTCGTTAATTATATAGAAATAGAGTCTCAGGGAATCGTCTATAAAATGAGTTAATCTTATCGAATCTTCAAGGTTGAGGTGTCAAAAGGAAGAAGAAATTGAGATCTATGTTTCTGTATCAGAATAATTGACGTAGGCACTTGGGCTTGGGCACTTCAATATTTGTTTGCGATTAAACCTAAATTGGAGATACCTCCTCTTCTGTTATCCTACAACGGAAAGAAACAAAAATATTGAAGATGACCTCCTTTTTGGTGGTGTGGTTGGACACGATTAGTAAATTGTGAGATAGTGGGAAGAGGGAATGTGTATATTGCAATTGTATATCTATGTTCCTATTTTTATTTAGAAGCGATTTTTTTTTTCATTTCGCGTGTTGACGGACATGGAGTGGTAGGTAATTGCAAATAAGAATGTGTGTGACTGAAATGTCTTTGCGTGGCCTTTGGCATGTGCCGAGGGAAAGGGTATCATGATGACGATCTACGTAGGTACCTAGCCTGCAATGAAAATACTCATTTTTCTTCACTGGCACCTAAATAAAAGCATTAGGTAAAAATAAATCAGAAATGAAAATTATCAGATTTTACCCATTATTTTCCAAATTTGGGGTTGATTTTGTTGAAAAAATAAATGGAAAATAATTAAAAAAAATGCAATTTGAATGATTGAATTGTTGTTTGCCAAATAACTAATATACTTCAATCAAAATCTGTGAATGTTAAAAAGTAACTTGTTCACAAAGAGCCTCAGAAAAAAAATGTACAGGAAAATGACTGTGACCGCCGGCGGGTCAGATGCCATATAACGGTTTTGTCAGGTGCTATGTGACCCATATGACATATTTTTTTTCGAAACAAAACTTTGGAACAATTTAGAAGAGTCCTAGCACAATCTAGCACTGGTTTTTAAATTTGAAAATTCGAAAAAGGGAGCTCCCAGGAAGGCAAAATTGCTAAATTAGTGCAAAAGTTTGCGCTGTCTAAAACCTACAATTTTTAAGTAAAAAAAAAAAAAAGATCAACACAAACCAGCACAAATGTAGCACAACCTGGTTCATTTGTCAAAAATTCAAATTTGAAAAAAGGGAGGCTAACTTCACACTTTCGGGAACATGTTTTTTGAGCTTTTTATCCACAGTTACGATTTTTTTTTTCAAAATAAAAAGAGAAAAAACTTCGTATTAGGGTACCACAACCTTGTAGAGTTTTTAAAAAAATTAAATTTGGAAAAATGGGGGGAAGCACCTAATTTCTGAAAATCACATTTTTGGATCTAGTTTTCGCAATTTTGAAAGTTTTCAAAATTCACCCCTTTGCAATAAACCCTAAAGTAATTTTCAAACAGGTCAAATAGTTATATTGACCTACCTCACACTTATCTTACATAAAGCTTCCTAAAAAAAAACTATTTCAATGTACCTACCTACCTACATGTGTAACGTATATTTATGCATGTTCATTTGATGTGTCCTGACCTTCATCAAGATCTCGATCGAATTACAAACGAGTTCACATTTTTTTGTTACTGTTTTTCCAGTTCCAGCAACAGCAAGTGAAAGTGAAGAAAAAACAACTAAACGAAAAGAGAAAAAAAATGACTCACATTTTAGCTATACCTAGTCATGTGTTTTGAAAACAAAATTGAAAAATATCCCTTCACCCTTCCATAAACAGAAAGCATAGAACTCATCATTCCCATTCAAATCGAAAGGATGACAAAACAACAAACTCATTTTGAAAAGAGAACAAGAGTAGTTGAGCGTATCAAAAACAATAATGAAGAGAAAAGAATATCGCACTACCACATTGAAATACGTTTACATGAATTTTAAATTCTATTGTCATGAAGACCCACCCTTAAGGGTGTAAGGATCTTCAAAAGACTTGGAACTACGAATTATGAAACCTAACATCGAGTTAGCTTAAGAAATAATTCGGTCTATATGAATCGAAAAACTCATTTTAGAGTCAAAGATAACTCCAAGGTCCTTTTGACTCATTGTTCTTTGTAAAGGATGATTATCTATTTTGTAATCAAAGCTTAACGGATTCATTATTTTTGAAAAGGTAATGACGCTGCATTTATTGTTATTGAAATAAAGTCCATTTAGATTACACCAGTGAACTATGGCATTGAGGTCATCTTGTATTTTACTGGCGTCTAATGGGGATCTGACAGAACTAAAAATCTTGAGATCTTCAGCATACAAAAGACATTTTGAATACGAACTATAGTTTGGCAAATCATTTATAAAAAGAATAAAAAGAAGTGGACCAAGATGGCTGCCTTGAGGCACACCAGACAAGTTTTGTATTGCATGTGAAAACACACTGCCAATTTTGACGTATTTCTGACGTCCAACCAAATAACTTTCAATCCATTTAAGAAGTACGGAGTGAAATCCAAAATGTTCTAGTTTTCTCACAAGAACATTGTGTTGTACACGATCGAAAGCTTTCGAAAAATCGGTGTAGATAACGTCAACTTGTTCGCGGTTTTCCAAACTACCAAAACAGTAATTTGAAAATAAGGCTAAATTAGTGGCTGTCGATCTACCACTCCTAAATCCATGCTGGTGTTCTGAAATATGGTTACGAACCATGCTAAAAAGTTTGTTTTTTACCATTGCTTCAAAAACTTTTGGGATCAGCTGAAGTTTAGCAATAGGTCTATAATTTTCAACAGGTCCCTTAGATCCAGATTTATGTAGAGGAATTATAAAAGAGTATTTCCAAGTCTCTAAGAAAATACCTTGACTTAAAGACAAATTAAAAATATAACAAAGCGGGGCTGCTAAATTGTATTTACAAGATTTCAAAAGAAAAGGTGGGATATTATCTGGTGCAACAGAAAAACTGTTATCAAGCGATGATAAAGCTGTAAGTACATCATCTACAGATAAATACAGATTACCAGCATCAAAATTTTAATTCATATTATTAGACTCATGATCAAAGTTTTTCTTCAGATCAATGAAATTTGATTGAAAAAATGAAGCAAAATTGTCACAAATTTCATTAACATTACCAGAAGAGACTCCTCTGTACGAAATGTTTGATGGAAACCCAAGGGATTTTCGTTTTGTATTTAAGAATCTAATGCCAATTTAAATAAATCTAATGCCAAGACTTTTGACTGCCGTAACTGTGGCAAAAAACACGGTGTTCGCAATTGCCCAGCTTATCGACACGTTTGTTAGTTATGTAACAAAAACAATCACTATGAAGCATACTGCAAACGCAGCAAACCTAGCTTTAAAAGTAGGAGCAGGCTAAGCACGTCAAAAAACATAGATCTTTGTGAAGAACAAAGCGACGACGAAGACGATGAATACCCGTTGTTTATAGGTTGTGTGTCTCATAGTGAAATTGTTGATGGTGACAAATTCACTGAAACAATCACTATTAATGGCGAAAAGCAAAAAATTAAACTTGACACCGGAGCTCAATGCAATTTTTTACCTCAAACAATAGTAGAACGAAACGCTTGCAAAATAATCCCATGCACAACCAAAAACCTAATTTCTTTCAGCAACCACCGGCTTAACGTACTAGGTGAGTCAATAATTCAATGCACTATCGCCAATCGAAAGTGCAACATCGCATTTAAAGTTGTAGCCGAGGAGATAAAACCGATCCTAGGTGCAAATGCATGTGAGAAACTGGGTCTAATCAGTCGTATAAATGAAATCAACAAAAACGACAATGTCTTCGTTGGATTAGGTTGTCTAAAAGACTATGAATACGACATAGATTTAATAGACAACCCAAAGTTTGAGATAAGCCCGTCTCGACGAATTCCATATAAGATTCGAAGTGAAGTCAAGAATGAACTGGATAATATGGTGAAATTAGACGTCATCGAACACACAAAAGAAGCTACCGCATGTCACCGATGGTGGTCGTCCGTAAAAACCAAAAGCTGCGAATTTGTATTGATCCAACAAACGTTAATCGCAACATAATGCGGCGTCATCACCCGATGCAAACTATCGAGGAAATCGCAGCACAAATACGTGGCTCTAAGTATTTTACATTGATGGATTGTAAACGGGGCTTTTGGCAAGTGCGTGTCTCTGACCGGACAGAGAAAATTTTAACTTCTGCTACACCGTGGGGAAGATATAGTTGTAAAAGACTTCCATTTGGAATTTGTTCAGCTCCTGAGGTGTTTCAATATATCATGCAAACGCTTTTTGGTCATCTATCAAATGTTAAAGTGTCAATGGATGATATTCTTATTCACGCCAAATCCATTGATAGAATGAGGAAAACCACGGAGATTGTAATCAATATTCTCAAAGAAAACGGCTTGACATTAAATAAACCAAAATGCGTATTCGAGCAACAAAAAATTAAATTCCTAGGTCATATTATCAGCGCACAGGGAATGACCCCAGACCCAGAAAAAACAGATGCGATTAGACGCCTAAAAGAACCTACAAACCGCAAGGAGTTAATGAGAATTTTAGGAAAATTCACGTATCTCAATAAATATATTAAAAACTTCTCATTTATTACAAAACCACTTCGTATACTTTTGGAAAAATCGACACCGTGGATTTGGGGTACCTAACAAGCCAATGCATTAGAGACTCTAAAATCTATCATCAGTAAACCACCGGTACTCAGACTGTATGACGTGAATGATGACGTAAAATTGCAAGTAGATGCAAGTTCAACAGCACTAGGAGCAGTACTCCTACAAAAAGATCAACCTGTTGCATTCGCCTCCAAAGCACTAACCGAATGCCAGACACGTTATTCGCAATTAGAAAAAGAAGCACTTGCAATTAAATTTGGCTGTGAAAAATTTCACGAATATGTTTGGGGAAAAAAAATTTTAGTCGAGTCCGATCA
The DNA here is from genome assembly GCA_951217065.1 of Baccha elongata. Taxonomy (NCBI): domain Eukaryota; kingdom Metazoa; phylum Arthropoda; class Insecta; order Diptera; family Syrphidae; genus Baccha; species Baccha elongata. The sequence continues at coordinate 70,442,144 of OX578274.1, read as the reverse complement.
CAAGCCTTTAGAATCAATTTTTCGAAAGCCGATACATTCTTCACCCGCACGTCTACGACGAATTCGATTGAGTCTAGTCACATGCAACCCAACTGTTGTTTACAAACAAGGAAATCATATGCACTTAGCCGACCCATTAAGCAGATATTGTCATAACAAACAAGAAAAAGATCAAGACGACAACGATTTACAAGTCCAACTCGTGCTGTCGATTTCTGATAAAGAACTTGATCGTTTGATTAGTCTCACCAAACACGATGAGACATTAAAACAAATCAAACAGTACATTCTCAGTGGTTGGCCACGAGACATTAATTCTCTATCAAAGAGTGAAAGACCATACTGGAATTTCAGAGAAGAGCTTTCACTATACGATGGGATCATATTTAAATCTCAAAAAGCATTAATTCCTATCAAAATGAGAAATGAAGTTCTTAAATTCATTCATAGTGGACACTTCAGTTATGAAAAGTGTGTTCGCAAAGCGAATCAGTTTTTTGGCCGAACATGAATAAAGACATAGCTGACTACATAAAAAAGTGCAGCGCTTGTCAAATTCACCAAAGGAACAAAAGCAAAATTGAAATAGTTGCAACGGATTTATTCTATTTTAATGGAAAAGACTATATAGTAGTAACAGATAGTTATTCAGGTTATATTAAATTTCAGACACTGCCAGAAACAACAGCAAACAATGTTATTTTCTTCCTTAAAGACGTCTCTCTTCTAATGGCATACCTCGCATACTAGAAACCGACAATGGACCACAATTTTCATGTCGGGATTTTAAAGATTTTTCAATGGAATGGAAATTCAATCACCGAACGAGTTCTCCGTATCACCCTGAAGGTAACGGACTAGCTGAACGAGCAGTGCAAACAGCAAAGAATATTTTAAAGAAGTGCGCATATGACAACACAGACTATCATTTAGGCACACTCAACTTTATGAACATTCCAAGAGGTAACTTGGGAAGTCCTGCCCAACGCCTCTACGGCAGAGACATACGGTCACCGTTACCAACAACTATTTCATCGCTTATTCCCGAATCAAAAACACCAGACATACCACATTTACTTGCAGGAGAGCGACGAAAACAAGCTCTCTATGCAAATAAAGGAAGTAAGGTAGACAATGAGCTTCATAAAGGACAAAAACTAGTAACTAGAGTCAATAACAAAAAAGAATGGACCCCAGCAGTTGTAATCGACCAAGTACATCCAAGATCTTACTTAGTGCGTAATGAGGCAGGAAAAGTTTTCCGTCGGAACTCCTGCAACCTTAAGCCTACCGAAGCAGAAATACGGAATCCACCAGCAGCTATTCCTGACTTTCAATCGTCATCTTCTCCAACACCAAGTGATATTCATCCAATGTCAAGTAGTCATGAAACGCAACATCCACCACCAACCGTTTTACCATCGAAAACAGTCGTGACAACTAGATACGGAAGAGTAGTCAAACCTCCCAAGCGTTTGACTTACCATAACTAACCGCAACAAATCAACAAGCCTCATAAGAAGGGGGATGTAATGGGGTCACCCTCTAATATACTATCTCTAATTGTCAATGTTGACACTTGACAGATGCCAAAACGTCAACGTTTTACCAACGTGCTCTGCAGCCACACTTTCCTTTTCGCGCCAAGCTATTATTTACCTTTTTTCCAACAATTGTTCTTTTGAATTAAATAAAATAATAAGTAATCAAGCCTTATTAAACGCGTTTGATTTACAAGGAGGTTCAGGAAAATCAGTAATAGATATTCGCGCAGGGTCAGGACAATGGAACAATATCATATCTTCATATCAAGTAAGCACCCAAATTTTCTCTGATCACATGCCCATTACTGTAACCTTGAACTCTGTTCCAACCACCGAATTTCGTGCTCTAACCTTACCTCCGAAACTCAAATGGAAAGAGAATCAAAGAGAATTATATGCCTCCAAACTATTGAACGAGGTCGAACGCACCAGAACAACCCATACAGCATCAGAAAAAATAAACCAACTAAACAACTGTATAAAAAAAGTTGTTCCCAAACCAACATTAAATAAACAGAATTTTCGGCAGAAGTGGTTTGACCATGAATGCTTCGTTGCAAGAAAACTATCGTTCACCTTGCTAAGAAAATTAAAAACAGCAACAAGCCCTAATAAAAACCTAACAAAACAATACACCACTGCAAACAAAAGTTATAAACTGCTATGCAAATACAAACGTGAAGAATACTTTAAATCAGTTGCCCTAGAGCTTTCAGACACAACTAACAGTAAAAACTTTTGGAATAAAATAAAAACACTCAAAGGCATAGACTTTGTCTGTGGGATTCACATATCTGCCATAAAGTTAGCCGAATATTTTAAACATCTTCTTAACCCTACTTCCATCTGTGAAAGTATACAATTTACCGAGCCCTACATAGTCGATGATTTACTCGATATGGAGTTTGAAATGAGTGAACTCAAAACAAGCCTCCATAATACAAAAAATAAAAAAGCACCAGGACCTGATCGAATAGGAAACGAGTTCTACAAATATGCTCCACCCGAATTAAGTAAAATGTTAGCAGCATTCAATTTCATTTTTAGAACGGGCGATATACCACAGGAGTTCCAAGATGCTATGGTATATCCAATATACAAAAAAGGAGATATTAATTAACACACCTAGCAATTTTAGAGGGATCTCGTTCATGAACTCGATTGCTTTAATCTTTTCATCTATTTTACTGAGCAGAATTAACTCCTGGGTGGAAAGAAATAAATTACTTTGTGAATATCAAGCAGGTTTTCGAAAAGGATATTCCACTGTTGACAATATTTTTACGCTTACAACTGTTGCTCAATACTTTCTTAGGCAAAATAGGAAGCTATACGTGTTTTTCGTAGACTTTAAGGCAGCGTTTGACTCGATTGATCGTCGCATTCGATTGACGGTCGCAGAAAGGTATGCCAACAAAAATGCTGAAAGTCCTAAAAAACATGTATAAGAACACGCGTCAAACAGTATGGGATGGTAAAAAAGTTTCTGATTGGTTTGAAACTAAGTCTGGAGTCAAGCAGGGGTGTCTTCTTAGTGCAGTTCTTTTTGCTCTGTTCATAGATGACATTACGTAACATTTACCAGCAGGCATCACAATTGCTCAAGAAGTAATTAAGGTTTTGCTTTATGCAGATGATATTGTCTTGCTAGCAGAATCACCTCACAGTCTACAACTAATGATCAACAAAATGAACAAATACTGCAAAACATGGAACTTGCAGGTAAATCTTGAAAAATCAAAAATAATGATCGTACGCCGCAGACAAACCAAACTGAGGAAAATGAAAAATGGTTTTTCGATGGTGAAAGAATTGAAGTTGTCAACAAATACAATTATCTCGGCATAATTTTAGAACCCAACATGAAACTTACACAGCATTTTGAAAAAAAAACTATCAGCATCTAAAAACCTCATTAATGCCTCGTGGAAAAATATTATAAACAAAAACGAAATACCAATCTCAGCAAAATACCGAATCTTTGAAGCAGTTATGCGCTCAGTTATGTGTTATTGTTGTCAAACCTGGGGCTTCAAACAATATGAGGAAGTTGAGAAACTACTCCGCTTCTTTTAAAAAAAATTATTTAACCTTCCCATGAACACGCCCAATTACGTTCTTACCCTTGTCTACCAAATCTCTTTCATTTTACACTGAAATTACATTTCCACTATATATTGAAGGTGCTAAAGTATCCAACTTATAGACTACCATACATTCTCACAAAATATACTCTCCAAAACAAGCTGGAATGGGTTAATGATTGGATGACATTAGCAGAAAAATGTAAGACAAGCATAAATATACAGTTCGATGATTTATCAGTTTTGAAACAAAAATGCTATAATCTTTTGGAGCTCTCTGATATCCACCATCGTAATGAAAGTATAGTTCAGGCAACATCCTCTATAAATAAATTGATCTACCCCGAACTTAACTACGATCTGAAAAGCAATAATTATTTTGCTGATTGTCACAGCTTGAAGGCGATATCTCTGATATGCAAAGCAAGATGTGAAATGTTGAATTTAAATGGACCACCTTTTAAAAATCCAGATTCAAATCTTTGCACAATATGCAATTTAAAATCAAAAGAAGATACATTCCACTTTTTGGTAATATGCCCGATATACAAAGATATAAGACTTATTTATTTCGGAAAGCATTCATTAACTATGGAAAAAACAACGAACATTCTTAATGGATATAACTGGAAAGCTTTGTATGCTTATATTGAAAACGCAGGCTCATATCGATTCAACATCATAAATGAATTTAAATAAAAAAAAAAAAAATAAATATATCATAATATATCATGTTTTTCAAGTAAATTTATTAGTTTATCCTTAAATAATTTATAACTTTAATTTGAAATTGTACAAGAATAAACATTTAAACGTGTCAATCAGGCAGACGGCAACGCCATTGCCCACATATTTTATTATATTTTATTATATTTTATTTTTGTAATAATAATAAATAAATAAATCTAATCACTACCTGATCAAAACTGGACTCAGTCGCCTGAAGACCTGTATGAGTCATTGGAATTTCCCCTCTAGGTAACTGGACAATTCTTTTCATTTGTGATCCCATCACCCACTAGAACCACTTTCTTTCGTCACGATAAATTCATTAAAGTAGATTAAATTGGAATCTCAAACCTTCATCGTAAACTTTATTTCTGACGCCGTTATCGTTGGTAGCACACTCCTAAGTAGCCAAGTGAGAGAAAGTTAAGATGTAGTTTAGTTAGCAGACTTTTGAGAGAAGTATCTTATTATTGAATGCTGTTGGTTCGTGGCTAAGGATGATTAGTATCTCGAGTACTAGAGAGGTGACATGTCAGAAGTAAGAGACGATGTTTCGACAAGGATTTCTTTTACGATTAAGGGAAGAGAATCTCATGGTCTTAGTAGGTACTGTTATAATTTCTTCATTCATGGAACGTCATAAAGTAGTGTCAAGGGCAGGAATAAGTAACGAGGCTTCATTAATGGGTGGAAACTTAGGGGGTCAACAGATTAGTAGAGCAGTTTGTTGAACTCGGAGTTTAATCCCATTGTCGACGCGTTGTTTGGTGATGATGATTAAGCCTGGTTCACTTTTTTTTTGTAACTACCATTACAAAATGGCATCTGAATGTGGGGACCCGATAATTTGGCATTGACAGACTTTTCTAGTAGTTGTCGAACTGATAGGAAGTTGAAGTTAATGTTTAGATTGTCAGTCCCAGTTGACACATTGTATCATGATGACTATTAAGTACTCTCATTCTCGACTCATTAATTGTAATTTAGATTACAAATGGCGCCCAACGTGGGGCTGCCCGAAGTTTTAGTGAATGAAAAAAGCGTTGAAGATTTTAAAAATAGAAGGAAGACTAGTTTTTGAAGTGTTAGCATCATTTTTCTTTAATAATTTTTTTTTGTTAGAAGTAAAACAATTTTGAGAAATGGTTTGTGGTTAATAGTTTTTATTTGAGATTTTCTAACGGAAGGTAGTTAACTTAAGTATCGACCGGTAATTGGTGAACATTTTCCAGATTACGTCAGCAGCGATAACCTGCTTAAATACTTTTCCACTCTCGTAAAAATACCATAATTTTGATTTATATTTAGAGTTATCTAGAAGTTAGACGGCCGTATTGGATGTGATAGTTAGTCCAGTGGCTGTAGAGTTTAATGGAAGTAATTCGCCTTTTTAATGAGTCTTTGAAGAAGTTTAGTTAGTTGTTCTCTCGACCGGTGAATAGTCGAACTTTTTTCCTGTTTACGTCAGCTGCGAAAGCCAACAAGCGAAAACAGAGTAGAAGACATATCAACATAAAATTTGATTTTTGTTTAACATCATATACACTGAAGGTGTAGAAAATTAGCATCGTTTGTTTATGATCAAATCTTTTCTTAGTTTGTGGTCTGTTGTCCGTTAAGAGATGTGAAGAACTTTCTTAAGGCAGTAGCGACAGGGGGAAGCTGTAGAAAGAGGAAATTGTAACAATCCGCTATAATATTATAAAGCCTTTGTAAGATTCATGGAAGAAAATATTTTATATATTTTGGAGTCAGATTTTGAGGAAGAAAATCTGAAAGTTGTTGTCAAGTTGCTCTTGGATCGTAGAAATTCCACCCACGACTCCAAACCTGCAATGAGATTGAGAAAACCAGTTTAGAGAAAAGTTAAGTCAAGTTTAAAAATTATTGGAAGAATTTTTGAAACTTTTAAGGAAAAATTTTTTTGAGACATTTATTTTTCAAGAAACATTTTTGAGATATTTAGTTATAGTTTTGCCGTGTGGCACATTTAGATTTATTTGCCTGGTGGCGCATTTAGATTTAGATTGCCTGGTGGTGCATTTAGTTTTTGTAAGAAATTTAGTAGTTAGAGATAGTATTTAATCCCTGAAAGAAGCAATTCAGAGGGTTAAGAAATTTTGTAGTAGAGATAAGATTAAATTCTTGGAAGAAGTAATCCAAAAATTTAATAATTTAGTTTTTTTTTTGAGGGCCAAAACCCAATAAAAAGGAAGATAGTTAGTAAGTTTAGTTAGTAATTTTTTTTTATATTATACGTATTAAACACACCCCAATCAAATCTAAACAATCCAACCCGCGTTTACCGTCGATCCCTAGAGAACACAACACTCGCTCAAGGAGAAATATGGATGAACAAGATAACTTAGCAATGGACAGACCGTCCGGTTCAAGTAACAGTGTAACTGAAAACCGACCAGCAGCAGAACCACCAGTTGCAACACAAGAAATACACATTACTGATGACAGACCTGACCCAGCACCGACACAGAGGATTTCATCACCTGTAGGTAGACGCATTCTGAACACTAGTTTCACTTCGCAAGAGGAAAATCGACTAGAGGACTACATACGAGGCATAGTAGCTACATCAGTTGGTATCAGCAAAGAAGACGATCGGAAAGCACTGAAAGAAACATTGGCTAGCAGTCAAAAGCAGATACTCGATCAAGTCGGCAATATCATTCGACAAACGCTAACTGAATCGCTAAGCCAAAATAATACCAGAGGAATAATTCCACCAACACAACCATTAGTAGACCTATGTGATCAACCTACTCCGGAATATGAAACTACGCAAAATCATAACAACATACCTATTCGTGCTAGAGAAGTAAATGCACCAACATACACGAGAGAATTCCCTACGATTAATCAACCTACTAACCAACCAAATGTTACTAGCGCTAATGACTTGGAATTTTTCAGACGAATTAACCAAATGAGATTTGAAGATTCACCAGCAATTCCCAATGCTGAAGTACCACTGACATCACCAGCCGGAACGTTTGTAAGATTTCCACATTATCACAAGTGGGGGATAAAATACAACGGCAAAAATATGACAGTGGACGAATTCTTATTCCGTCTGGAAAGGGTCAAAGATAGCCACAGCATATCATGGCCAGAAATAGTAGCAAACTTTCACCATTTTATTGCAGGCTCAGTAGAAACATGGTTTTGGGGATTTTTGAAGAGCAACCCCAAATCATTAGGTTGAATTTACGATTGGCACTGACAGAACAATACCAAACTCTAGAAACAGATTCTGAATTATTCAGACAGATGTCAGATCGCAAACAACAACCAGGAGAATCATTTGAGAATTTTTATGAAGATATTCTGCGAATCAATTCAAGAATGAAGTCGCCGAAACCAAACTCAGATTTAGTAGAAGTGTTGAAGCAGAACGTAAAGAGAAAAATGGGAGAACTTTTGTTGACAGTAAAGTCTAGCAGCCTGAACGATTTAGTGCATACCTGCAGGATGATGGAAAGATACTGGAACAATCAAGATCTTTTACGTAACCGTGCTCCACCTGCGTTTGTTAATCACCAATGCAAACAAGTGAGTGAAATTGGAGTACAGATAAATGAACTACCAGTTGCTGAGATGTCGAGAGCAGTAGAGGAATTCAACCCGAATCGATCTCGAGAAGCTAAGCAAATAAGCGACAACGTTAGTTGTTGGAACTGCCAAGAAATAGGTCATATTTTCCGTGACTGTAACGACTTGCAGCGACGCTTATTTTGTTACAAATGTTGGCCCCCAGGAGTAGTAACACCTAGTTGCAGAAAATGCTCGGGAAACCCATTCAAGAGCCAGCATCCCCTCGAGAGAGATCTGGTGAAGACGGTAACCTCGGAACGACCAATGTAGATGATTCACTTAAGCATAAACATGTCATTCCAAATTTTTCCGTAACAAAACCTATTACAATTTTAGAACCGAATATTAATATACAAAATCCAATTAAGATACTTAAATCAATTTTTAAATCAAGAATACCTATTTTGAGAAAGCTCAAGCCCTAACATCAAAGACAGCTTGAATATGCTGAAGCTAGGAAAAGAATTTATACTTTTCCAAACCACCAGAAGAAAATTTTGAAGTTAAGAAACCGATTTTTGCGACGACGCAAAATGTTTAGAGCCTTATCGGTTACCACAATCGATAGCATTTCGGGTGATCCGCGCCCATATAGCGAAGTAGAATTATTAGAGAACAAATGGCTTGGACTACTTGACTCCGGAGCGAGCATCAGTTGCCTTGGTAACGTTGCAATTAGAATTATTGAAGAATTGAACATCCCGATAATTAAGTTCACGAGTAGTGTTTCTACTGCCGATGGCAGAAAGCAAGAAGTGATAGGTGTAATTACTAAACAAGTGCAATGTAAAGGCATAACTCATTCTATGGATCTTTACATAGTACCATCACTATCACAGAAGTTATATTTAGGCGTACATTTTTGGTCGATGTTCAAAATCGCACCACATATCATTTCTTCATTAAGTTCCGCTACCGAGACAACTTCCGAACCAGCCAACAAATCGGAATGCATCCTATCCGTGGAGGAATCCACCATTCTGAAAAAAGTTATCGAACAATTTCTGTCATTCGCCGTCCGAGGTCTCCGACGAATACATCTGATGGAACACAAGATAGATACGGGAGACGCGCTTCCTATAAAGCAACGTCACTATCCCATATCTCCAGCAGTACAATGCCTAGTTGACACGGAATTGGATCGTATGATCTCGTTAAGTGTTATCGAGGAGAGTCAGAGTGCATGGTCATCACCAGTAGTACTAGTGAGAAAACCAGGAAAAAACCGATTATGCCTCGACTTCCGAAAAGTTAACAGCGTAACGAAGAAAAATGCGAATTCAATTGCGCACATCGAAGGACTGTTAGCACGTCTTTCCGTTATATTTCTAGCGTGGATTTGAAAGATGCGTACTGGCAAGTACCCCTGGAGAAAGAATCACGGGAGAAGACAGCGTTCACAGTCTCTGGACGTCCCTTATATCAATTCCGTGTGATGCCGTTCGGACTCTCGAACGCCGCGCAAAGTTTGACCTGTTTGATGGACAAAGTGATTCCTCGTGAGTTAAGAGAACAAGTATTCATTTACTTAGATGACCTTCTAGTCATCTCGAAAAACTTCGATGACCATATCGAAATTTTAAAGAAAGTAGCTAAACATTTGACCGACGCTGGATTAACAATTAATGTAGAAAAGTCAAAGTTTTGCTTTAGAGAACTGCAATATTTAGGATACATAGTAGGACAGGGTTGTTTAAAAGCTGATCCGGCAAAAATTTCAGCAATATTAGAATTCCCTATACCAACGACTCTACGTCAAGTCCGCAGATTCCTAGGAATGGCCGAATGGTATAGGAGATTTATTGAGAATCTTTCAACTCTGACCGCTCCTATATCAGACACATTAAAGAAAATTTTGGAGAAGAAGCTATCAAGGTTTTAGAGCAAGTGAAGCAATCATTGACTTCAGCACCCGTTCTTACCAACCCTGACTTCACGAAAGAATTTATTATTTGCTATGATGCATCTGCAACAGGCATAGGTTGTGTATTGTGTCAGAAGAACGAAGATGGAGATGAGATGCCGATCTATTATTATTCTCTAAAGCTTAACGCTGCTCAGAGAAACTATACAGTAACAGAAAGAGAATGCTTAGCAGCAGTCCAAGGCATATATAAGTTTAGACCGTAAGTCGAGGGTTACAAATTTTTAGTAATAACCGACCACGCCAGTCTGAAATGGTTGATGAATTTGAAAGATCCAACTGGGAGATTAGCCCGGTGGAGTCCCAAGTTACAAGGATTTGACTTCCGAATAGAACACCGTAGGGGAACTCAACACCAAGTACCTGACGCACTGTCACGTGTGTACGAAGTTGATGTATTGAATGTTGAAAACTCCGATATGATGTCTATAACGAAGAGCCAATCCGAAGTACTGCATATCGATTTGGAAGATCCATCTTTTAAATCTGATGAATATCTTCAGCTTGTTGCACATATTAATAAGAATAAAGAACAACTACCAGATCTTGTCGTATCTGAAAATTTCATTTACAAAAAAGTAAAACATGCAACTGGAAATGCTATCTAAGATGATATGACTTGGAAACTTTGGATTCCATCGGAGCTAACCGAAAGGTTAATCTTTCAAGCTCATGAACCACCAAGATCGTCGCATGGGGGGATTACTAAAACATTGTATCGCCTGCGACTGAGATGTTATTGGCCAACTATGGCAAGTCAAGTGAAACTTTACATCAACAATTGCGATTTATGTAAAACCACAAAAGCGACAAACACAACGTTACGCAATGAGATGGGTAAAGCCTTCACGGCAGAACGACCATTCCAACACGTATACGTAGACTTTTTGGGACCATATCCTAGATCGAGGAAAGGTAATACTTTCATAATAATCATACTTGATCAATTGACTAAATTTGTATTAATTAAGCCTCTTAAAAAAGCTAATACTAGCGAGCTTATTAAATTCCTGACAGAGGAAGTATTTTTAATTTTTGGAATACCTGAGACGTTGCTTTCCGACAACGGTTCTCAATTCATTAGTAAAGATTTCGGAAAATGTTTAGAAAATTTTGGAATAAGACATATAAGAACAGCTGCTTACGCACCGCAGGCAAACGCGAGCGAAAGAGTGAACCGTTCTATTTTAAGCGCCATTCGCGCATACATTGATCCAAAGCAAGGTAACTGGGATGAACATTTATCTGCAATCAGTAGTGCTCTACGCACATCAGTTCACAGTGTGACTGGAATGTCACCCTATGAAGCCTTGTTTGGACAACGTATGGTGGAACACGGTGCAGACTATAAGTTGTTAAAGAAGCTGGGAGGTCTGATTCAATCAGAGATAGATTGGTTGCCGAAAGCAGCAAAAATGAACATTCTACAAGCTTATTTGAAAACAGCTCTTGGACGAGCTCATGAGTCATACGAACACACGTATAACCTAAGAAGTAAAATGATAACGTATAACGTGGGAGATAAAGTGTTCCGGCGTAACTTCGTCTTAAGTGACGCAACGAAGCACAGGAACGCGAAACTTTAACCCAAGTTTGTTAAAGGACATGTTATCAAGATAATAGGTAATAACCTTTATAAAGTACGTGACGAAAAAGGATTCGAGACAGTAGTCCATACGAAAGATTTGCGGAAGTAGATGATTTTATTCTATCACATCGACAAACGAAGATAAAACTGAAGAAAGCTGTTATAAGGAGCCTGATGCTAGCTAGTCTATGCATGAGACTCAGGGATCGTGGGTTCAAGGGATTTGAGACTTTATTTTTTTTTAATCAAACTAATATTTTCAAAATGTTAAATAATTATATGTTTTCTTTTCCATGCTCATTTGTCCGAGGTAGACTCGAACAAATGAACATGTTTTGTAGGGAAACCTTTTTCATCACCTAATGAATATACATATAAATTCTATACATACATTACATAACATACACAACATCTACATTAACAACAATATACCATAACATCACCACACATGTTATAATCTGTAGGTACAACATCCCTACACAACCAACTCGAAAATTTCAAACGACAAATATACCTAGAAATTTCTCTCAGTACATTTCATTCAAGGCCAACATCAACCAAAATATTTCGTCGATACAAAAATGTACACATATTATTTTTTTTTTTTTACACTATCAGATCCTGTTCATAAGGAGCTTAGAGCAAGCTTCAGCTTATGAACAAAGATTTGCCAACACATTATATGTGTTCCACTGGCTCATCACTTAGTGCTGGTGTTAGTTGTTAGTAATGTAAAACAAATAACTACAATAACACAAGCACTATAATACAATAAAACATATATTTTAACAATACAAAATACATAAAACATGAACTAAAAGCGTGGAGCACTGGTTTTAAGTAAATTTTTAAGATTTATTTTATTGTCATTAAAATCAATCATTTTAGAATTTAAATTGAAAAGCCTGCACATGCGGGTAAGCGGCTCATTCATACCGTAATTAGTCCGATGGTGTGGACAATGTAGGAGCTCAAGGCTACGCAGATGGTGAGCACCCCCACGATAATTGAGTCCAACACAAGTAAGTAGATCAGGTGCATCTAATGCGCCCGAAAGAAGTTGGTGGATAAAAACTATATCGTTATTTACACGCCTCTGTAACAAGGACTGAATGTGTAGAAGCTGAAAGCTTCGAATAGATACAAAAAAAAAAAAAACAACAAAAAAATAATTCATATCTGAAAGTTCAACCATTGTATATACATTCGAAATAGATACAAAAAAAAAAAACAACAAAAAAATAATTCATATCTGAAAGTTCAACCATTGTATATACATTTCTATAGTATTTTCATGCTGAATAATCACCGCCTGGCCATCTTAAGAAACTTGTGAATAACACATTTTTAGGTTCGTGCATTTACTAGGTGTCTATTCTGTTACCCTAACAACAGTCGTAAACATACATGATTATTGTTTTGTTTACCACTCTTGTCAAATAAATATGGATTTTAGAGCCAATAAAATACATTAAATATTGTTAATTTGTTTTGTTGACTACTATTGTTAGGGTTACAGAATAGACACTTAGTAAATGCAAGAACCTCCAAATGTGCGGTTCACAACTTTCTTTAGATGGCGCTGCTCCATGTTTGTACTATAGAAATTTATATAAAATGGTTTAACTTAAAATATATTAACGACATCTACGAACAAAAAAAGCAACAAATAATTATCCCTCACTCAAAGCTATCGCAGTGAACGGAACAGTAAAAGTTCGAAGAACACTTCGATAAATGGCACACTAAAAACAACCACCAAATGTGCGTAATACTGACGTCAACCAAAGTGACAAAATGGCTAACCCAAATGCTATGCGAGCATCAAAAAAGAGTTACCTGATAGTTAGAATAGCAGGAGACAAAATAGTACATAGGGCATTGGTTATAGTAGTCAAAGTAATTTTAGATTCCACTACTAGGTGAACAATAATTTGTAGTAAAAACATAGAAAGATATTAAAATACATGAATTATAGATGTAGAGCAAGAAAAAAGAAATAGAAGATTTCAAAGATACGAATAAGTGATATAAGAAGACAAATAGTAAAAGTTGAAACCACTTATATCAGTCAAAATTAGTTTCTTAGTAGTCAGATACAGTTAAATAAAATAACCATAGATAGGTTGCAACTTATATAGGAAAGAGAGAACGAAGTAAGTGCGAATAGCCAAACATCATTTTCATTTGATCAATCTCTAAACGAGAAGTAGAAAGTAGTGAAATGCCAATTCAGCCGACCGACAGAAAACGAACTTTAATTTGACATTTATTCATACGAACATATTTACAAATACTCACCCAATACGAACCGAAAACGGTTCTCAATTCATTAGTAAAGATTTCGGAAAATGTTTAGAAAATTTTGGAATAAGACATATAAGAACAGCTGCTTACGCACCGCAGGCAAACGCGAGCGAAAGAGTGAACCGTTCTATTTTAAGCGCCATTCGCGCATACATTGATCCAAAGCAAGGTAACTGGGATGAACATTTATCTGCAATCAGTAGTGCTCTACGCACATCAGTTCACAGTGTGACTGGAATGTCACCCTATGAAGCCTTGTTTGGACAACGTATGGTGGAACACGGTGCAGACTATAAGTTGTTAAAGAAGCTGGGAGGTCTGATTCAATCAGAGATAGATTGGTTGCCGAAAGCAGCAAAAATGAACATTCTACAAGCTTATTTGAAAACAGCTCTTGGACGAGCTCATGAGTCATACGAACACACGTATAACCTAAGAAGTAAAATGATAACGTATAACGTGGGAGATAAAGTGTTCCGGCGTAACTTCGTCTTAAGTGACGCAACGAAGCACAGGAACGCGAAACTTTAACCCAAGTTTGTTAAAGGACATGTTATCAAGATAATAGGTAATAACCTTTATAAAGTACGTGACGAAAAAGGATTCGAGACAGTAGTCCATACGAAAGATTTGCGGAAGTAGATGATTTTATTCTATCACATCGACAAACGAAGATAAAACTGAAGAAAGCTGTTATAAGGAGCCTGATGCTAGCTAGTCTATGCATGAGACTCAGGGATCGTGGGTTCAAGGGATTTGAGACTTTATTTTTTTTTAATCAAACTAATATTTTCAAAATGTTAAATAATTATATGTTTTCTTTTCCATGCTCATTTGTCCGAGGTAGACTCGAACAAATGAACATGTTTTGTAGGGAAACCTTTTTCATCACCTAATGAATATACATATAAATTCTATACATACATTACATAACATACACAACATCTACATTAACAACAATATACCATAACATCACCACACATGTTATAATCTGTAGGTACAACATCCCTACACAACCAACTCGAAAATTTCAAACGACAAATATACCTAGAAATTTCTCTCAGTACATTTCATTCAAGGCCAACATCAACCAAAATATTTCGTCGATACAAAAATGTACACATATTATTTTTTTTTTTTTACACTATCAGATCCTGTTCATAAGGAGCTTAGAGCAAGCTTCAGCTTATGAACAAAGATTTGCCAACACATTATATGTGTTCCACTGGCTCATCACTTAGTGCTGGTGTTAGTTGTTAGTAATGTAAAACAAATAACTACAATAACACAAGCACTATAATACAATAAAACATATATTTTAACAATACAAAATACATAAAACATGAACTAAAAGCGTGGAGCACTGGTTTTAAGTAAATTTTTAAGATTTATTTTATTGTCATTAAAATCAATCATTTTAGAATTTAAATTGAAAAGCCTGCACATGCGGGTAAGCGGCTCATTCATACCGTAATTAGTCCGATGGTGTGGACAATGTAGGAGCTCAAGGCTACGCAGATGGTGAGCACCCCCACGATAATTGAGTCCAACACAAGTAAGTAGATCAGGTGCATCTAATGCGCCCGAAAGAAGTTGGTGGATAAAAACTATATCGTTATTTACACGCCTCTGTAACAAGGACTGAATGTGTAGAAGCTGAAAGCTTCGAATAGATACAAAAAAAAAAAAAACAACAAAAAAATAATTCATATCTGAAAGTTCAACCATTGTATATACATTCGAAATAGATACAAAAAAAAAAAACAACAAAAAAATAATTCATATCTGAAAGTTCAACCATTGTATATACATTTCTATAGTATTTTCATGCTGAATAATCACCGCCTGGCCATCTTAAGAAACTTGTGAATAACACATTTTTAGGTTCGTGCATTTACTAGGTGTCTATTCTGTTACCCTAACAACAGTCGTAAACATACATGATTATTGTTTTGTTTACCACTCTTGTCAAATAAATATGGATTTTAGAGCCAATAAAATACATTAAATATTGTTAATTTGTTTTGTTGACTACTATTGTTAGGGTTACAGAATAGACACTTAGTAAATGCAAGAACCTCCAAATGTGCGGTTCACAACTTTCTTTAGATGGCGCTGCTCCATGTTTGTACTATAGAAATTTATATAAAATGGTTTAACTTAAAATATATTAACGACATCTACGAACAAAAAAAGCAACAAATAATTATCCCTCACTCAAAGCTATCGCAGTGAACGGAACAGTAAAAGTTCGAAGAACACTTCGATAAATGGCACACTAAAAACAACCACCAAATGTGCGTAATACTGACGTCAACCAAAGTGACAAAATGGCTAACCCAAATGCTATGCGAGCATCAAAAAAGAGTTACCTGATAGTTAGAATAGCAGGAGACAAAATAGTACATAGGGCATTGGTTATAGTAGTCAAAGTAATTTTAGATTCCACTACTAGGTGAACAATAATTTGTAGTAAAAACATAGAAAGATATTAAAATACATGAATTATAGATGTAGAGCAAGAAAAAAGAAATAGAAGATTTCAAAGATACGAATAAGTGATATAAGAAGACAAATAGTAAAAGTTGAAACCACTTATATCAGTCAAAATTAGTTTCTTAGTAGTCAGATACAGTTAAATAAAATAACCATAGATAGGTTGCAACTTATATAGGAAAGAGAGAACGAAGTAAGTGCGAATAGCCAAACATCATTTTCATTTGATCAATCTCTAAACGAGAAGTAGAAAGTAGTGAAATGCCAATTCAGCCGACCGACAGAAAACGAACTTTAATTTGACATTTATTCATACGAACATATTTACAAATACTCACCCAATACGAACCGAAAAATACAAAAATTATACTCTGTTGCGTGGTAAAAGGAGGGGGGGGGAGTATAGAGAGAGCGAGATAGCAGTAGACGAAGCCAAAGATGAGGTAGAAGAGGACGGGGAGTGAAAAGGGGTTGGAACGTCTGGTTCAAGGACCGGGCCTGCTTGCTTAGCACAGCTCAACTCGCCGGACGGGATGGATTCTTGTCCCTGAAGCCAGACCTCACCAGCAACAACCACATAGATCAGGCCTTTGAAAACTTAAATTCAAAAATAGACATCAGACGGACTTCGACACACCAATAGGGAGCTGCTGATGGTAATGCAGCTTGGCCATTTCCCTCCCAACCTGGAAATCAATCGGCCGTTGTTAGATTTCCCCTTTATAGATTTTTATTGTTTGGTCACACCATGATTACCACCCTAGATAACTCACCTTTCACACCCCTGATAGTTTACTTCAAAAATTCATGACTCGTACACTTCCCAATCGAAATCAAAAAAACTCACAATTTGTAAGACTCATGACTTATAGCGAAGGTTTATTTTACTTATTAACTTAGTGCATAAACGGACATTACCTGAGTTATTATAATATTTTAAGGTTTTATTTACATCTAGAACAAAAAAATAACAAAGGTATAACAACAACGTACTAGAAATTTTGTTTCAGCTTTGTAATATAAAAAAATTAGGTACCCTTTTTTTGGTACTTAGTTATAACGTACTTTCCCGAATTCCCAGGTCCTACCTAAGGAGAGCTCTTTTTAGGTATTGGAATGGAGAATTTAGCTAAAAGTATTAATAAAGTAGGTAGGTGGCTATGGCTATACCTACAATCCCGAAACCAAAAACAAAAAAACTAATACTTACAGAATAACACAAAAAAAAAACAATAAAGATAAAAAAAAATTAAGAGAAAACCTTCTACTGTATAACATCAAAGTTATTGAACTATTTAAATGTATTCAAAAGATTATTCTCTACAACCGTAGCTCTTATCAGCTATGACGGGGTAGAACTCAACTATGAATAACTTTTCTTTTGTAGCTATATTTGGTACTATATATATATTTAAATATTTATGTACCTATATATATATATATATTTTTTTTTTTTTTTAAAGAACCTTTTATAGGATAATAAGAAAAAGGCAAAAAAAAATTCAAAAAAAAAGATAAATAAATAACTCCTCAACTAAGGATATATATGATATAGAACATCAATAATTAGCTCACGTGCCGTCCCTCGTTGTACGTATCGTTGAATCGTTATGGCGAGGAATACTTTATAGATTCGCGTGGCTAAGCGTAAGTATATAGGAAGTGGGAACCTTTTTTTTTTTTTTTGCTATTTCAGATCTCAGATGTTTAAGACGACACCCCTAGACCTCTATCTGGACATCTCCCGTTTATATATCCTGTAGGGTTCTGTGTAAAATTATCTCCAGGCTGATACACCGAAACATAGATAAAATTATGGGCGGCCACGACTATCAGTGGCAGTCTATGACCGCCAAAATTGTTGCGCCAGTTACTAGATAGGCCTACGCATGAAAATTAAGTATAAGCACTTACTTAAAATAATAATTTTTGCATTACTTTCTCACCTTTCAATTGCTTCAAATTAATGTATTGGTCAGAATAACTAGTCACTTCATTCCCGAGTCAGTTAATTTTCCTATAATACGAATCGTATGAGGTTTGGCTTATCGACATAAATCAAATAATTCATCTTTTACCTCTAAGCTTTTATTCACGGCTAGACACTAGTAAAAATTATTATTTAAATGTTCAAATCTTAATCACTTTAACTTATATAGTTACAGGAAACTAATTTTTTTTTGTTTGACTAATAATCAAAGGTTGTCACAGTATTCTGGGGTAGTTTAATTATAGAACCTTAACTATGGTATGATCTTTAGTCTATAGATCGTATAAGGAATCACCCATGGATACTTTGAACTATTGAATGACAACTGAAAGTCATCTCTTCATTTAAGATATCATGACCCATCAATTTTTCAGTGTATTCCTTCCCAGATTCGTAAGGATCGTCCGATTTCATGCTTCCCACCAATCATGTTCATAACAAAAAATTAACGTATGATTGAGGGGTGGACTTCGACCTTCAACAGTCTTCCTTCATCTGGCATTCCACTGCAATTCAAATCTTCACTACCCTAACTATTCCCCGATAGATGGAGTGGAGTTAGTAAGGGACTAACTATAGTTTAATCTACAGGCCAGAATACGCGTAGGGTATTTATTATTGTTTTATTTTAATCTTTATTTATTATTTTCATATCAATTTTATTATCTTATTTTTAATATTACTAATATGACTTTTTATTTTAAGGTATTATTATTATTATAATTATTATTATTATTATTATTATTATTATTATTATTATTATTATTATTATTATTATTATTATTATTATTATTATTATTATTATTATTATTATTATTATTATTATTATTATTATTATTAATGATAATTATTCTTATACATCAAATAAACATTATTATAATTACTCTTATCCTTAGTAATAAATTTGGCCACCAAATGTAAATGACGCAGACGAAGTCCTCAAAACTAAATTTGTTTTTACCCTACTTATCACTATCTCAATGGCTCATTGTGACAAATGTCATTATTTTTCTCCTTTTTCTTGTCACGATTTCAATGCGGGGGTTCAGTCGTTAAAAAAGCATAGGTGTTTTGTTTGTTTTTTTTTTGTTTGGTTTGTTGTGAATTCAATAATTCTCTTACAGTGTACTATACCTATGTATATAATTATAAAAAAAATATCATATGGTGTTACCGAGCCAGGTTCCCATAACAAATTTCCTTTCTTTGGCGGATCGTATCCATGCCAGGAAGGGAAAATGGAAACCTGGATGCAATGTGGGGAAGAACCCAAGCTTAGATAGCCGGGCCAAAATTTGAGGTTATATTTTTATAATCTATAGTTTCTATGCCCTGTGGAAAGCGGTGACGCAGTAAGTATCTAAACATGTCAATATAATTTAAATTACCATTCTAAATCTTTTATAATTTCATTTTAGTGAACGATAAATTTTCCATCTACGTTCTGAGATCACAAGGCCTGAA
Organism: Baccha elongata; assembly: GCA_951217065.1. NCBI lineage: Eukaryota > Metazoa > Arthropoda > Insecta > Diptera > Syrphidae > Baccha > Baccha elongata. The sequence continues at coordinate 70,422,409 of OX578274.1, read as the reverse complement.
TAATGGTTGCAAGTAAATCTTAACGGCCTTACCATCTACATCACACACTCGGAGACGGAATAGTTGCTAGAGGGATAGCCAACAACCTAGATTATTGACCATTAAAGATCATCAAATTTAGGTAACGTTTTTCAATTAGCTATTAGATGTTGAAATAAGTTCTATTTGTTTTTCTATCATGATTACTTTTTATAGTATCACAAACCCAGAGTCTTGGCCTACAAAAGAAACTTCCCATTCTTACAAATATGAACCATCGCCTAGGAGCAACGATTGACGAACTACCTTACCTCCACAAAAGTAAACTTTGCGAACAGAGTAGCCTTAATTGAAACACGAGAGTATTCAATTTATTTGTTTGCCCTTGCTTTTCATTTTGGGTTATTCGGCTCAATGAATGACACTATCCGAAATAAATTGACTGGTGCATAAAAATAGTGTTTGATAAGGGAGGCGAGGCCCTGAATATGCCACCCTACCGGTATTGTATAGTTGGGTTTATCACGCAATGACATCCATACCGTATGCAGGCAAATATACTGTTCGATCTACATACGTGTCGTGACCTATCCTAACCTTCCTTGTTTTTTTTTTTTTTTTTTTTTTTTAGATTGCCAGAATTTTTTTTTCCACTAGACGTCTGATGCTCACCATGGAAAGCGATGGCGGTTTTCATCTATAAAATACTATAATATGTTCACACATAGCGTTGCAACACTTATTAAACGAATAAAATTGGTGTGGGTATGTCCTAGTTATACTTCATGATGAATAAGAATTCTTTTACCTAGTATATAAATGTTTTCTAAAGTATATTTTTTTTTGTTCAGGTATCATCATACGTCCCGACCCACCTCTATTGATCACCAACCAACCCCTAAGATGAACAACCGAAACCCATGTCAACGTTAAGAAATGTTGCAGGATCAGTGATCTACCGTCCACCACCCGCTCGCAAGTATAGGTCATTGACCTGAGACAGCAAGAGGTATGAGATTTTGGTGAGCTCTTTATATTTAGTTATTATATATCGTTGGTACGTACAATAATTACTACCAAGGTCATAATTATATAAGAGACTTCAGTTAATATTTTTAACTAAATTAATCTCATATCATATACCTATTTACATCGTTTTTTATAAGATATATGATGTACGTATATTAGGTTTGGGTTATATCGAATCACACCTATGTATAAACCAAAATAAACAATCCATATCTGGTAACATTTGTTATACATATCTATTGATTTTATTTATTCATCTACGGTAATTTGACTCTTTTAAGCTCCATTGTACCGTGCGTCACCAAAATGTTGAGCTTAGTAATATCGATCTTGACCTATGTAACTAAATTGCATTACCTAAGTAGGTATGTGATTATTCATCCGTTGACGGATAATTCCCATTACCCTATATGACTTTACCAGGCCATACGAATTAGCGTTTAGTTCTTTTATATGCTAATAAATAAGACATTTTACCGTTTAAACTTAATTATCTCATTTTTTTTTGGCTGGGATTATAAAGATATGTGTATAGGTACTAAAACATTAAATTAGGTTAACTTATCAAGTCACAAGAGTAAATAGGACTTTAAAACACACATATCACATATAGGTAGAATCTTAATTTCAGGTACATGAGTCGATACAAATAAATAAGTTATATATATAATATCACAGAATAGGTAGAAATTATATTTTAGGTCAGGTACTTTAGGTGCTTAGATGAAATCGATTGGGTCGTTAATCCAAAAGAAAATATCACCAACAAGACAGAAATTTCTCTGTTTTGACCGTGACGGTCTAGGTAAGACAACACTCATGGAGCATGTGATAGATACCGGGGACGCAGTCCCTGTGAAACAGCGTCACTACCCTGTCTCCCCAGCGGTACAAGCGGTTTTGTATAAAGAACTAGATAGAATGTTGAGCCTTGGCGTTATCGAGGAAAGTGAAAGCCCGTGGTGTTCGCCAGTGGTTCTTTTACAGAAGCCAGGCAAAGTTCGTCTTTGCCTGGATTCTCGTAAAGTGAACTCACTGACGAAGAAAAATGCAAATCCTCTACCGCACATTGAAGGGCTCCTAAGTAGACTACCCGATACTTTTTTCATCAGCAGCATTGATTTAAAAGAAGCTTTTTGGCAAATACCGCTGGAGAGACAGAGTAGGGAAAAGACTGCCTTTGCGGTTCCGGGAAGGCCCTTGTACCAATTTACGGTGATGCCTTTTGGGTTGTGCAATGCAGCCCAAAGGTTAAGCCAATTAATGGACAAGGTGATTCCTGCACGACTTAGAGAACGTGTCTTCGTGTATCTTGATGATTTGCTAATCATGGCCCCCGATTTCGAAACCCACCTTGCCCTAATAGAAGAAGTAGCTGAATGTTTACGAAAAGCCAATCTCACCATCAACATGGACAAATCCAAGTTCTGCTTCAAAGAACTGAAGTATTTGGGGTTCATTGTTGGTGGTGGGAAGTTAAAAACTGACCCGGCAAAAGTAGAGGCTATTATCGACTTTCCAATCCCCAAAACTCCGCGACAGGTTCGGCGACTGTTAGGTTTGGCAGGGTGGTACCGAAAATTCGTCAGAGATTTTTCGAGTCTGACTGCACCCTTGACTGACATGCTTAAAAAGAAAAATGAAAAATTCAAAATGACTGAGGAGGCACTGAAAGCATTTGAGGATTTGAAAATAGCCCTTACTACTGCACCGGTTCTAACGCATCCCGATTTTTCAAAACGCTTTTTCATTCAATGTGACGCGTCGGATGCTGGAATAGGTGCAGTACTGTTCCAAAAAACAGCGGATAATGAAGAAGTACCCATATCGTTTTTCTCACAAAAATTTAACAAATGCCAGAGAAACTACAGTGTGACTGAGAAGGAGTGCATGGCAGCGGTGATGGCTGTGCAAAAATTTAGGCCGTATGTAGAAGGTATGGATTTCACGGTGATAACCGACCACTCTAGCCTTCGATGGTTAATGAGTATGAAGGATCTTAGCGGAAAACTTGCAAGATGGAGTTTATTGCTACAATCTTACTCCTTCGAAATCCTTCACCTGAAAGGAAGCCTTAATACAGTACCTGACACTCTTTCTCGGGTACACGTAGATGCTCTGGACATTGGAGATGTAGCTCCACTGATCGACTTGGAGTCAAAAGAATTTCAGTCAGAAGAATACGAGAGTTTGATAAAAACAATTGAAGCCCATCCCGATCAACTACCTGATTTAAAAGTCGAAGACAATTTCGTATATAAGAAAACCTTACGGTACGAGAATGAAGAAGCGATGCTTGAACATACTTGGCTATTGTGGGTTCCTTCCGGACTCACAGAGGAAATTATATCTAAAGCACACAATCCACCTCAAACAGCCCACGGAGGTATAGCTAAGACATTAAAAAGAATTCGCCAGTATTTCCATTGGCCAAATATGACGGTCCAAATCAAAGAATATGTGTCTAACTGTTCTGTTTGTAAGCAATGTAAAGCGTCCAATCAAGTATCACGTCCTCCTATCGTTACGTCATTTTGTACGACTCGTCCGTTTGAAAAATTGTATATCGACTTTATTGGTCCATATCCGCGGTCGAAAAACGGAAACGCGTATGTTTTTGTAGTCCTTGACCACTTGTCGAAATTTGTATTTTTTAAAGCTTTGAAGAACGCAAATACTTCTAGTGTGATTAAATTTTTGAGAGATGACATTTTTAATATGTTTGGTGTGCCTCACATTATTCACTCGGATAATGGGCAACAATTTCTTGCAAAAGATTTTCAAAAGCTTCTGCAAAAATATGGGGTGAGACACTTCAAAACCGCAAACTACTCACCGCAGTCAAATGCATCTGAAAGAGTCAACCGAACGTTGTTAGCGGCCATACGCTCTTATCTCAAAACGGACCAACGCGATTTGGATTATCACCTCAGTGATATCGCATGTGCCCTCAGAAGTGCAGTTCATACCTCTACTGGTGTGTCACCATACTTCGCCCTGTTCGGAACAAATATGATGACACACGGTAGTAGTTATGAGCTGGCACAGAAACTAAAAGCGGTAGACGACAGCGAACTCTTGACTCTCACCCGACGCGATAGACTGCAATGCATAAGAAAGCAACTTCAAGAAAACATAATGAAATCCAACGAAAGATCTGCGAAAACATACAACACCCGCACGCGAAAAATTCGATACCTGCCCGGACAGGAAGTGTACAAAAGAAATTTTATTTTGAGCGACACTTCAAAATATCTATCGGCAAAACTGTGTCCAAAATATGTCAAGTGCCGAATAACTAAGCTAGTAGGTAACCAAATGTACGAACTTGAGAACTTAAACGGCAAAAAGATAGGGGTATTCCACGCTAAAGATTTAAAACAATAATCCCGCCCTTAAAATAGCCGAAACGATTTACTTTGGGTAAGTACAATTTACCTGAATACCCCTACGATGGACAAAAAAAAAAAAAAAAAACAAAATCAGAAAAAAGAGTAGAAAATTTTTTTTTGCAAATGGTTATGTAATTTTTTTGGGTTAGAAAGCATAGGTATATATATTTGTTTAGTAACTTTACTTATACTAAAAAGCTTAAATTAAATATATGTAGTAATATGCTACTATAGTATCTACTTAGGTACATACATAAAATGTCACCATCACATTATTGTTCTAATATAATATTATTCACTATTGTATCTGGGAAAGGTTAAAATCCTTTCTGGTTGTCCAATACATCACGGGCAACTTATCGAATTGTCTAGCTCTGATGCGTAAAGAACCGAAAGAGAATGAGTGCCATAAACCAAAGTTTTCATTCAATTCTACCTAATACCTATCTATTCTGTGATATCAATGTTTTTTGTCCAAGTTAATTGCTAATAATCTACCCTAGTAAAATTAACATATTCAGTCCCCAAAGTAACTGACAGCCAAGGTGGCTTACAAAACATGGTTTGGCTGAAAACACACTTGTTACCTGATTAACGATAGCTAAATTTACTATTGATACTCAAAATCAAACAATTATATTTCGTAGTACTTCTACGCTCATACATTAGAAGTCTAATATTAAGCTTCTTAATAATACCAAAATAGGTAAACAGTACCAGATCACTCAAGTACCGGATACTTATTAAGTCATTCTTGGTTGTTCCAGTGGACTCTTATGTCTGTTACCTATTGATCATTCATGCTAGTCATAGAAGACAAACAAACAAAAAATATATATATATATGTGGTTTACTTGTAATTTATTATTTATTTATGTTAAATAACAGTCCTGTATATATGTATTTATAACACCTCATTTGTATAACACATACATACACAAAGTACCTGACAGTCGAACCTGCGATCGCTAAACTACAACGTTTCGTTTTGGCAAAAATACACCTAGTACCTGATTAAACTTTGCAACCTACCTAGTTGGTGATATTTTCTTTTGGATTAACGACCCAATCGATTTCATCTAAGCACCTAAAGTACCTGACCTAAAATATAATTTCTACCTATTCTGTGATATTATATATATAACTTATTTATTTGTATCGACTCATGTACCTGAAATTAAGATTCTACCTATATGTGATATGTGTGTTTTAAAGTCCTATTTACTCTTGTGACTTGATAAGTTAACCTAATTTAATGTTTTAGTACCTATACACATATCTTTATAATCCCAGCCAAAAAAAAATGAGATAATTAAGTTTAAACGGTAAAATGTCTTATTTATTAGCATATAAAAGAACTAAACGCTAATTCGTATGGCCTGGTAAAGTCATATAGGGTAATGGGAATTATCCGTCAACGGATGAATAATCACATACCTACTTAGGTAATGCAATTTAGTTACATAGGTCAAGATCGATATTACTAAGCTCAACATTTTGGTGACGCACGGTACAATGGAGCTTAAAAGAGTCAAATTACCGTAGATGAATAAATAAAATCAATAGATATGTATAACAAATGTTACCAGATATGGATTGTTTATTTTGGTTTATACATAGGTGTGATTCGATATAACCCAAACCTAATATACGTACATCATATATCTTATAAAAAACGATGTAAATAGGTATATGATATGAGATTAATTTAGTTAAAAATATTAACTGAAGTCTCTTATATAATTATGACCTTGGTAGTAATTATTGTACGTACCAACGATATATAATAACTAAATATAAAGAGCTCACCAAAATCTCATACCTCTTGCTGTCTCAGGTCAATGACCTATACTTGCGAGCGGGTGGTGGACGGTAGATCACTGATCCTGCAACATTTCTTAACGTTGACATGGGTTTCGGTTGTTCATCTTAGGGGTTGGTTGGTGATCAATAGAGGTGGGTCGGGACGTATGATGATCCCTGAACAAAAAAAAATATACTTTAGAAAACATTTATATACTAGGTAAAAGAATTCTTATTCATCATGAAGTATAACTAGGACATACCCACACCAATTTTATTCGTTTAATAAGTGTTGCAACGCTATGTGTGAACATATTATAGTATTTTATAGATGAAAACCGCCATCGCTTTCCATGGTGAGCATCAGACGTCTAGTGGAAAAAAAAATTCTGGCAATCTAAAAAAAAAAAAAAAAAAAAAAAACAAGGAAGGTTAGGATAGGTCACGACACGTATGTAGATCGAACAGTATATTTGCCTGCATACGGTATGGATGTCATTGCGTGATAAACCCAACTATACAATACCGGTAGGGTGGCATATTCAGGGCCTCGCCTCCCTTATCAAACACTATTTTTATGCACCAGTCAATTTATTTCGGATAGTGTCATTCATTGAGCCGAATAACCCAAAATGAAAAGCAAGGGCAAACAAATAAATTGAATACTCTCGTGTTTCAATTAAGGCTACTCTGTTCGCAAAGTTTACTTTTGTGGAGGTAAGGTAGTTCGTCAATCGTTGCTCCTAGGCGATGGTTCATATTTGTAAGAATGGGAAGTTTCTTTTGTAGGCCAAGACTCTGGGTTTGTGATACTATAAAAAGTAATCATGATAGAAAAACAAATAGAACTTATTTCAACATCTAATAGCTAATTGAAAAACGTTACCTAAATTTGATGATCTTTAATGGTCAATAATCTAGGTTGTTGGCTATCCCTCTAGCAACTATTCCGTCTCCGAGTGTGTGATGTAGATGGTAAGGCCGTTAAGATTTACTTGCAACCATTATTCAGGCCTTGTGATCTCAGAACGTAGATGGAAAATTTATCGTTCACTAAAATGAAATTATAAAAGATTTAGAATGGTAATTTAAATTATATTGACATGTTTAGATACTTACTGCGTCACCGCTTTCCACAGGGCATAGAAACTATAGATTATAAAAATATAACCTCAAATTTTGGCCCGGCTATCTAAGCTTGGGTTCTTCCCCACATTGCATCCAGGTTTCCATTTTCCCTTCCTGGCATGGATACGATCCGCCAAAGAAAGGAAATTTGTTATGGGAACCTGGCTCGGTAACACCATATGATATTTTTTTTATAATTATATACATAGGTATAGTACACTGTAAGAGAATTATAAAAAAAATATCATATGGTGTTACCGAGCCAGGTTCCCATAACAACTCACTTACGAGTAAAATAAATTACTGACATATCAAAAAAATTTGTCAACAGTCCTACACGGACAAATCAACGAAATAACTTTCAAGTATAATAAATACTATGACAGACCATACATAAAAACAAATACTTACCAGACTTCAACATAATAACAAATAACGAACCATGATAACATATACTTACGTGCCGCTGAAAACATAAAATGTCAATCACATACATCAATCATACCAAAAAGACATGTGGTAAATAAAAAGTAGTCCACACACGGTAGCGCAACGTGACATAAAATGACATCCACACTACATCGCACATAGTGGAGCAGAGATCAAATTGGAACTTCATTTTGTTCCAAGCCAAAATTCTCTTTCCCCTACTTAAAGTCGAAAAGTGTAGAAACGTGGCATACATAATTCTTTTCCACCCGACATCACCGAAATACAGTTTAGCGTAGTAAAACGCAATAGATTAACGCGTGGCGAAATAAATATATATAAAATTGAAGAAAAACCTATCAAAATTAAATAGTGAGAAGAAAAGCAAGTAAATTTAGCTGAAAAGAAAGAAAAAACAAAAACTAAAATAATTACCCACCCCCCATAGGACTTTTTCTTTGGTTGCAAATTGCCGCCAATCGCAACCATCCCCTATTTTGTGTATGCAAACAAATTAGAAGAAAACCTGTCGGAGAAGGAAGAAATAAAATAAAAAGATTGCTAAAACAAGAAATACAAATATTAGGTAAATTAAAGTGAATAAAAAACAAGAATACTTACCAACAAAGAAAAAAATATAGACCGAAATTAATAAAGCGTCATCGTAAATTTTTTAGTCATATTTTTCCACGGCCAAAAGTACCCAGCAGAAAAAGGCGGAAAAATAGAAGTAGAATACAACGAAATCTCGGATAACAACAAATACCAGGTAAAAAAATGTATTATTTAGCTAAAGTAGAAAGATTTCTGTAGAAAAATATAAGAGAAAAAAAAAATAGCCAGTTAGAATTTTTGAGATGCAATAAAAGCACACTACGGTGCTGTAGATTAGTCATAGCAAATTATTTAATAAACTTTTTTTCACCACGATAGGTAGTCAAACGTCTCAATCAAAATTAAAGGTGCTCCAACAGTCTGTAGAGACGACGGCACCACGAAAAACACATTTCGAGACCAAACTACCTGGTATAATACCCAGTTCTGATCAAAAGCACATGGACGTACACATGCGTCAAATCATTAATATTTTTGTGGCTCAACCATCGTTGGACAGAAAGCAATTTCACCAACCGATGGCAGGATTCGTTAAAGCCAGCAAAAGCAATAATTGCGTGAGACCCACTGAAAGTCCCGTACGTCACAGTCCAGGAAAAGATAACGTTACAACTGCAAAAAGCAAAAATTCAGCGTGCAACTGTAAAGAAATTAAAATGAGTATTCAGGAGTAATAAAGGTACTGTAAATTTAAATTATTTTATTCGCACCCATTCTACTCAACCCTGGGGAAAGATCGTCCATGAACCTGAAAAAAAAAACTGAAACTAAAAGCAAAAAAAACAAGAAAATTATTTGTATGATAATAAAAAAAAGTGTATTATATAGTTATTCAAAGTGACCTATTATACTTACTTAAAATCAAATACCTATTTTTTCTTCTTTTGGAAACAAACCAACAATAAGTGTTATTGATAAATTCATTAAGCCTATACGTGAAATACCTACCTAGGTAAAATCATAAAATTTTATTTGCGTTTCATATGGTTAAAAGAAAATTTAGAATCTATTTGAAATTTAATTAAACATTAGTGATATAAAAGATAAAAATACAAATCGAAAGTTGATAGTTGAATATAATTCAGCTATTGCAACTTAAAATTAGTTGCTGATATAAATTTGCGATTGATCCAAGAGATCAAAACTTTAATTTTGAAAAATCTAAAGTAAAGATAAAAGCAAAAAAACTATTTATGAAATAAATTCGATCAGGAATTGTACAAGATCGAAAACTATATACCTATTTATGAAACCTATTGTGATTCGTTTGAGAGTCATCTGTTTGAAAGAATTTTAATCAAAGTAAGGAACGGATAGTAATTTTGATCGCGTTTGATTGATAAAAAGCTAATTCAATTTTGATCGAAATAAATAAATATTTTTGTCGTGGAATCATTTTTGTACCTACGTGTATTAATCTTGTGATAACGAATTATCATAATCGTGTTTAAAAGTGTACAAGTGTTGTAAGTTTGTGGTACCTACCAATTTTGATGAAGAGCCTTCTGCTGAAAGAAAAATAAAATATGAGATGTATACAATTCGACAACTAGAGTTATAGAGTTATTTTTACACCTAATGTAAAGTTGTATCCATCCGTATGGATCTCAATAAAGTTGAGTTGCTGAAATAAAAAGCAACAATTTAAGATAAAAGTGAAAATTTTTGAGTGAAGTGCGAAAGTAAATTCAATCACATCCGAGTTAATGGATAATTAAGTTTAGTTTCGGCACTATAACATTTAGTTACACACTTACACTCGGTACCCCATCATAAATATCGTCGGGTTACATCGAATGCAAATTATTTTTGTCTTGTTTAGAGTCGCGCTAAGAAAGGTCACGAATTATATTCGGTGATCTGAAAAAGAAGATAAACATATTAAAGTGAATAGTGGAAACTAATTTACTTACCTACAAAGCCATTATGCCACAAACTTTAATGACTTAATCTGTCTGAAAAACCTGTAAGAAATAATTGTCTGCTCTTTTAACGTAATTACCTACCAGGTAAGAAGGGGAAATGCATTTCAACTCACCACCTTGCGTATATACAGGGTGAGTCATGAGCAATGCGACAAAATGCTAGGGCGTGTAGGTTGCGTTGAGACAAGAAAAAAATCGTATGGGAGGGGGGGTCTATTCCCCTCCGTTTAGCCGGGAGGGGCAATTTTCGAAAAAACTGACTTAAAATGGGAAACAAATTATTTAAAATCAACGGCTCATTCACAATGCTGTGCGATACGTTTTTAAAAAGCCATTAACTTTTTCTTTCATTCTGTGTTTAAATAATTCTATTCAAAGAAATAGTTTTTGAAATATTAATTTTCAAAGTCAAAATTTTGAAAAAAAAAATTGAAAAAAAAATTTCAAATTCATTTTTTCAAAATTGTACGTAATTAAGTGCTAATTTTAATTTCAAAATTCAATGGTGTTATTAATTTTAAGTCTAAATAAGAAAACCGGATGCAAAAATTTTATGTCGTTCTCAAGAAATTAAAAAAAAACCAAAACCACCTTTTTCTAAGAAAAACATTTATTTTTATTGTAACGAAGTCATGAGTCATGAGCAATGCGACAAAATGCTAGGGCGTGTAGGTTGCGTTGAGACAAGAAAAAAATCGTATGGGAGGGGGGGTCTATTCCCCTCCGTTTAGCCGGGAGGGGCAATTTTCGAAAAAACTGACTTAAAATGGGAAACAAATTATTTAAAATCAACGGCTTCATTCACAATGCTGTGCGATACGTTTTTAAAAAGCCAATAACTTTTTCTTTCATTCTGTGTTTAAATAATTCTATTCAAAGAAATAGTTTTTGAAATATTAATTTTCAAAGTCAAAATTTTGAAAAAAAAAAATTGAAAAAAAAAATTTCAAATTCATTTTTTCAAAATTTTACGTAATTAAGTGCTAATTTTAATTTCAAAATTCAATGGTGTTATTAATTTTAAGTCTAAATAAGAAAACCGGATGCAAAAATTTTATGTCGTTCTCAAGAAATTAAAAAAAAACCAAAACCACCTTTTTCTAAGAAAAACATTTATTTTTATTGTAACGAAGCAATTTATTTATTTATTTAGCATTAATCTTAGTTTTTTTACTTTTTTTTAATTGGAGTTTTATGAGAACGTAATAAAATTAAATAGTATTGGAATAACCCTGGATTAATATTATTTTCATTGATAACTTCTGAAAACTGACCTGTCAATATTTTTGCCTTGGCCTGCCCGCAGCCCATGGGTTCTACCTGTTATGGGGACAATAGGGATAATCATACCTGCAATTCCTACGAGACCTTTTACCCGATTTATTAGACAGCGTTCCATTGGTTATAGCAGATACTTTAATCTACCAACAAGATGGTAGTCCAGCACACTACAGCTTACAGGTGAGAAACTGGCTGGATGATCATTTTAGTGACCGTTGGATCGGAAGAAGGGGCCCCACGGAATGGCCACCTAGGTCACCAGATTTAACTCCCCTAGATTTCTATGCATGGGGATTTATGAAGAATCATGTTTACGAAGTGGAAATAGTATCATTGGAACAACTGAAGGAACGAATTGAAGTCGCTGGAGTCAAATTGCAGGAAAATTTGTCAAGCATAAACTTATGTGAAGCCATTACAAGGAGATATAATATATGCCTTCTAAACAATGGAGATCATATCGAGAATTTTTTATAAGTACTTCCAATAAAAAACATAGTAAAAATAAAAGGAATAAAAAAAACTAAAAAAACTAAGATTAATGCTTCTTAAATTGCTTCGTTACAATAAAAATAAATGTTTTTCTTAGAAAAAGGTGGTTTTGGTTTTTTTTTAATTTCTTGAGAACAACATAAAATTTTTGCATCCGGTTTTCTTATTTAGACTTAAAATTAATAACAGCATTGAATTTTGAAATTAAAATTAGCACTTAATTACGTAAAATTTTGAAAAAAATGAATTTGAAATTTTTTTTTCAATTTTTTTTTTCAAAATTTTGACTTTGAAAATTAATATTTCAAAAACTATTTCTTTGAATAGAATTATTTAAACACAGAATGAAAGAAAAAGTTATTGGCTTTTCAAAAACGTATCGCACAGCATTGTGAATGAAGCCGTTAATTTTAAATAATTTTTTTCCCATTTTAAGTCAGTTTTTTCGAAAATTGCCCCTCCCGGCTAAACGGAGGGGAATAGACCCCCCCTCCCATACGATTTTTTTCTTGTATCAACGCAACCTACACGCCCTAGCATTTTGTCGCATTGCTCATGACTCACCCTGTATACAGGGTGAGTCATGAGCAATGCGACAAAATGCTAGGGCGTGTAGGATGCGTTGAGACAAGAAAAAAATCGTATGGGAGGGGGGGTTCTATTCCCCTCCGTTTAGCCGGGAGGGGCAATTTTCGAAAAAACTGACTTAAAATGGGAAATTTTTTTTTTTAAATCAACGGCTTCATTCACAATGCTGTGCGATACGTTTTTGAAAAGCCAATAACTTTTTCTTTCATTCTGTGTTTAAATAAATCTATTCTAAGAAAGAGTTTTTGAAATATTAATTTTCAAAGTCAAAATTTTGAAAAAAAAAATTGAAAAAAGAATTTCAAATTCATTTTTTTCAAAATTTTACGTAATTAAGTGCTAATTTTAATTTCAAAATTCAATGCTGTTATTAATTTTAAGTCAAAAACAGAAAACCGGATGCCAAAATATATCTTAGTTTTTGAGAAATTAAAAAAAAATTAAAAGTAAAACTTGTAAGTAAAGTAAAAAGTTAATTCGTTTTTTTTTATTATTTGATTAAAATCGGATGGTATGTAAAAAAAAATAAAAAAGGGATAATTCCCTAATTAATAATTGACCTGAGCAGGTCAAATTTGGGAAAACCAAAAAAAAAAAGTGTTTTTCTTGGAAAAAAATACTTCTAGTTTTTCTTAATTTCTCAAAAACTAAGACACATTTTGGCATCCGGTTTCCTGTTTTTGACTAAAAATTAATAAAAGCATTGAATTTTGAAATTAAAATTAGCACTTAATTACGTAAAATTTTGAAAAAAATGAATTTGAAATTTTTTTTCAATTTTTTTTTTCAAAATTTTGACTTTGAAAATTAATATTTCAAAAACTATTTCTTAGAATAGATTTATTTAACCACAGAATGAAAGAAAAAGTTATTGGCTTTTCAAAAACGTATCGCACAGCATTGTGAATGAAGCCGTTGATTTTAAATAATTTTTTTCCCATTTTAAGTCAGTTTTTTCGAAAATTGCCCCTCCCGGCTAAACGGAGGGGAATAGACCCCCCCCTCCCATACGATTTTTTTCTTGTCTCAACGCAACCTACACGCCCTAGCATTTTGTCGCATTGCTCATGACTCACCCTGTATATATTTGTAGATATTTTGATGATTTTTGATCTTTATTAAAACTATATTACTATATTACAACAACATTTAAATAACTTTTTACTTTCCTTAGCTCTGTTGTTTAAATTCATTTTGTGTATATTTCTTTGGTTTTGATATTGATGGGATTTGTGGGAGGTGTAAACCACCAACTTTTTGAATTTTGATTCTTTTTCGTGAATTTCGTTTGTCGAGTCAGTTTGCAATATTGATTGCACGTATGTATAAGAACGGTTTAGTATCAATTCTAGAAGCTAGAGCGTCTCCCTTATCCATTACTGGGTTAAGTCTTTAAATAAAGAATTGATACAAACGATATTCGTTTGTTCGATGTAGATTTTTGTCGCGTTTAGTATTCAAATTGTAAAAATTAATTTTTACAACCTCTTGTTTATGGAGCCTGAACAAGGTCATTTGTTTGCGAGGTAAATTTAAATCGTGTCGGGAGAATCTTGAAGATTCATTTTTTTTAAAAACATTTTTGGAATACGAAGACCTCTCATACGAAGTTTAAAATTTATATTTTTTTGAAGATTTTTAGAAGATTTTGAGATTAAATAAGTAATGTCAGTCCGATGTATTTTAATTTTTACATGATCACTTTTAAGAATATTTTTGAGATTCAGTAGTTTTTTATGATGAAAGATTTAATGTTAGTAATAAGCTTATGAAGAAATAAAATTGTTTAAGGAATTCAATATAACAGAATTTCTTAGTTTCTCTTGGTGCAGTTTTTGAGATGAGATTGAAGTTAAATCTCAGGGAAGTACATTTCAGTTTTAGAACTTTTTCAGTTTTCGTCATGGCAGTTTGAGAAGTATAAGGAACGGAGTCGTGGAGGGGATCTCTTTTGCGTCGAAGAGAACAACCAACAACAGCAACAACAACAACAACAATGGCAACAACAATTATGCAGAGTATAGGAACATTCTTCACTAGTCGGTATGAGTTAGTGGGATGTTTCCTCAATCGGAATTGCGTCATAAGGGAAGATATCTGTTAGTACTTACTGGCAGAATCTTTTGGTCGGGTAGATAGGCACTGTGGAGGATCTTAATAACACCTGATTCTCCCACATAAAATTGTTCTTTTGAAATTCTGAGCGTGTAAGAACATGGAGGGTAGGGCGAAGTAGCTCATTAGGATAAGTCCCTCTTTATTCTTGGTTTATGAATCTGTCCGCTGGTGATAATTTTACTTTTCAATCTTTTCAACACTTTTTCAACATATATTTGTTTTCACTTTTCACTATTTTCTTTGGACATGAAAGTCCCAATTGAAGCAATATTAATCAAATTCGAGTCAGTTAATACCTTGATTCCAGGTCAACTATGGTAATACCAGCTTTCTTCTCCTGTAGCAAAGACTCGCGACCCTTAGCACGTTGAGCTAGTTGAGGTGGATGAGAAGGACCTGAAGCAGCAGTCAAGAGTTAGCCACCCCTATTCGTTCCGGCTTGGATGTGCTCCTTTTGTCGAAGGGAGTATTAAAAGTCGTGAAGGGATAGGTTTAAGAATCCTTGTCCATTTTAATTTTCTTTTGGTTTTGATGAATTTTCTCGTTAAAGTACACCTTCTTATATACAGGGTGGAGGTGTTAACCACTTTTCACAGACAACTATACAACTTAGAGAAGATTCTGGCAAAACTCAAAGTTCGTTTGAGGATTATGTTCGCAACATAATTCACCCTTTATCAGAAGTAAGGTCAAGGAGTTTTTCCAAATGGTAAAAAACTGTGTATATGTCACCTAGGTACACACATCCTTTCTTCGAATGATGACCGGACAGGAGATACAGTGGGATGGTTTCACACTTTGCGAGTTGAGGCAAGTGGTGAAACAGTACCATGTTGATATCCTTTCTGCTTATCATTTGAAGGAATTTAAATTTTTTGTAGTATGATTCTGAGACACCAAGTGGTCTATCAATAATGAACGTGTGAGTTCTGGGGATCTTTTTGTGGTTCATTCGTGTGAATGATGAGTAAGGGAGTTATGTCGGATGTCCTTAGGCGAAATACAATCGGATAGTGGCCGAACCCAGTCAGATCTAAAGGTGTACAGGATAATCACGAAGTTCGATGGTGGATGAAGTGTTCCTGAAGGAAAGATAAGAAGAACCTTCATGCTTCAATCCTTAAGAGTGTCGACCTAAAGAGGCGAGGTTAAAGAAGAATTCTCTTGTCACATGGACACTTTCCCCACAAGTGGAACGAAGAAAGGACCTACACTACCTGATCAAAACTGGACTCAGTCGCCTGAAGACCTGTATGAGTCATTGGAATTTCCCCTCTAGGTAACTGGACAATTCTTTTCATTTGTGATCCCATCACCCACTAGAACCACTTTCTTTCGTCACGATAAATTCCTTAAAGTAGATTAACTTGGAATCTCAAACCTTCATCGTAAACTTTATTTCTGACGCCGTTGTCCTTTTACCGTTGGTAGCACACTCCTAAGTAGCCAAGTGAGAGAAAGTTAAGATGTAGTTTAGTTAGCAGACTTTTGAGAGAAGTATGTTATTATTGAATGCTGTTGGTTCGTGGCTAAGGATGATTAGTATCTCGAGTACTAGAGAGGTGACATGTCAGAAGTAAGAGACGATGTTTCGACAAGGATTTCTTTTACGATTAAGGGAAGAGAATCTCATGGTCTTAGTAGGTACTGTTATAATTTCTTCATTCATGGAACGTCATAAAGTAACGAGGCTTCATTAATGGGTGGAAACTTAGGGGTCAACAGATTAGTAGAGCAGTTTGTTGAACTCGGAGTTTAATCCCATTGTCGACGCGTTGTTTGGTGATGATGGTTAAGCCTGGTTCACTTTTTTTTTGTAACTACCATTACAAAATGGCATCTGAATGTGGGGACCCGATAATTTGGCATTGACATACTTTTCTAGTAGTTGTCGAACTGATAGGAAGTTGAAGTTAATTTTAAGATTGTCAGTCCCAGTTGACACATTGTATCATGATGACTATTAAGTACTCTCATTCTCGACTCATTAATTGTAATTTACATTACATGATGGTTGATCATGCCATTAGTAGGTTGCTTGCAACTAAACGGGACTCACACGACACCTCCCGAGCATGCCGGTTCCATTTGAGAACCATCGCGTTTATAAAGAAAGATTAAAAGTAACTTGTGTTTTTTTATAATACGCAGATAGAAGGAATCAACTTGAAAAGGAATTATTTGAAAACTATGAAAAAAAAACATTCGAAGGCAATATTAAAATTATTTGAAAGTAAAAATGTGAAATTTTAAAATTTAATTGTGAAAGTAGATAAGAAAGCAATACGGAAAATTATATAAAAATAAAATTGTAAATTCGAAGCAATCCGAAAAAAAATTTGATATTGCAATAACTGCGAAAAACTGTCACGAACCGAACAACAATTCAAATGAAATATATTATTGTAAAAAAAAAAAATTAAGAGCTATTCTGCCACTAACTTTGTAAAAGCCCTAACTACATTTCACTTTTCGAATTAATGTTGATTTTATTCAGCTGGGTTTCTTGAATGATATTTTCAGTAGGTAGGTATACTGCGGTGCGTAATCATACAATGTATGTATGTGAATTCGGTGGGTATGATGATGGAAGAAAAAGGTGTAACTGCGTTACAGGGGGAATGTAACGCAGTTACACCTTTTTCTTCCATTCTTCGAAAAACGAGAACCTTCTCGTCACGGCTCATACGGCATGAAAAAAAAAATCAAATAATTAAAACAGGAATTTTTCTTTTAATTCATGTTTTTTTTTTCAATTCAGAATATATGTTTTCTTTGTTTTTTTTTTTCTAATTTATTTTTAAATTAAAGTTAAGGAATTCATTTCATAAAGGTTAACTTAATGTTCAGTCTAAAAATTAATATGAACGGAGGTTTCTCTTCTATCTGACGGTGGGATTTTCTTTTTTACTGGCGGCGGCGGTGGTATAACGATTGCTCCTTTAGAAAAAGCGGTTCGTGGCTTTGGCATGGTTTGGTTCCAAGGTCTCGTTGGCGGAGTGGACAAAGTTTGTCGGAAAGACAATCGCGGTGTTGCACAATCTAGGATAGACCAATTGTTCTCTGCTCTTGGTCGTTACTTCTGGATTTTAGACAGGCTACTCATAGCGATCAGGAGGTCGTGGATTGATACGACTTATACTTTTCCTGTGCTTACTCTCATTATATTTCGGCTCGACGTTAACTCGTTTGAGAGCTCTCGGTTTGATAAGAGCAGTCGACCGCAGTTGTGCGCAGGGATCCAGAGTAAGAACACCTGGCTGGTCTCTAATACATTGATGAACTGCAAACTTCCTTACGGCAGCGGATGCGGTAGAAGTAGAACATTTCTCCCTGGCTGCTGCTCTTCGGTTTATGTTCCCGGTTCGGGTGACGGCGGTAGCTTGATGACTGCAGCTTCGGGATGGTTGGATGATTTTATCCATTACAGACATTTATATTTTAATGCTGAACAGATTTTCGGGAAAAGTCCCCCCCACCGTTTAACAGAATAGAGTTCTTTTTTGTTGCAAGCACATTTTAACTAAAATGGCTTGGGAATTTTTGTATAAATAAGGAATTTTCCATTAAAGAATAGGGGACGCATATAGGCTTATTCACTATGTAACTATTCTCCCGTACAGATGGAGAATAGGAAATTTTAATAAATTAGGCTCAAAGTTTCTTACAGAACTAGAATTATATTGACGTTCCCGCGCTGGCTCTTAGGATTTGGTCCTCTTTGTCCCTATTTTTTGAATTACAAGGTATTCGGGATCCGACAGTATCATTGACTGGCGGTTTGTTACAGGCGTTTCTAGGGCCCTCTAGCAATGTCAATTTTCCTTTTTTTTTTTATTAAACGCAGGATTAATGAACCCATTATTTGTACTATAAAAAATTAAGTTCTTAGCCCGTGTGCCAATTGCGTTGAAATTTTATCCATTGGCTAATTGTTGACGTTGTGGAGGTGAATTATTGTTTAGCTTTTCAGTATATCTGGATCAAATGTGATTTTTTAACACATGCTTGCTTTTTCAATTTCCCTACAAGAATTGAAAAATGTCCCTTTCTTATTCCTTGGTACGGAGAAATGTAAATTTGTTTTGGAAAAAAATTAAAAACAAAGAACGCAGCATATAAGAAAGTTCTTAGCTGATTCTAAAATGGTATCAACCATCCGATTCGGTTCAGTAGTTTAGAAGGTATGGTCCCGATTAGCATTTTCAACGTATATGGTACCTACATTTTGTAAATCCTATGAATTTTATTTTTGTTTTGAACTAAATAATATCACTATTATTCACAATGTTTTCGCACAATATTACTTCCGTACTTGGCCCGCGTTGGGCGCCAATTATATTTATCAAAGGTAAAAAGTCATAAAATAGAGAAAAAATTAAAGCTGAACGAAAACAAGTACCAAATGGGCTTGCAGCAGGTTCAATTTTTTGGAAAATCTTAAATAGAGGCGATCTAGAAAATCATGATGTCTCAGAACCCTAGAAGGATACCCATAGATTTTTGGGACTTAACACCTTTCTATCAAGATTTTTGCGATGTTTATCAGAAATCGCAGAGCCACTTCGAAAAATAACTCGCAATGAAGCAAAGTGGGAATGGGGCCATGATCAAAATACAGCATTTGAAAAATTAAAAACACTTATTTTACAATCAGTAATTTTGAAGTACTTTGACATATCAAAGCCAGTGATTATATAATATGATGCCAGTTCAAATTGATAGTGCAGCTCACTACTTTAAGTCGAACACCCTCTGGCTTTTGTTTCTGAAGTTTTAACAGCCACCGAACAACAATATGCACAGATTGAAACTCTTGTGATTCTATTTGCATATACAAGAAGTTTAACCAATAAATCTGTGACAAAACAAATTTCATAGTGCAATCTGATCATCAACCGCTTTTTAAAAAAGTCATTTTGCGGTCTCTTGCAACGTTATGATTTAAACATAATCTACAAAAAAGGAAGCGAGATAATTTCCGCTGATATGTTGTCACACGCTTTTTTAATTAATGAATGAATTATCGGTATTAAATACGGTCAGCGAAATGAAAATCAAAGACTCGAGAATTTTCGAGTTCCAAGAACAAACAAAAGACAAAGAGGATACAATACTTCAAGAGGTTCTAACTTTTGTTAGTGACCTGGTATTCGAAAGCATATTCCTGATGATATTGTAACTATAAAGAACAATTGACTGTCCAGAATGGATTATTATTGAAGTGTAATAGAATCGAGACCGGATACAAATAAATTTTTTCCAGAGGTACAGTACAACTGAGAAGAAGTAAGACCAAATATTTTCACGACAGAAAGTGTAAACAACTGCCAAAGTTGGAGTTTGGACTGGATGTATGGGTACAACTTCGCAACAAGCCAAGCAATAAAGAGTGAACAAAAGGTACTTTTTTTTTTATACACTATCAGATCCTGTTCATAAGGAGCTAAGAGCAAGCTTCAGCTTATGAATAAAGATTTGCCAACACATTATATGTGTTCCACTGGCTCATCATTTAGTGCTGGTGTTAATTGTTAGTAAAGTTAAACAAATGACTACAATAACACAAGCACTATAATACAATAAAACATATAATTTAACAATACAAAATACATAAAACATGAACTAAAAGCGTGGAGCACTGGTTTTAAGTACATTATTAAGATTTATTTTATTGTCATTAAAATCAATCATTTTAGAATTTAAATTGAAAAGCCTGCACATGCGGGTAAGCGGCTCATTTATACCATAATTAGTCCGATGGTGTGGACAATGTAGGAGCTCAAGGCTACGCAGATGGTGAGCACCCCCACGATAATTGAGTCCAACACAAGAAAGTAGATCAGGTGCATCTAATGCGCCCGAAAGAAGTTGGTGGATAAAAACTATATCGTTATTTACACGCCTCTGTAACAAGGACTGAATGTGTAGAAGCTGAATTCGGTGTTCATAAGGTGGAAGGTTATAAGGATCTGTCCAGGGAAGACCTTTTAAGGCAAAACGAACAAAATTATGCTGAAACTGTTACTAGTGTTTCCTCAGATTGTCAAGCTGTTGTCAGAGTTGACGACGTCGATCATATTTGGAATCGCCAACACGTTCGATAGACCCAATTTTTTTTTTCGCCTTGACAAAGTCTCCAGCTTTTTTTTTGTTTTGCATTTTATGTGAATCACCTTGTACTAGTGATGAATAAGTGGATTTGTGAAAAAAATTGGGGGTGAATATCACCTGAGCTAATTGACTTAGAACTATGGTGTGGTAATGTAAAATGTTGATTTTTATATGGTCTATCATAATACCGACTATTTTTTTTTTGGCTGGCTAAAATAAGATTAGCCCAAATTTTTATGGAAAGTTCAAAAATTAATTACATTTATTTATATTTTTAATTTTGATAGTTCTACTTCTCAAAGCTTAGCTGATAAATAAATGACGAGTTAAATTATTTTACTGTGGTTTCTTACCTGTTTCCACTCATCCAAATGTTTTTCGATATGATCAGTAAGCGTTTCGAAATGTTCTGGAAAACCACTAGAGAGAGTTTCAACATTCTCCCAATTTTGTTCTGCTATCCATTCAGCAGGACAGTGTTGTTTGCTTTTTGTTGATGAATCCGATCCCATTATAAAAAAGTCAAGTTCATTCTGTGAGAGACGTCCATCACTTTGTTCTAATTTTGTAACTAATTGAAATGAAAATAGAAGTTTATGTCTTCCAAAAATTCCGATACAACCAAAAGAGTAAACATTCTCAGTTAAAGTTTTGATAATATTATAAATTCGTTTTGAGAGCATAGAATCAGGAATCGATTTTCTTAGTGAATATTTGAACACATCGAGAAATGAATTAAGGGCGAATTGGTACATTGAATTTACAGCTGCCATATCAGATAATGTAAAGAAGAGTACTGCTCCGCGCTTAGCAACAGGTCGGTAGTTATTTCGCAGTTTTTCAATATCAAGTACGTTTTCAGTTGACAGTTTTATTTGCTTAGCTATTGCAGTTGTCCTAGCTTTGGTATTTTCTAAAGTTTTTATCAACTCAGTGTTGTCTAACATGTTTTCAGTGCACGTGGCGAGCTCACGAAGTAAAGATTCTTCTAACTGCTGTAGCAGTTTCTTGTTTTCACTTGTCTTAACAATAAGAGCTGCACGTTGCTCCTCCAAATCTGGCCGTTCACTTTGAACAACAACACTTAAAAGTTGATTTTCAAGTCCTTCATTTGTTACATTGTAATTCACAACCATAGCTTTTGCATAAACTGCTGGATCAAACACCGGATTGGAAAATTTCGTTGTTAGATACATGCGAAAATTTTCGTCATAATCTATTTCTCGATTCGCAAGTACAAAAAACTTTCGACCAGCTACAAAAGTAAAGTTTTTCTCTAATATTTGATATATTACTGGGTCAATGTGGTCATCAACGTCTTGAATAAGCAAAGGAATTCCGTACATTATAGAAGATTCTACTTGTTTCAAAAAATCCGAATCGTCGAAGGATACAACTCTAAGGTTATTTTGTGTCTCCATTTGTTTAATCCATTGAAGAGCTTGTTGCTGAGGGTCAATGCAAAGCGGAAAACGAGATGATCGTCTAGTTAGAATTCCATTTTGAATAGAGAACTCATCCGGTGGCAAGCCATTCGATATCCAATCAGCGATTTGTACTTCTGTGGAAAGGCAAGTTGCTAGATTGAAGTCATCTGAAATGGGGATCTCACGGCTTTTCAAATCTTTAAACCAATCCAAGTAAAGCATCATTCTTCGAAATTCCCACGAAAAAGCTCCGGTATATGCCAAAAACGATGAGCAAATAAGGCACTGACCTGCTAATTTGGATTTTTGTTCACCGTATACTAGAAGAGCTTCACTCCATCTCATACGCTCGGAAGTCAATCCACTGATTAGCTTACCTGAAGCAATCTTTTAAGAGATAATTTTTTTGTTAAACACAAATAAATACAAAAATTAAAAAAATTTAGTTTAGAGAAAAAGCGTTCAATAGAAAAATGTTTACGTAAATATATTAATTAAAAGCAGTTACTTATTTGATGTTTAAGTTATATAGTAACTTACCAATCTTCCTTCCGCTTGGTTCATCATTTCGGTCAGCATTTTCGTTTGCATTATTGACTCTGCATAATTGCTGTTTAGTAAGGTGATTGTATCTTCTAGTTGAGCTACTTCATTATTCAACTTATAAAGAATTTTGATTTGAAGTTCTTGTTCTTGTACCAAATAATCAACGCGTTCCTTCTTAGGTTTAACTTCTCTAAAAACTTCAAAAAAAGAAATAACTGCACGTACAAAACCCAAAAGCCCTGCACCAGCTTGGGAAACCTTGTCCATTTCATCAAGGCCAGTTGTTGATTTCATATGAGCTCGACATGCATTGATTTGTCTTGCTGTAAGCACTTCGCAATCCATTTCCACTAGACTTCTAAGGAAATTTACATCGGACATCATTCCTTTAGCAGATTTCCAATTTATTTCCTTGAATCCTTTAAGAATTGCAACACATTCAGAAACAACCTGCACTTGCGGGGGTGGAGTCGCAAAAGAACGGATTTCAGTTATTTGACTTTTATCGAGATTAGATAAGGCTCGTCTTGCTTCCTCCAAAGCCGGCATTGCCTCAGCCAAGGCCTCCTCAGCATCAGATTTTTCAATGGCAATTTGTTTGCTTTTAATTTCTAATTCTATAGATTTTTCTGATGCTTCCACCTTTTTGATGTTTGCCTTTCGAGTTGAAGATTCAATATCAGCAACCATCACTGCACAACTTTTCGATGCGGCTTCAACATTTCGCTTTTGTTCGTTTACTATTATTCGTAGTTGATTGATTTGTTCGGCAGCGTCGTCAATTTTTACAATGCCTTCTCGAAGACGATTGCATTGAGCTAAGACAAAGTTGTTTTCTTGTTCTATAACAAAAAGAAAATAATATTTACCAAACAATAACGGCTATATTGAATGTTTTGAATCAAAGAAAATTCTATAAAATTTCTATTTCAAAATTTTTCCAGAATCGGAAATAATAAATGTAACAAGCAGTTCATTAAACTGAAAAAACCTAGTTTTGTGACTTCTAAACTTGTTTTGTTTATTTTTCATACTATTGATCGACGCAAAACGAGAATTTTGAAACAAGACACATTATTAATATTAGAAACGATGGCATGTAATGCAGTTTTTAGTGAATTAGGATTAATGAATGAAGGAGAAAAAAACGTTCGTACATGCTGCGAAGCCATGCAGAAATAAAGAAAGTGGTGACCTCAAACTAAAATTTAAACTAAAATTTTTACAAAATCATTCAAAAAAATGAAGATGCTTTTCGAAATCAGTTTGCTGTAAAAGCCTGTGAATCAGAGCGGGGAAAATTATACAGTCATTTAAACTTTAACTTGTGTGATAAAAATTATTTTCGAGCCACCCTAAAAGCCAAAGGCATTTCTTTAATATTTAAATCAAGATGTGAGCTTTTAAATCGTAATGGATGCCCGTATAACGGAAAATTCGATCAGTTCTGCAATCTATGCAACTTCAAAGCTAAAGAAGACGTTTTCCATTTTATTAGCATTTGTCCAATCTTTAACCTGATTAGAACCACACACTTTGAAAAACTGACAATATCAAAGTAGGAAACGATAAAAATATTGAATGAATGAAACTGGATGAAACTTATTAATTTTCTGAAGGATAGCTACAAATTTAGGATGCTGCTTATTTCAGAATTTGCATGAAAACATTCATAAGACACAAAATTATTTTTTCTTATCTTTAAAGTATAAAGTAATCACCTTTATTGCGATAGGCGTTCAACGCCATATAAAAAAACGACAAAATGATTTTGCATTACGTAAGGCGTTCAACGACAATAGGCGTTTTTGTTTTGTGGAATACGATTTATAAGTGACATTTGTCGTAATAGACAATTTTTTTGTATTACGATAGTCGTTTTTAAATCAAAAACGTCTTTAAAAACGCCAAATTTTGTCGTTCAAGAATTTGCAAACGACAGAGCCAAAAATACTCCCAAACTGTAAGTTTTAATTTTTTGTTCTTGTTTTTATAGTTGTAACCAGTTTCTTATTGGTCTCACGGAACAAAAAGAACGATGAATTCGCTAAAATTTAACAAAAGGGAGTTTTTGAAGTTGAAGTTTTAGGTCTCAAAATATCGCCATATACCAATTATTATTTCTTGAAAACTGCTCTAGATTTTGATGAAATTTGACATGAGTAATGTACTACTAAAACCCTTCAGATAATTAAAGCCGGTATTCTTAGAAAATAGTATTAAAGGTACATGCTAACTGTTTTTTTTTTAATTTTGAGTTTCTCTTTAAGCACTCAACATATCTTAATGAAATTTTATTTCTAAAGAGGCGTATTTTTTTTTTTTAAACTGGATGGACATATGTACGATTTTGGTTAAAATTGTACTGTAATACCTTTATCAAAATTGATGGCATACCACGCTTTTTTCGGAAAACTCTCGGTTGTTAGAAATTAATTTAAAATTTTTGTTATATATGTAGGTATATTTTTTAAATTTTTTTAAATTAAATTAATTATTTCATGTTAAATAATTGAGTGACAAATTACAAAATCCAAGAGAACCCTCGAGAACCAGTCGTGCCTTTTTTCATTAACCTCTTAGGTATTTTGTCACAAGAGCAAATTTGTGCGACACGGACGTGCCTTTTATATTTGTGGTTCTGATTAGAACCAAACACTTTGAAAAACTGACAATATCAAAGTAGGAAACGATAAAAATATTGAATGAATGAAACTGGATGAAACTTATTAATTTTCTGAAGGATAGCTACAAATTTAGGATCCTGCTTATTTCAGAATTTGCATGAAAACATTCATAAGACACAAAATTATTTTTTCTTATCTCTAAAGTATAAAGTAATCACCCTTATTGCGATAGGCGTTCAACGCCATATAAAAAACGACAAAATGATTTTGCATTACGTAAGGCGTTCAACGACAATAGGCGTTTTTTGTTTTGTGGAATACATTTTATAAGTGACATTAAATTTGTCGTAATAGAGAATTTTTTTGTATTACGATAGTCGTTTTTAAATCAAAAACGTCTTTAAAAACGCCAAATTTTGTCGTTCAAGAATTTGCAAACGACAGAGCCAAAAATACTCCCAAACTGTAAGTTTTATTTTTTTGTTCTTGTTTTTATAGTTGTAACCAGTTTCTTATTGGTCTCACGGAACAAAAAGAACGATGAATTCGCTAAAATTTAACAAAAGGGAGTTTTTGAAGTTGAAGTTTTAGGTCTCAAAATATCGCCATGTACCAATTATTATTTCTTGAAAACTGCTCTAGATTTTGATGAAATTTGACATGAGTAATGTAGTACTAAAACCCTTCAGATAATTAAAGCCGGTATTCTTAGAAAATAGTATTAAAGGTACATGCTAACTGTTTTTTTTTTTTAATTTTGAGTTTCTCTTTAAGCACTCAACATATCTTAATGAAATTTTATTTCTAAAGAGGCGTGTTTTATTTTTTTTTTAAACTGGATGGACATATGTACGATTTTGGTAAAAAATGTACTGTAATTTGGTAAAAATTGTACTGTAATACCTTTATCAAAATTGATGGCATACCACGATTTTTTCGGAAAACTCTGGGTTGTTAGAAATCAATTTAAAATTTTTGTTATATAATATGTATACTTTTTAAAATTTTTTAAATTAAATTAATTATTTCATGTTAAATAATTGAGTGACAAATTACAAAATCCAAGAGAACCCTCGAGAACCAGTCGTGCCTTTTTTCATTAACCTCTTAGGTAATTTGTCACAAGAGCAAATTTGTGCGACACGGACGTGCCTTTTATATTTGTCGTTCTTATCATCTTCACAGCTGCTATGTTATTAATATACTCATTTACAAAAATATATGTTTCAAAAATGATTTTGAATAAAAAACCGAGCTGTCCTGAGAATAAAAACTTCTTATGAAAATTAAAACATTAGAAAATTGTTAAGTTTTTGTGTCTGTATTGTCATTTTTTAATTATCAAAAGCAAAAATGTTCAAAAATGATAGAATATAAATCTTCGAATCAAAATTTTCTATTTAATTTGTTGGGTCAAAATCAGCTCTCTCAATGGATCGTATGTGGAATCTAAGAGCGACGAGAAAAATGGCGTTTATGATACGCAATACCGTTTCGAAAGCGACACGACTAAAATAACGACAATTGGCGTTTAAGTGAAACGCCTATCGCAATAAGGGCAGGGCCGGACCAGCTATACGTGCAAGAGGTGCAAATGCGCAGGGCGCTTAACCCGATGGGCGCAGTGAGCAAGCATTGAAAAAGCCACTATCTAACAACCAACACATACCTACCTACTTATACCTACCTACTTTTTAATTTTAATTTTTTGTTTAATACCGCACAACAATTTTGATATCCATCATATTATAACTGCTAATTTTGAATTTAAATACAGAAATACTAACCATCCCAACACAATAATAAGTCGATACCTGCCTTTCTACCCATACCCACCCATACCCACAGTAACATAACTTTTTTGCAAAGTGCACGATTCTGTATGCCTCCAGCTCCAACAACAGAACAAACAGACACAAACTATTCTCTTTTTCAAACTGCCGACGTTATTCTCACTCACCACATTCATCGTGTGCATAAGTGAAGGCATTTATTTTATTTTCACAACCCTCCCCTATGCTATCTAACATGATAAAAAATTCTTCCACAGCAGATACAGACAGTTAACAGCGCGCAAAATCCTAACGTGCGCGCGATGTCAATTCTTTCATATGAAAACGATTTCAACAACATCACTCAAACAGCTATTTTTGGGTGAAATAGTCATACTCAATAACTTAACAGCGCGCAAAATTGAAAATTGCGCCTATGAATTAAACTTTTCCTGTTGAGTGTTTTTTTACGATTTGGTTTGGCACTGACTTCTCTTGATGAGTGCAAGTGTAGCTTTGTTCTATCGTCTGTTGAGACAAAGGGGTGAAATAAAAAAAAAAGTTTGTCGTTGATGAGTGAATCTTTTGTTTTCAGTTTCAGTGTCTCCTTTTCTCTATTGTTTTGTTCTTGCCAGGCATTGTTTTCATTAAAAAACAGGATTTTTGACAAATCTAATGACTTTATTTGTCTATGTTGGCAGTGTTCTTATTGTGGTCAAACTCAAAAACTCAAAATAAAGGAAAGGGAATCTGGGTAGGTAAATGAGAATAAAACTTGCTACGCGCAGAGACCAGTCGTGCTTACATTTTTTAGAAAGGCCGATAAATTATTATTTAGAAGAATCGAAACTTAAATCTTTTTGTATAAATTAATAAAAAGTGATATTGAAACAATCCATGCAGTGTTAATCTTAAGTTGTTCTTACATAGTTTGAACAAACTTTAAAGAATTTAGAAAAAGCGTTTTTCCTTCATAGGTACCTACATATATTTAAAAAAAGGTAAACAAAAATAGTGGTAGGTATGTAGAATAAAAAAAAAGTGAAACTGTGAAAGTGTAACTGCAAAAGTGTAACTGTGAAAGTGCTTACTGTCTCCCGAAGTGCATTTTGTTTTTATTAGTTTGATTAAAATGGAGAAAAAAAAGCCATCGGGAGCAGAAAATAGAAAACGGCGAAAAATTGTTGACGCCGACAATAAAAAGCAAGCAGGTCAGCTTTGCAAATTTTTAAAAAAGAGTGTTGATAATGGTGACGGGGTAAGTGAAAGCCATCCTACAAGTGCACCCATTTTAGATTGTTTTAATAATGGTTTTGAACCAGTTGCGGCTATGGAAGAAGTAGTGATTAGCTCAGAGGCAGACGTTTTAGCAAGCTCAGAGGCTTTTTACAAGGATCCAAGCAATTGGTCCAACTTAAACGGTGAACAAATTGTAGGAATCGTTAGTAGGGGTCCTTTCCAGGTTAGTAATTTCAGTTTTCCCAAAAATAACGGTAGAAGATTCACACAATCAAGTTACCAACGTACATTAGCTAATGGTACAATTGTCTCACGGCCTTGGTTGGTTTATTCAAAGTCCCAAGATGCTGCATATTGCTTTTGTTGTTACTTAATTGCAAAAGATAAACATTCTCATGCTTTATCAAGCAAAGGATATTCCAATTGGTCTCATTTATGCTCAGTTTTAAAGAGCCACGAGAATAGTTTATTCCATATGGAAAACTTCAAATCCTGGAGAGATTTCGAAAAGAGGTTGAAATTGAATCAAACAATGGATTCACAATTAGATATTTTAATGAGTGCTGAAACTAAGCATTGGAGAGCAGTAATTCACAGACTGTTTGTTTTAGTTAAATTTCTTGGAACTCAATCGTTAGCTTTTCGTGGATCTTCGGATCAATTGTATGAGCTGGACAATGGAAATGACTTCTTTCACCAATAACTGCAAATGAGGGGCGCAAATAGTGTAGCTTGCGCAGGGCGCTAGTTTAGCTCGGGCCGGCCCTGAATAAGGGTGAATATAAAACGTATATCATTTAGCTTAATTCTTTATATTCTATTTGAAAAGTTACCAGTCGAGATGACGGCAAAATTAAAGCTTGAAAATTCATACAAATCCTTCTAAATGTAACGAATAATAATTGTTAATAAATTAATTCATTACTTACTTAAATTCATTCATACATACTTTTAAGTTTTTAAGCTTTAGATTAAAAATAAAATTGTTTGCGTTTATACGTTCGTATATGTATGTATAATGGACATAAGTCTCTCCATTTAAGCACACAATAAAAAGTGATACTATTGTGGTTTGTGGCTTTCTGTAGTTTTGAACAAACTGTTTGAGATACCATACGAGTCTTTCAGCCAACAGTGAATAACTAGTGTATTAGAAGGTTCTATTTTGTCGGCCTTAAACAAATCGTTTATTTCTTAATCTATTAAGGTGGGTGTTCAATTGAGAGTAGGAGAGCTGCGAGCAGGTCTCGAGAGCAAACTCGTATGAGTGGACACAGTCTCGAAATTACATTACGGAGAGTCGTCTTTTTACTCTCGACATTCGAAATTTTTGAGATTAACTTGGAAGTGGACACAGGTTTGATTACTCTCGGAAACTAGCTTGCAGAATTCCAACACGTTTCGTTTTTTGAGAGCAGCTGTCTGATTGTCAACATGGCAAAATAATGGACGTCGCGACACAATTTATAAGTTCGTGTCCATTTGAGAGTGGACATTTTGCGAGCCACTGTAATACCAATATTCAAGTAGCTCCAACCTCTCTCTGGCAAAAATATCTCTCTCAGTACATCCTTCTGATAACTAGCAGAAGATATTTAATATCAAGTTGGCACGGTTATGAAAGTACTCTCATAAAATAAACTCTCGGAATTCTACCAGAGATCTCGCGGTACTTAAATATAAAAATATTACTCTTATTATGGATAGCTACCCGAGAGTTACTCTCGAGAGTTTACTGGCAAAAATACTTTCAAATGGACAGGCACCTTTTTTCCTGCATGGCTGGGTTTAGGGGATAACACCTTTATTTGAAAGGTTGACCGTTTTTAAACGGATTTGGTGGCCAATCTTATTGGAGGTTGAGGGTCGGTTTAATTTGTCCAGTATATACAGTAAACAAATTAGTTTTAAAAGTAGATACATCCCAATAATTGCCTATTCTGCAAGATGTTTCAAATAGGTTGTCTCTATCGTAATTGTCTGGTCGCCCATTTGCAGTGTGAGCGTAGTCATTACTGGACTTCCATTGGCAAGATTTACTGGATACCGCTGGTACTTGGTCGGTATTTTAAGTTCCTTAAGGGTTTGTCGGGCAGTAGTGTTTCTGAAAGATTCGATGTTATTCTGCGAGCCAAGAATCTTTAGCTCTTCGCGACAGCAAGTTACAAGGTTCGATTTTATTTCGATGGCAGAAAACGCTTTTAATGCCGCTTAGCTATCAATAAAAATGGTGATATCAGGTTGAGGTATTGCCAACATTGCAACCTGTAATGGTAGTTGTGAATTCAGAAAATAGTAATTGTTGATTCAAAGGTTAATTTACATTCCAGTCTTCCCTGCGGGAGAAAGAGATTTCAAATTGTCTAGTTTTGTCAAGCCTATTTCACCAAACCATATTACCACATAACAGATTCGGTCTAACTAAAGCTGTGTACATCCACATTATAGTTTTGTGGTTATGAACCCAGGGTTCACGTTGCAACATAAAATTATAACATTGCTTTCTTAGCTCTTTCTTTTATGTTGAGGCTCCAATTGAGTTTTCTGTCCAAGATCAGCCAAGTTATTTGGCGTGGTCAGAAGTTTTTCAGTAGAGTTCTTTCCATTGGTGGAATTCTAGATGCTGGTATTTTTCTTTTGTTAATGAAAAGAACGAGTTCAGTTTTTTTGTGGGTTTTCTGCTGGACCACAGTTTTTTGTCCAGGTATTAACCACGGCTAACCTATTATCTATTTGTTCGCTAGCAGTCGTTAGCAGTGCTAAGTCATTTGCATATGCTACTACCTTAACTCCACTGTGTTTTAACTTTGTGAGAATTTCATTCACAGCGAGTACCCAGAGTAATCGTAAGAGTACCCCACCTCTAGATTTTGAAACTTTGATTTGTATACCTCCTAACTCTGAGTTGATATATCAAAGCTGTTATTGACCTTAATGTCAACTACACATTATCCAGCTAATAATGGTGTTGTTGACATTAAGGTCTATAACAGCTTTTGTAACTTCTTCGTTCTGTAAGTTATTGAAAGCTCATTCAATAGCCAGTATTTTCTACGCTGTGCTAGCAACAGAATGAAGAGCTGTTTCTACAATTTTGCCTTCTGTATATGCAAGTTGAGCCTGAGATATAACTGCCAGATTCAGGTTGCTGCGAATATAAATTTCAATACGTAATGCTTTAAAAATTAATGAGGTAAGACTGATGGGTCAACAGCCTTTTGCTTCAGGATGACTTTATGATGTTTTCTGTATGACTCATTCTGAGGATAGCAGTTCTTCACTTCTTTTGTGTTTCCACTTTTAATTTTCTTAGACTGGATTTGTTTGCCGGTCAATATCTGTTCTTGTACGTTTGGCAACAAGTCTTTTTGTTTCTTTCCTGATCGTGCCAAGTTCTTTAGTCCACCATTGGTGTGTCTTTTTACCTTTCCCGCATGGTTTCTGTGGTCATGCTTTCTCTGATCACACACTGTCCGATTAAATAACTATAAAAACTATAAAATGTCTTTAATAACTAAAAGAAAACAAATTGCAAAACTAAACAATGCAAAATTGTTCTTAAACAATTGAAATTCAGAATATAATTGTCGAATTTTGGGTCACCGGATAAGGGTTCTTTGTTGATGGCAAATTGGCGAATGGCGATCGAATCGATCAATCTTCTCGCACCCGAAAAGCAGGTCGGTCATGGTGGGATGTACGACGTAAGTAGTTCAAATTGCATTCATTTTTAATTCATTTTTATTTTTTCATTTCCTTATATCTATCTTAATGCTAGACAAAAAATCTTAAACAACTAGCTTACCATATTAACTTAACTAACTTACTGGCCCTATGCGGGCGCTCTAAATTAAACTATGACTATACTTAAAAAATGTCTTTCGACAAAAAATAACTTATTATTAGAATTCATGATTACTTAAAACTAACGAGAAAATTATTTAAAAAAAACTCATTTTCTATATCATTTTTTAATTTTTGTAAAACTTAAAGCTACCCTTTACCTAATAAAACTAATTAAAACTAAATTAAACTAACTTAAACTACATTATATCTAATTAAAACTACTTAAAATAACATAAAAACTAGAACAGCCACCAGCAATTTTTTTTTTTTTGCATACGCATATGCACACTCGCGTACGCCCATACACATGTATATATGTTCATATACATACATACATATACATTCGCAACCGCAAGTACACACATACAAATACATTTACTTATGTACTTTTTTTTTGGTGCCACCGTCACTGTTCTACCTACTCTACTTATCTTAACCTTAGAACTATGTAAGTCGGCCAAAGCAACAATATGGTCAACTTTCCATATCACGGTGGTCACCCAACCACCAGAATTTTTTGACTTGCTTAACTAAGTCCTTTCTGTCCCGAAGGGGCACAGGTCTACTGAACCGCAGACGCTCTGCTCCGTTCCCTGAGCCGACGTCCCGATCGTAAAGAAGTCGCCGATCCACAGTCCTACGGCTGACGTGGTAGATTAACGGAACCGCCAATCTATCCTGTATCAGCCCACGACTGTCTAAATAGAGGAATGTCTCGGGCGGGATGAAACCGTTAAGACGTACACTTTCACTATACTCATCATTGGGGTAGTAAGCCCCAAAAATAAGTCCATTGGTCGAGGTCATCGCTCTTGCAATGTGACCCCAAATCAGCTTGATTAAAAAGTTATCTATCCTGTTTATATTGGCCCTGTTGTATAGAACCTCGTTGGCATAGTAATGTGTGTACTCCAATTCTTGTGTTCTGTGTAATCCAAGGCAGCGTCTAAGACACTGCCTCTCAAACACCCGAATCTTTTCCATTTGAGATGGGGCAACGTTGAACCACACAGGGCACCCATAGGCAATCATTGGCCGGATAAGGGCCATGTAGCAAATCACCTTTACTCTGCTGTCAAGGCGGCTGCTATAAAACAACCGTCTTGTCAACCCAAAGGCTCCCCTAGCTCTGGCTAGCGCAGCATCTACATGTCGATTGAAATATAGGTACTGATCTAGCCAGATGCCAAGGTACTTTACCACATCTTTACTCGCCAGTGGATGTCCACTTGGTCCAACGATCACTAGATTTCTCCAGTTCTTTCTTGTATCCCTAGAAGCCCTAGACAACGGGGTTCTAAACAGGATAGTTTCTGATTTCTGAAAGTTAATTTTTAACTTCCAGTCATCACAATATCGCTGAATCTTGTCGAAGTCACGCTGCAGAAGAATTCTGATGACTTCAACTTTTGGACCCGTTCTGTACGCTACAAGATCATCGGCATACGCAATTGAATGAGTTAGACTACCTTTCAGATCGCTGGTGTAAAAACTAAAAAGAATCGGTGAGTTCACAGCTCCTTGCTGTAGACCGTTTTTTATATCAAAAGTTGGGGTAGAAGTTGCATTGCCACTTTTGACAACAAACTTTCTACCAGTGAGCATGTCATGAAGCATATATAACAGTGGTTTACTTATGCCAAATCTAAATAGCTTCAGCCCACTTGAACAGAGCTCTATTGAGAATCTTTTCGAATACTTTACTGATACTTGGAAGAAGACTTATCGACCGAAGATTTGCCGGATTGGAGCTGTCCTTTCCCTTTTTGGGGAGAGGATGGACCACAGCTGTCTTCCAACTCACTGGATAATATGCATTATTCAATGCGTTGTTGAACAGTGTGGTATAAATGTCTATGGCTTCCTCAGGGAGATGTCGTAACACAATGTTGGGTATACCATCGACCCCCGCAGATTTCTTTTTCTTTAATGTTTGAAAAATCAACTGAAGTTCTACCTTCGAAATTAACAATGAACTGGGTCCATTTCGCTCGGCAATGGTGGCGTTTGCCAAATTTTCGTCATTGAACCCGGTGAAACCAGTATTCTCAGATCGCCATTGCGTTATGTTATTTCCAAGGTAGAAGTTGTGTAGTAAGGCTCTGTTCTCCAGGTCATGATTCGGACAAATGCTAGCATTCACCTTATACACTTGCTGGAAAGCAGCCCCCACAGCTTCTACCTTTTCCTGAGGATCTTCTATCATAAAAAAGTTATCATCGAAAACGGCACCCTCCGGATCTATTCCCGCAATCGTAAGTACGTCTTCGTTATCTGTTGTCCTCTGAAGTTTAAGACATGGAAGTTCGTTTTGATCATTTCTTCTAAATATCTTATTTATTTGGGGAAACATACTAGGGTCGCTAGAATTAACGGTCCGAATTCTGTTATCCCAATATAAGTTAATAGACAATCTATAATTTTGTTTAATCAGAACATTAATGTTTTTAATCGACGACTTCAATGTCCCAATCTCCAGATCACGTGTGTCCGTGAAACGTCTGTACAGAAGTTTCAATCTAGTCAGCAGTCCACTTTTTTGTCGGTGTAGTGCGTCGATTGTCGCGTTCTTGTATAAACCAGTAGGGTCTTGTTCCTTATATTTTGGGATTGTTCTGTCCATTGTTCGTTTTATAGTCGTATCCATTTGAGTCAGGAACCCGTCGATCTCGACGTTCGTCAGGTTTCTGTCATTTGGTGGAGAAATGTCATCGGAACGTATTTCTCTTGCCAAGGAGTTGGAAAAGCGTGGCCAACGCGTCTTACTGAAATTGTAAGAGTGCGCAGGCACATACTCATCCAACTCCAAAAGTTCGCTCGGGAGCTGTATTACGGCGGTAAATCTGCAATGGTCACTGTCGTATTCAATCGTTCGTAAAAAGTTTTTTGTATGTTGACCTACAGTGTCAGTTATTATCAGTCTTGAGTCAAGCAGGAGTAGATCCAGAAAACTACCACTTTTCGGAAAAGACGGTCTATCTGTAGCCAGAAGGTCGATCCTACACTCAACACTGTATCGACCCATCCAATTAAAAAGATGGTTCCCTCTAGGATTTTGTACTTGATTTCCCCAATCTACATGTTTGGCGTTCAAGTCCCCTGCCATGAGATAATAATTCTCATCCAAGTTCAGTCTTAAGCATTCAAAAAGTTTTTCGAGTTCTGCGATAAAATTAGCAGGCTGAGGTGCATCAGGTGCGTACACCGCGATTGCGTACATTCTTTTCCCCTGCTGGAGAGGAATGCTTCTAGCAATCCGAATCTTCGCACTTCACTATCAAATATAACCTTATGTTTAATGCCCTTTCGTATGAAGATTGCGACCCCACCCCCTTGAGAGGAGTTGGGCCGATCCCTTCTTACGATATTGTAATTTTTATTAATCAGTTTGTGTTTCTGGTTTAGCTTAGTTTCGCTAGCCATAAACACATCAGGACTTTGGTCTTGCAGCAAATGAAAGAGGTTTGCTCTACGTTCGGTCCTAATCAGCGAATTAACATTCACAGCTAGGATCTTAAAGGGTCGCTCAGGCAGCGCGCCTTTAACCATTTCGCGTTGCCGGCAGAATAGAGTAGAGGTAATCCACCCTAGCCGCCTGCTCCCTTATCTGTTTTTGCACATCGGTTAACTGACCATGAATGGTCAGCAATACCTGCATCAGATCTGCCTCTGGCACAGGAGCAGTAGGCACTTGGACCTGTTTGGCTACCTATGGTTGAGGCTGTACCGTTTTTCCCTTTCCAGACGCCATTTGGGCGTAAGAAATTGCGGGATTGACGGAAGTTGATGTCTGGCGTACTTCAGGGCGTCTCACCTCTACTGTCTTCTTTTGGTCTTTGTTTTTTTTCATTTCCTGAAACTTCGGACATCCCCGATAGTTTGCGGGGTGCCCGGAGCCTCGGCAAAGTGCACACTTTAACTGGGTCCTGTCTTCGACCCTCTCTTTTCCGAGCTTACATTCCTTACCTATCTTGTGGGAATCTCCACATTTGACACAAACTGGATCCATACCACAGTTTGCTGGCACGTGGCCGTATCCTTGGCAGTTCATGCATTGAAGCATGTCTCTCTGCCTATTTAATTTTTCCCATCTTACAATTTGGTAGTTTAGGACGGTTATACTCCTTAAACCACTCAACTTGCTTTGGGGCGAGAGCTGAACGAAGAAGAATGGTAAATTCCGTTTCTCCCGTCTGGCCTTAACTGTGGAAAACGGTCTGACCCCGATAAAATCGAGATCATCACTCGCCACTTGACGGAGCTCAGCTAAGAGTTTCTGCGAATCCGTAGAGGATTCGATACCCTTCAGGAGGACTGTTTGTAGCTTGTCTTCCTTTGGGGTGAAACTGTAGTATTCTGTCTTCGTTTGAGACAGGAGATCTTTTACTTTTTTATAATGCTCGCCCGAAGAGCAATGAATGGCGTGTCGGTCTGCGTTCAACCTTTTAATAATAAAATTTTTGCCTATGGCCGACTTACATAATTCTATTGTGTCTTTCAATTCTATTTTGAAGGTATTAATTGGTGGCACCTTACCTTTCTTTGCTGGTGGCTGTTGCTGTTGCTGCTTCTGTTGTGACTGCTGCTATTGTGTCTGCTGCTGTTGTGACTGCTCCGGTTGTCGCTGTTGTTGTAGTTTTTGCTGCTGTTGTTGCTTCTGTGTCTTTTGTTGTTGTCGTTGTTGAAGTGGTTGTTGTATTTGTTTTTTTGCTGTACTTGCGGTTGCTGCTGCTGTTGCTGGGGCTTTAGTTTTTGCGTCTGTTGAGGACGATGTTGGGGCTGCAGTTCCTGTGTCGGCTGCTTCTTTTTGTGCTGTTGATCCGGGAGAGGTTGTTGTTGCTTGTGAGGCTGCAGCATTTGTGCTGCTTTTTGTTGCTCTTGGAGCGTTTTTTGTCGTTGGCTTTCAAGAGCAACTGTGCGCTCTTTTTCCCTACGCGCTTCTTGCTTAACTTTGAGCGCTTTAACCATTTCCATGAGGGAAGAGATTTGCTCTGTCAGTGATTCGATTTTTCCCTGCTCATCTTCTGACTCTTCTGGAGGTGAAAGGTTCACCAACTCGCCACTCACGTAGTACCCCTCCCCTTCTACGGACATGTATGCAATGTCTTCGGCATCTACTTCAGTGACGTTATGTTCACATGTCTTCTTGACGGTCGCATCGTTGTTTGTTTCTTTGGCGATTTCGTCTTCAGCCTCTGCCTCGTCATCGCCCTCATGGTCATGTTCGTTGTTTTGTGTGTCGTCATCCTCATAGGAGGAGCTTTCTAAATGCCTCTGCATTTTGGCTTGAGCGGAGGCCTTAGCCAGCTTAGCTCTGGTGCTCCTATCGGCACGATTTATGAGGTGTGGCTTGTATCTAATGATACGCCTCCTCTTCTTATCCCCCTTTGAATTGGCTATGGCACCGGCTGGTGTTGATATCATGCCTTTTTCAAAGCTTGTTGTTGCAGTCGCTATGCTGCTTGTATTAGCTTCGGCACGTGCCGATGACGCTGTCTTTGTTGGCTGGGTTTCTTTGGAAGGCACCGCTACCGTAACTGCTGCTGCTGCATCACCTGATGTTCCGGCTGCTTCACTTGTTGTTGGGGGAGGATCTTTCGATGTCCCCGTTGACTTTATCATTTGCTGTTGTTCCTTCTCCTCTCGGTTTTTGTTGACCTTTTCCCAGAATTTATTTAAAAAAAAGCCCTGACCAGGGTGGGGCTCGAACCCACGCCCTTCCAGTCTGTCGTCGGCCACGCTACCCACTAGGCTAACTTGCCTTTTAAATTTTCTTGGCAAATTGCCACAAAAAATTGTGCATTGAGTGCACTTAAAGTAAAAATGAATTTAATTCAATTCGAACACACCAGAATTATTTTATACACTGTGAAAGTCGTCAACACGTCCGCACTCTTTCACAGCTGAAGATCGACTCAAGTTCAAATTGCAATTGCAATAAGAATGACATGCAGTTCTGTGTGCCTGATTTCGTTTTCAGTTGCAATCTCTTAAGATGATTGCCATGAAATTAACAAAAAAAAATTTGTTAATTCAACGGTTTCATTTATATTTTGTAAGTACATTAAAGATTTTTATATGAAATTGGCATACTTCAAATTTGGAAAAAAAGAACTTTTATTTTTAATCATTAAATTTTTTTTTTATATTTAAAAAGTGTACAAAGGATTTTGAACTTTTTTTTTTGTTTAATCTAATATAGCCCAAGAAAATTAGACAAAAAATAAGCAAAATAATTACGACAAAGCTGGATTTTTCTGGAAACCATTGTTTTGATGTCTTTAGCAAATCCCCAAAAGTCCCCGGGAAGGTATTAGTTTTTTTTTCAAATTTATCGGAAACTATGAACTTTTTAGTAAAAGTGTTAAGGTTTTAATTGTAGCTTTTATAGTCTTAATAGAAGAAGGCCTTAACGCTTTTCAACGTATCATTAACAAATTTCGAGAAAAAAGATTCAAATTTTAAGTCATTTTTTTTCTTTTTACTAGCATATGTTTTTTTTTTTTGTTTTATGTTTTTGTGGTTTTCTGATTAATCCCTAGTGTTTCTGGTTTCTGGAGTCATTAAAGTTAATGTTACAGGGATTTATTAAAATAAATTATGAACATCATCTTAAAACAATGTGCCGAATAATAAAAAGGTTCTAAACGTTTAAAATAAACAATTAACAAAACTTGCAATGTTCTTTAAAATAAATTACCAAGAAGCTTCAGAAAGGTATTTATGAAATCCAAATAATGCTTTGGAGTAAAATAATAATTCCGCCTATGTTTTCCCTTGTACTCTGCAGAATAATATGCCATCGATCCATGAACATGAACAACATGATCAACAATTTTATCGCGATGAATTTCTGTTATCTAAAACGAAAATTCAATTTAAAAAATGCCTTTTTTATATTTTTTTCTTTAAAAAACCATAGGATGCTCAGTTATAAACAGTTCTGCTACAGCAAAAAGAGCCTGTTTGGGCCAAGGAAAAATCCAATCAATTATTGTGCTACCGATAAGTCCAGGAAAGTATCTGCATCGATTTCTCAGTGATTCGTCGGTCGGAGACATGCATAACACAACATGAAGATTTTC
The DNA here is from genome assembly GCA_951217065.1 of Baccha elongata. Classification (NCBI taxonomy): domain Eukaryota; kingdom Metazoa; phylum Arthropoda; class Insecta; order Diptera; family Syrphidae; genus Baccha; species Baccha elongata. The sequence goes on along the minus strand of OX578274.1, from coordinate 70,382,974 downwards.
ATTGCACATATTAATAAAGTAGTTCCACACGGAATCTCTGAAAAATTAAAATATAAAATAAGTTGTAGAATATTTTTTTATTAAAACAAATTACCTTGCACTTGAGTGACCCGCTTCTACTGCAAAGGGATGGCAAGATCGAATTATTACATCTTTTTCATCATCAGAAAATAATGATGGTAAAACTTCAGTGGTAAGAATGGTGTTGATTAATTCCAGAAAGCTATCTTTGACAATCTATATAATTGAACGTATAATTTTAGCTGAAAATCAGGTTAGTTCATAATTCATTATTTAATAGTTCACCTCGGCAGCACATAATATAAGCACCATTTTTTTCCTATCAATTCCGGTTTGGTAGTAAAGCTTTTTTAAGTCTTCGCGAAAGGAAATTTCATTATATCCATGAGCAATTGTTAATTCAAATACTTCGCAATCTGGAATCAAAATGGAACATGTTGAATAAATTTATAATTTGCATTTCAACTCGAAAAACTAATTATTTTTATGCAATGTTTATTACATATGCCTGGTATTGTTGTTAAAATGGTGAAGTAAAACGAAAAATCCAATTCAAAACATAGAATCAAAGGTATACGGAAAATAACATTTATGGGTGAATATTTCCAAATATTAATATTTTGGGGCTCAGCTACTCAACTCGATTCTACTTTTCATTTTCGATTCTACTTATTTGACTGGTATGAAACTCGAATCAAACAGAATTATATTTTCGATTCTACTTATTTGACTGGTATGAAACTCGAATCAAACAGAATTATTCCCAAAAATATTCTAGTCCAGTCAAACCGTAGTTTCACGCTACAAAAAATATGTAAATGGATTTTTTTTCGAATTAAATGTTTTTTGGGTCGCTGAATCCGAATCTGCAGAAATCCAACAAAATTTCCTGGTGCGCGGATATCGCGAAAAACCGCAGAATTTTCGCACTTTTTTCGGTTTTATGCTAATATCTCGGAAACTATGCGTCTTAACTGAAATTCCACCCACAACAAAATTAATTAAATTAAACGAAAAATAAGCGAAATCTTGTTCGATTTTAGTACGCGTACAAAGATAACTTTAGGTTTTTGAAACATTTTAAATTAAAGCAAGTTTTTGAAAAAAATATTAATTAATCATCTATTCACGATGATTAATTGTTGTTGTTGTTGAGTTTGATCAGATGCTTTTCCAATGGAAAAAATTGGAACGAGAAAATAAATATTGGTTAATTAAAAACAGTTAAATATATATTAACAATTAAAAACAAATATGTTTACATACATTTTGTAAGCTTTTTTAATTTAAAAGGATTGCTTGCAAACACGTGTGCATAAGAACATTAGTAAAAATGTTAAAAGGATACAAAAATAGTTTGAAACATAAACTCTTGCATAATTTAAAAAAAAAATGTTTTATTCTCGTGTGGTTATATCCCAGTCGAAAAGAACAATTAAATCGCAAAGTATGATGTAGTTCTGCATTTTTGGTATGTTGTATGTACTAGTTAAGGTAGTCCTAATCCAAATTTCAACTTCGAAAAATTTGTGCTTACCACGCACCACTTATAACTTTTTGCTTTGAATGTCATAAACTTTGTTTTTTTGACGAACAAACTTCAGTATTTTCTAAAAGCTGATAACATTTCCAACAAATCAAGCCAAACTGCAGCTCTCTTAATGTTATAGGGACCAAGTTATGACTCCTCAAAGATTGTGCATTTTCCCCGAAAATTGGTAGTTTTTAAAATTGCCTCCACCCGAGTCAAAATATGTATTGGCAAAATTCCTCGTCCTTTATGAAAAAAAAGTCATAAAAACAAAGTTGTAGTTAGTGCGGTCGCAGCCAAAAACATTGGGGGGTCATAGTCATATCAACAGGGGGTCTACTTCAGTATTTCGTTCCGAAATTGAAATTTTCCGAAAACGAATAATTTGTGTGTATTTTGTTTTTATATTACAAAAACAAAACAAAATAGAATTTTTGTTTTCGAACGAATTCACTTTCGGAACAAAATACAGAGTAGACCCACAGGATTAAAAAAATTGTGACGGTGGAAATTCAGGTACATATATTCAAGGAAAAACTCTGTCAACTGTCACTTTCCTCGATTTACTGGTTTTATCTGTTCCCGTTATTGTTTTTAGCTTGTTATGACTGTATGATTCGGGGGTCTTACGCTGGTAAGATACTTTCAATTTCAATTCAATTTTCAATTCAATTTATTGTATACAAAAAAGTAATTGTACACTAAGATTAATATCTTTTGTAATGAAATCTTATATTTTATAATAAAGAATTTTATAATGATAATAATAATAATCTTTTGTAGTACATAGATTTAAGGTTAATGGAATACATAATTTTCAGTTATTTGTGTATCGAAAAATATATCTTAAAACTAAATTTAATTTAACAAAAATAATTTATTTATAAAGGCAGGAGAAAAGAAGTAGATAAGAGTTCAAAGTTAGAAAGAAGATAATAGATTTGAGTTTAAATAAGAAGCGAGAAATACTGATATTTATTTTAAATCGTGTTTCTGGGATTTAGTAGTAGTCCATTTTTTGTAGACCAAAAATAAATGTCACGAAGGCCCTCTTTTAAATCGTTGACAAGTTCATGTATTTTTGTAAGTGATCGAGCCAAGTACAATTGAACATCGTCAGCATAAAGATGTATTATTGTATATTTGCAGACAGATGGTAAATCATTAATAAAAAGACTAAAAATAATCGGACCCAGAATTGATCCTTGTGGAACACCCTGTTTTGCAAGTAAAAGCTCTGAGAAAGAATCATTAGTTACTACTCTTTGAAGTCTGTCAGCGAGATAACTTTTAAGTAGCTGTACTACAGAATTACCGAAGCCAAATAAATTATGCAATTTCCAACAAAGAATTTTGTGATTTACTTTGTCGAAAGCTTTTGAAAAATCAAGAAGACAAAGGAGCGTTACACTTTCCTTGTTGAAATCCAGTCTTATATCGTCCAATATTTTAACCGTGGCAGTGGAACAACTGTGGTTGGATCTTAATTCAGATTGTCCAGCGAACATAAGATTATTGAGAGACAAATGTTGAAGAATTTATTTTTCTATTAATCTCTCAAAGACTTTTGAAAAACATGGTAAGATACTAATCGGTCTGAAATCAGTAGCAGGCATTGGATGGATAGGCACCACTCTTGCTATTTTCCACATCTTCGGAAAGGTTGAGCATGTAATGCAGTGGTTAATTATAATTTGTGTCGGGTAAAATGCTATATAAGGTAAAATTATCTTTATACATAAATCGAAGTGGTACCCCATCTTCTCCAACAGCATTTGATTTTATAATTCTAACACAATTAAAAACATCATATTCTTCAAGAAATTTAAATTTAAAACCTGTGATCGGTTTAAGGTTTAAATCAATCATTTCAAAAAAAATTAAACTGGACTCCTCAGCGTTATTTCCAGAAAAGCAATTATTCAGTACAATAGAATCCATTTCACATTTTGAGATATTTTTTGCCCTAGAAATATCGATCTGTCGCAGATTGTTCCATAGTTTTTTTTTCGAAGGAAGAGACGTATTCAATTAGGATGCATAGAAGTTTCTTTTGGAGTTTCGTATTTCTACAGTGGACCGATTCCTTACCACCTTATAAGCAGTACAGTTGGAATTAGTCGGAAAAAGTTTCCATCAGACCACAATCACGTCCATTATCACCTTCATTTTGTGCTAGAATACTCTCTCGAAAGATCGCCACGATTAAATTGAGTACATTGTGACCGTGAGCGATCACAAAACGATCGAAATGCAATTGAAATGATGTAATCTCTTCCTTTATACCAAATTCATCGCCAGAAAAGTACTTCATATTGATTTGCCCAGGAATGCGTTTGATTGCAGTCGGAGGTTCGTCCGTTAAGATAAGCCATGGTTTAAGTAACTTGATTTCGAAAATGTTCTTGAATCCAGACTATTCCAAAGTTTCTCGAAGTTCTTTTAATCCAATTATTCCAAATTCCTGGAAAATTCTTTGAATCCCAATATTGAAAAGTTCTTAAAAGTTCTTTGAAATCTGTTCCAAATAGATATCCAAAAGTTCTTCCTCACAGGATGCAAACATAAAATATATGAGGAAAAACGAGGCTTACAAAAAAATCCAAAGCCAAAAAATTTATTTGAAAATTGAAAAAAAAATTATTATTTATTACATCAACTTTTTTGAACACGCAAAACCAAAGTTTTACTGGGCTTTCTTTGGATGGTCCCTGGGCCCGACGTGCTATTTCAGCCTCGACCAAAAAGGACCTCACAAATTGGCACCTGAGCAGGCATCCTCTTCAGGCACCACCGACCGCACCGGCCTGATTGACCTGATATCCCCGTCAAGTCCGTCCTGAAGGAGGCACAAGCAGCGCACTAAAGATCCAGCAAGAACCTTTAAAATATCCCACCGGATTCCGACCCCCAGAAGAAATATCCACGTGCAGAACCGACTCCGAAACTTCCAGCTCAGCTGCAGACATCGACCAACTTTGTGAAATGGAAGAGAGCAACCCCTACAAAAATGTTGGGTTCATCTATTTTATGAAGAAGCCTGAGCTCAGCTGCAGACATCGACCAACTTTGTGAAATGGAAGAGAGCAACCCCTACAAAAATGTTGGGTTCATCTATTTTATGAAGAAGCCTGAGCTTACTGCCATATTAATTTCCAGGAATCTGGACACCAGCGGCAACGTCCAAGCACTAAGGAAACGTCTAAACCAGCACTTGGAGGAGCTTCGGGTACATAATTGGACGTAAAATCTCTGTGCAGAGCTGGAAGAAATGGTGGAAGAAAAGGAAACAGCCGGCGGCGAAAGTATTGACAATGTAACTTTGACTGTTCCCGCATTAATGAAATTCGGGAAAGACACGAAGCAATGCAAAGAGTCATAGACGAAGAAATCGATTATTTGCAAAAAACAGGTAAAATTCGACCGTCAAAAAGCCCCTAAGTTCCTCTATCGTGCTGGTACGAAAGAAAGGGGTGTCTTGGCGAATGTGTGTGGACTTCAGACAACTAACCGAGTTATCGATCAAGGACACCTACAAATTGCCTTTCATCAAATTCAAATTACACAAACGGCTAAGGGCAAAGTTCATATCCACGATATATCTTAAACAAGTGTTGGAATTATTGAGTGACCTCTTCAATCTATTTAAAAATAGTTTGTTATGCAGGCTCAAGGTCAATAAAACGAGATGTTATAGGTTTAGCGACGTTTCGAACGTGAATACGCTCTTCTTCAGACCTTTATTCATTTATAAACAAAATGTTTTGTCAAATTAAACATATTAAAGAACATTTTTGTCAACAAAACTTACAATTAATGTTAAAAAATCCGTTATGACAACATTAAATATATAAAACACAACGATACTTATGTGTCACTGTTACTGAATAAAACATGATAAAAAGATAACAAATCAGTAATGAAATAATGAAATTAAATAAAAACAATTAATTAATTACTTTTAAATTAAAACACATTAAAATTTGTCCACAGTATAAAACTTCTCAATCCTAACACAAAAGATTAATTTAATTTTGAGTTGTTACCACTGTTATTACATTTTTCTTATTAATTGGAAATACATGTTGCAAAAATTATCACAATCAGATCGTCTATTGACTGTGTTATTTGTGTTGCTAATGTGCAACATCTCAACATCTCTAGCAACATTATTTTTGCATAGTTTCTCTCTACTTCCAATACTTTAACGTTTTCAAAGTCCAAATAGGTTGCTTAGGTAGAAAAGAGACTTCATGTTCGTCACCTCCAAACAAAAACTGAGAAGTCGTCTCTCCGGTCACCGCTCTGACATTAACACACTGGCTCCACTAGCCATGCCGATGCCCAACAACTCAACAGCAATCTAATCCACTATCCAATTCTCATTCGGTCTGTGGGCAAATTATGTCTTGTCGTTTCATTTCATAAAAAAACTTGCATCCCTTTCCCCCGTTTCTTATATCAAAAGATACAGAAGTACATTCAAAATGAAAGAGAATGACAAACATCTGAAGAAATTGCACATATACAACAAAAATTCTTAACACAGTCAATAGACGATCTGATTGTGATAATTTATGCAACATGTATAGCCAATTAATAAGAAAAATGTAATAACAGTGGTAACAACTCAAAATTAAATTAATCTTTTGTGTTAGGATTGAGAAGTTTGATACTGGGGACAAATTTTAATGTGTTTTCATTCAAAAGTAATTAATTAATTGTTTTTATTTCATTTTATTATTTCATTACTGATTTGTTATCTTTTTATCATGTTTTATTCAGTAACAGTGACACATAAGTATCGCTGTTTTTTATATATGTAATGTTGTCATAACGCATTTTTAAACATTAATTGTAAGTTTTGTTGACAAAAATGTTCTTTAATATGTTTAATTTGACAAAACATTTTGTTTATATTTTAAATGAATAAAGGCCTTTTTATCTTGAACAAGGATATTGGCAGATTACGTTGGAAGCTCGTTGCAGGCAGTATACTGCGTTCACGGCGGTCTCTGAACGAGGTTTGTTCGAGTAAAATGTAACGCCATGCATCTTACATTCACCTGGTGCAACGTTCCAACGAGCCATGACAACTTTTTTGGTTCTAGCACTGCCAATCACGTTTTTGTTAACCTGGATAATATCATCGTGATTATCAGCATATTTTCCAAGTACTTGGATCATTTAAATGAAGTATTTCGTAAACTCCGAGCAGCCAACTTAAAGATCAACCTAAAATAAATTGAAGATTATAACCAGGGTTTGGATTCTGTGGCAAATGCCTTCTTTTGCCTTTTTTTGCTTTATTTTTGCCTTTTTTATCTTAAATGCCTTTTTTTGCCTTTTTGCCATTTTCACTTTTTCTATTTTATTTGTATTAAATGGGTAAAATAAAAAAAAATTCGCACGTAAGCATATAAACGAGTCTGAGGACGACGGGCAATGAGTGCTATTCACTATGCCTCAAGCCGGACGACAGGCGTGGCAAAGTGTACAGAAGATCAAATGAGCGGTATGCACAATGCAACATCATTCCTCGAGTTGCTTATTGTGGAGGTTCCATAATGGTTTGGGGTGGCATATGATTGGGAGCCCGCACGGCGTTACATGTGGTTGAGAATGGGTCTTTGACAGCAGAGCAATATGTGAGGCATATTTTGCAAGAATTTGTTGTTCCATTTACATCAAATGTCGAGGAAAATTTCATCTTAATGCAGGATAACGCTCGTCCCCACACTGCGAAAAGAGTTTCGGAGTGTCTTTGAGAGGTCCACCTGAAGACCTTAGACTGGCCAGCCCGCTCTCCTGATTTGAATCCCATCGAGCATGTCTGGGACATGCTTGGTAGACAATTAAAGGAGAAAAATCCGAGTCCATCAAACATAGAGGAGCTAAAAACTGCTTTACTTGAAGCTCGGGAGCAAATACCCCAGCGAAACATTGATAATGTAATCAGAAGTATACCAAGGAGACTTATTTCTGTCCTCAGAAAATAATTCTTTTAGCAGAATTTCCCTTCTTTTAGGTTTTTGTGTTTTTTACTTACTAGGGCAAGTATTGGTGTCGTTTAAAAAAAAAAATTGATGTTTTAATTAAACCTGACATTATGATGATAGAGAAGTCCAAAAAAGTAGGTTTCGTCATGCCGTTCGTCGGTCTGTCTGTGCGTATGTCCGTATGTGCGAATGTGCGGATGTGCGATTGTCTGTGCCCCGATCTACAGATTGAACGGTTAGTCAGATTTTCTTCAAACATCGTGTTTAGTAGTTTTTGGTGATTCCCTAGAAGAAATATTCAAATTTTTGTTTTAGCCCGTTATAGCCGGGTACCTCCCATATAACGTATTTAGTTTTTCTAAATTTTCTCGGAAACGGCTCTAACGATTTTGATAAAACTTGGTGTACGTGATATTTTTAGTAGTGCTAATATAACTGCATTTCAGGTTTTTGTCTAAAAATGTACATAAAGGAAATTTATAGCAACAAAAACTGCTTATTTCATTTAACTAATTTCCTTATTCTTTTCCCTCTTCCTGCTGATTTTTTATTATCTCGGTGTTTCTTTCAATCTGCTGAGACAGAGTGGGGCAGCCATGGTCCATCAGCCGTTGGTACACTCTCTCAGTATCTTGAAGAAACAAGCGTCGAAAACCATTGAATTAAAAGTGGATGAAAGATATTTATTAGCAGATGGACGGTCTGTTTCAGAAAGTACTCAAATCCAAATTTAAGAGAGTTGCGTTATACTTATGGATCCAAGAAGTGCTACCTACATTTAAAACAGAACGCTAGATGCTGCTAATTAATTTTTGAGAATGTTCATGTTCAATGATTATTTTTGAGAATGTTAATGTTGAATTAACTAAATTATGTTATAAAATTATAAAAGATGGAACATTAAAAGCTAGTCCCCAATCCCCCCAAATCTGCGCAAAAGCCTAACGTTTAGATTTAATTCGTGATGTAGGGAATTACTGCCAATCTCTTCCTTTAAAAAATATTTATAATGGTTTTAAAAACTTCCACCAGTTTTTCACTATTTATTTCGCTTATTGTATTTTTTTTATTGAGAGGGGAAAAACATTCGTGCTGTATAAGTGAATTTCTTTTTAGTCTCCGAAAACTTTTCATTTCAAAATTTAAAAAGAAATTCTTAAACAGCTGGTAGTGTCAGTGTCAAAAACGTCAAACACAAAACTGACAAATAATGGAAGAAGCCCTTTAGCGATAGCAGCGACATCTGCATCCTCAAGCGGAAATTCGAGTGGTCGGGATCATGTATGAGGGATGCAAACCCAACCAAAATTTTACTCCTAATAGTATTGCCGTCTGCCATAGTAGTAAAGTAGCAAAATTAAATAAAAAAATAAATTTTAGTATCTTATCATATAATGTAGCCGGATTAAGAAATAAAAGTAGTTATTTAGATTTTTTTGAATATGTTAAAAAACATGAAATATTTTTTTTTTACGAAACTTTTTTGGAGGAAAATTGTGAAAATTTCGAAAACACATTTAATGAGTTTGAACTAATTTGGAGCACTGCAAACCGAATGCATACATCTGGAAGAGCGAGTGGGGGAATGGTGTTTGGGATAAATAAACAGTTTTCGTCGAAAACAGATTGCCAATTTATAAGGAGAGAAAATAGATATATTTGTAAATTAGAAATTGAGGGAACATCAATGGTGATTTGCCCAATCTACTAAACTGTAACAACTGGCAAACAGAATTCAACGAACTTACCGGTATGCACAATGCAACATCATTCTTCGAGTTGCTTATTGTGGAGGTTCTATAATGGTTTGGGGTGGCATATGATTGGGAGCCCGCACGGCGTTACATGTGGTTGAGAATGGGTCTTTGACAGCAGAGCAATATGTGAGGCATATTTTGCAAGAATTTGTTGTTCCATTTACATCAAATGTCGAGGAAAAATTTAATCTTAATGCAGGATAACGCTCGTCCCCACACTGCAAAAAGAGTTTCGGAGTGTCTTTGAGAGGCCCACCTGAAGACCTTAGACTGGTCAGCCCGCTCTCCTGATTTGAATCCCATCGAGCATGTCTGGGACATGCTTGGTAGACAATTAAAGGAGAAAAATCCGAGTCCATCAAACATAGAGGAGCTAAAAACTGCTTTACTTGAAGCTCGGGAGCAAATACCCCAGCGAAACATTGATAATGTAATCAGAAGTATACCAAGGAGACTTATTTCTGTCCTCAGAAAATAATTCTTTTAGCAGAATTTCCCTTCTTTTAGGTTTTTGTGTTTTTTACTTACTAGGGCAAGTATTGGTGTCGTTTAAAAAAAAAATTGATGTTTTAATTAAACCTGACATTATGATGATAGAGAAGTCAAAAAAAGTAGGTTTCGTCATGCCGTCCGTCGGTCTGTCTGTGCGTATGTCCGTATGTGCGAATGTGCGGATGTGCGATTGTCTGTGCCCCGATCTACAGATTGAACGGTTAGTCAGATTTTCTTCAAACATCGTGTTTAGTAGTTTTTGGTGATTCCCTAGAAGAAAAATTCAAATTTTTGTTTTAGCCCGTTATAGCCGGGTACCTCCCATATAACGTATTTAGTTTTTCTAAATTTTCTCGGAAACGGCTCTAACGATTTTGATTAAACTTGGTGTACGTGATATTTTTAGTAGTGCTAATATAACTGCATTTCAGGTTTTTGTCTAAAAATGTACATAAAGGAAATTTATAGCAACAAAAACTGCTTATTTCATTTAACTAATTTCCTTATTATTTTCCCTCTTCCTGCTGATTTTTTATTATCTCGGTGTTTCTTTCAATCTGCTGAGACAGAGTGGGGCAGCCATGGTCCATCAGCCGTTGGTACACTCTCTCAGTATCTTGAAGAAACAAGCGTCGAAAACCATTGAATTAAAAGTGGATGAAAGATATTTATTAGCAGATGGACGGTCTGTTTCAAAAAGTACTCAAATCCAAATTTAAGAGAGTTGCGTTATACTTATGGATCCAAGAAGTGCTACCTACATTTAAAACAGAACGCTAGATGCTGCTAATTAATTTTTGAGAATGTTCATGTTCAATGATTATTTTTGAGAATGTTAATGTTGAATTAACTAAATTATGTTATAAAATTATAAAAGATGGAACGTTAAAAGCTAGTCCCCAATCTCCCCAAATATGCGCAAAAGCCTAACGTTTAGATTTAATTCGTGATGTAGGGAATTACTGCCAATCTCTTCCTTTAAAAAATATTTATAATGGTTTTAAAAACTTCCAAAAGTTTTTCACTATTTATTTCGCTTATTGTATTTTTTTTATTGAGAGGGGAAAAACATTCGTGCTGTGAATTAAGTGAATTTCTTTTTAGTCTCCGAAAACTTTTCATTTCAAAATTTAAAAAGAAATACTTAAACAGCTATGGTAGTGTCAGTGTCAAAAACGTCAAACACAAAACTGACAAATAATGGAAGAAGCCCTTTAGCGATAGCAGCGACATCTGCATCCTCAAGCGGAAATTCGAGTGGTCGGGATCATGTATGAGGGATGCAAACCCAACCAAAATTTTACTCCTAATAGTATTGCCGTCTGCCATAGTAGTAAAGTAGCAAAATTAAATAAAAAAATAAATTTTAGTATCTTATCATATAATGTAGCCGGATTAAGAAATAAAAGTAGTTATTTAGATTTTTTTGAATATGTTAAAAAACATGAAATATTTTTTTTTTACGAAACTTTTTTGGAGGAAAATTGTGAAAATTTCGAAAACACATTTAATGAGTTTGAACTAATTTGGAGCACTGCAAACCGAATGCATACATCTGGAAGAGCGAGTGGGGGAATGGTGTTTGGGATAAATAAACAGTTTTCGTCGAAAACAGATTGCCAATTTATAAGGAGAGAAAATAGATATATTTGTAAATTAGAAATTGAGGGAACATCAATGGTGATTTGCCCAATCTACATAAACTGTAACAACTGGCAAACAGAATTCAACGAATTTACCGATTTTATTTTCAATGAAGAGTGCAAAAATACGCTTCTGATTGGTGATTTTAATGCGAGAGTTGGAAGGGAGCATGTAGCCCTTATCATGAAAGGCGAATTAGAGTGTTTTTCGAACTATACAGGGTGAGTCATGAGCAATGCGACAAAATGCTAGGGCGTGAAGGTTGCGTTGAGACAAGAAAAAAATCGTATGGGAGGGGGGGTCTATTCCCCTTCGTTTAGCCGGGAGGGGCAATTTTCGAAAAAACTGACTTAAAATGGGAAAAAAATTATTTAAAATCAACGGCTTCATTCACAATGCTGTGCGATAAGTTTTTAAAAAGCCAATAACTTTTTCTTTCATTTTGTGTTTAAATAAATCTATTCTAAGAAATAGTTTTTGAAATATTAATTTTCAAAGTCAAAATTTTGAAAAAAAAAATTTCAAATTCATTTTTTTCAAAATTTTACGTAATTAAGTTAATTTTAATTTCAAAATTCAATGCTGTTATTAATTTTAAGTCTAAATAAGAAAACCGGATGCAAAAATTTTATGTCGTTCTCAAGAAATTAAAAAAAAACCAAAACCACCTTTTTCTAAGAAAAACATTTATTTTTATTGTAACGAAGCAATTTAAGAAGCATTAATCTAAGTTTTTTTAGTTTTTTTTATTCCTTTCATTTTTACTATGTTTTTTATTGGAAGTACTTATAAAAAATTCTCGATATGATTTCCATTGTTTAGAAGGCATAGATTATATCTCCTTGTAATGGCTTCACATAAGTTTATGCTTGACAAATTTTCCTGCAATTTGACTCCAGCGACTTCAATTCGTTCCTTTAGTTGTTGCAATGATACTATTTCCACTTCGTTAACATAATTCTTCATAAATCCCCATGCATAGAAATCTAGGGGAGTTAAATCTGGTGACCTAGGCGGCCATTCCGTGGGGCCCCTTCTTCCGATCCAACGGTCACTAAAATGATCATCCAGCCAGTTTCTCACCTGTAAGCTGTAGTGTGCTGGAGCACCATCTTGTTGGTAGATTAAAGTATCTGCTATAACCAATGGAACGCTGTCTAATAAATCGGGTAAAAGGTCTCGTAGGAATTGCAGGTATGATTCTCCATACCTGGGTTCCAGGTAGAACCCATTGGCTGCGGGCAGGCCAAGGCAAAAATATTGACAGGTCAGTTTTCAGAAGTTATCAATGAAAATAATATTAATCCCGGGTTATTCCAATACTATTTAATTTTATTACGTTCTCATAAAACTCCAATTAAAAAAAAAGTAAAAAAACTAAGATTAATGCTAAATAAATAAATGAATTGTTTCGTTACAATAAAAATAAATGTTTTTCTTAGAAAAAGGTGGTTTTGGTTTTTTTTTAATTTCTTGAGAACGACATAAAGTTTTTGCATCCGGTTTTCTTATTTAGACTTAAAATTAATAACAGCATTGAATTTTGAAATTAAAATTAGCACTTAATTACGTAAAATTTTGAAAAAAATGAATTTGAAATTTTTTTTTCAATTTTTTTTTCAAAATTTTGACTTTGAAAATTAATATTTCAAAAACTATTTCTTAGAATAGATTTATTTAAACACAGAATGAAAGAAAAAGTTATTGGCTTTTCAAAAACGTATCGCACAGCATTGTGAATGAAGCCGTTGATTTTAAATAATTTTTTTCCCATTTTAAGTCAGTTTTTTCGAAAATTGCCCCTCCCGGCTAAACGGAGGGGAATAGACCCCCCCTCCCATACGTTTTTTTTCTTGTCTCAACGCAACCTACACGCCCTAGCATTTTGTCGCATTGCTCATGACTCACCCTGTATAAGGAAGTCTAAGGATGAAGTTATAGATGCTAAAGGAAAACAACTAATCGAAGCATGTGATTCCTTTAACCTATGCTTATTAAACGGTAGAACAACGAGTGACAGTAATGGTGAATTCACATTTTTAAAGGAAAATGGTCGCTCCGTAATCGACTATGCACTTATAAATGGAATGTGGCATGAACTTATACAGGATATGGAAGTAGCAAGTCAGATTTATTCGGATCATATGCCCCTTACAATCCAATTTGCTCTAAGGTCAAATCCTCCTTTTACTAAAAAGCTTTCTCTACTACCAAAACTTATTTGGAAAGACAGCTGGGTTAACGACTACCATCATCAACTAAATCAATGCATCGCAACGCTGGAATTGGACTGGAATAACGCCTTTTTATACCCAAGTTTTTTGACCAGTATAATTAAATTTGTAGCTCAAGCTAAAACTAACAACAGCAAGCTAGTTACAAAGCAACCTTGGTATGATGAAGAATGTGCAAAGGCTAGAAAGAAATCCCTTGGATCGCTCAATCTCTTTAGGAAATTAAACACAGATACAACGAAGCAAATCTACTTAGAAGCAAACTGTCGGTACAAAGCAATTTGTGAGTACAAGAAAACCCTATATTTCAACGGAATTGCGACAGAAATAGCTGACATTTCCAATAGTAAAGAGTTTTGGACAATTGCGAAAAAACTGAACGGAAACACTCACAAAGTAGGCACTCTTGTTGATATAAACACGCTTAAAAGTCATTTCAGCACAATGCTTAATCCAGAAGTACCACAAATTACATTTCTATATGCAACACCACAAATATATGACGATATTTTGGACACACCATTTAACATGGAGGAACTGTACGAAGTCTTAAGAGAAGCTAAACAAAACAAAGCACCAGGGGAAGATCGGATACCCTACGAGTTTTTCCAAAATGCGACGAGTGGCTTTCTCGAAAAAGTTCTTAACTCCCTTAATTTCATTTACAAAGAGTCATGCGTACCTGAAGAGTTTCAAAAGTCCATAATATTTCCAATATTTAAAAAAGGTGATCCCAATAACGCAGCGAACTACAGAGGGATCTCATTTTTGAATACAATAGCAACAATTTTCACTGGATTGCTAAATACAAGATTAACAAAATGGGTCAAAGAAAACAGAAAGCTTAGCCAATTCCAGGCAGGATTAAGAGAAGGCTTTTCCACTGTTGATCAAATCTTCAATTTATCAAGTATCGCACAAAGCTACTTAAACAGAGGGAAAAAATTATATGCATTTTTTATTGACTTTCGTGCGGCATTCGACACTATTAACAGAAACTGTCTTTTCTACAAACTGTCACAAATAGGCGTATCAACAAAATTCCTAAACATACTTATAAACCTATACAGTTCCAACAAATCAGCTATATGGAATGGGAATGAGCTATCGGATTGGTTTGGAATAGACATCGGTGTGAGACAGGGATGTCTTCTAAGCCCCTTAATTTTTTCACTGTTCTTGGACGATATTTCAGATTACCTACCCGCAGGAGTTCTAGTTGAAGGAATTATAATAACAACATTGCTTTTCGCAGACGATCTAGTTATTCTAGCAGAATCAGCTTGCTCTTTACAGCTAATGATAAATAAGTTAGAAAATTATTGCAAGTACAATTCTCTACAAATCAACACAACAAAGTCGAAAGTTTTGGTATTCAGAAAAGGATCAGGCCCTTTAGCTAGGCATGAAAAATGGAAATATGGCGGAAAAGATCTGGAAGTAGTCAAATCGTACAAATATCTTGGAATTACAATAAATCATGACCTTGCACTGAAAAAACATTTCAAAATAAAACTTGCTGAGTCAAAAAAAGCTATTAATTTAACATGGAGAAATCTGATGTCTAACGCTAGGGTTGGAATTCCATCCAAAATAAAAGTTTTTGAAGCTGTAATGCGATCTGTAATGTGCTATGGTGCACAAGTTTGGGGAGGAAAATCCTATGAAGACGTAGAGAAACTTTTGCGCTTCTTTTTAAAAAAACTTCTCAGGCTTCCTTCAATCACGCCCAATTATATGCTCCAAATCGAAAGCGGCATGTCTCCTCTTTTGGTTTTTACACTGCAACTGAACATGAACTATGTTACAAAAGTTCTTAACGAGGAAGATGATACACGTTTGACCAAAATTCTTGTTAGAAAAGCGCTGAGAACGAAAACCCTGTTTTTCAAGGACTGGGAGAATATTGCAACCAAGTTCAACATCAACCTAGATCTGAGTGAACATAATATGACAGAATGGAGAAACATTACAAAAAAATTCGTCTAGGATGTAGAAAAGGCAATTATGATTGAAAGCTATACGCAAGCGGAAAATTCGAGGACACGATTAGTTTACCGGCAGCTCCAACACCATCAAATATCCTATCTGAACACTAACCTCAGTACTTCACAAATTTCGATGGTAATCCGTGCGAGAGGTGAACTTCTCAAACTTAATTATATGCCACATCGTGAGGATCTACCCCTGCTCTGCAGTCTTTGCAATACCGGAGAAAATGAAAATGTAGCACACTTTATTGGTTTCTGTCCGATCTTGAAGGAAATTAGGCGATTTCATTATGGAATCGATTTAATGACGATTAACGATGTTATCAGCGTGCTGAATGATGCTGAAAATTGGGATAAACTGGCTTCTTATTGTCACACTGCTCTGAATTATAGAACTCGAATACATGAAGAAATTTTTTAAATATTTGCAAAGCTAATTTTGCCTCTTTTGATATATTTTATAATAATCATTGTTAAATTTGTTGTCATTTCTCGGCAGACAGCTAGGTCATGCTTAAATGTACCAAATGTCAAACAATTTTTGTAAATTACTATTGATTGAATAAAGTACCATAATAATAAAAAATAATAATAAAAAGAAATCCCCCCATGGCTGAACGTATAATATGTTCATCAGATTCGCAGCTCCTGGAAGTGAAACCAGCGATCGGCGATTTCAATGATGACGAAAGGTTGAACAATGAAAAGAGTACGAGTAAGCAGGATCGATGGTTTTCAGCTGCGCTAGCGCTCTCTGTCGAAAAAGTGGAGAGTAGCTGTTTTATGACGAGACTGAAAACCTCGGCCACTGATTGGCCGAAAGTACGAAGATGACGTGATATTAGAAGTTTCCTTCAGCAAAAATGATGAACTGGGAAGCTCTTCTTAATTGTGATTTAAATAAGCCAAGGGTTTGATAAGAGAAAAGAGATATAGAAAAGTAGTCAAAGAAAAAGAAGAAAGTCAGTGATAGTATTATTTTTAAAGTTAAAAGTGGGAAATTTCGAGTTAAAAGTGGGAAATTTCGAGAAATATATAGTGAAGATTGGTATAGAAGAGTGTTGGATTGAGAGAAAATTCAAAGAAGAGATTGGATAAGATAAGCATAATTTTCCTAGTACATATGTATAAATATCGTTTAGTGAAAATTATAACTATTCAAATATTTTAGTTTGATTATTCGAATTTTTTTTGAGTTAAATTATACTATTTTTTTGTTTTCGTTTGGTTTTTACTTTCGTTTTAATTCCGAAAAAGCGGAACTCGTGACCGTTAATAACATTGTTTATTCGTTCGGGACCAAGCTTAATGGTCCATCTTATTTCTTTTCAAAATCAATTTATTGTTTCTTTTTGTTTTTCTTAAAGATCTTAGGTTTTATTCCTACTTGCAAGGTTTCCTGGGCAAATTTAAAATTTAATTGTTATTAAAATCCCTATTTGGGAATTTAAAGTTAACCTTTTTTTTTTTTTATATTTGAATTTGTTTATTTTTTTTTCTTTCACAGTCGCTCTCCGCTTCAAAAGGTTTAAAACCAGTTTTGTTGTTTTTCTCTTTTGAGTAATAATTAATATTTTCGTTTGTTGCTTTAGTTTTCTTCGTCGTCGAGTGCCGTCGTCGGTTGGTTGATAAAATAAATTATAAGAATTGCAATTTTACGCGATAGTACCTACCTATCTATTTTTTTTTGTTGTTACATCGAATTTATTTAATAAATATTATTTTCATTTGGCTCGGTCGGGCAAAAATAAATGGAACAAATTGGCGCCCGAACGTGAGGCTTTCTGTTTGTTGCATAGTATGAAAATCACCCCGTTTAATTGAATAATTTTATACAGACTTTTCTCATATTGAGCAAAAAAAGTAAAAAATAAAAATAAAAATAGAAGTCTTCCTCTTGGCCTTCTGACTTTTAGTGTATTGGTCTTTGATCACCATTATGTATAGAAAAAGTCAGCCTTGTACCTGATTGTTTGTTTTTCGAAAAAAATTCATGTTTAACCCCCCACCCCCACTTGTGTCTTCCACTCTGCCTTCTGACTGTCTGGATTTTGCTTTTCCAACTCCAATCGAACCATTTCTCGAAAAAAATAACCATGTACCGAGTAACTATAAGTAATAATAAAACCTTTCTACAGCCCGAACTAACACCAGACTTTATTTTTCGTTCTGTTGACAGACTTTAACTGGCGAACGATATAACTTCGGGATGGGACTTCCTTCCTGGAATTGGAAAAGAACGGCTCCTAATGCCGTTCCTTGGGGTATATTTGTCCCTATTGATCGTAACGTTCAAATCCTTAAAAATATTCAACACAGCTCTTAATTCCCTCCCGTGCTCCTTTTCGATGAGCCCAAACACGATTATGTCATCTTAATAATTCAAAGCATTCTGACATGAAGCTAAAATATTTTCAAGTGTCTTCTTTAATATCTCAGGAGCTGAAATCAAACCAAATAGTAAATCTCAATATAACTCCCCAAGCAGTTTTTCAGTAAAGTTCAGTAAAAAACATATTTTCAGAGTTAAGTTGAGGTTAACTCTAAGCCTGGGATGATCTCGCACTTAAAAACTGGACCTTAAAGGTGTTCAAAATTGTTTGTCGTTGCAAACTTCTAAAGAGATCTTGTAAAGGGAGAAAATACAAGCATATTTCACTATTGGGAGGGGGTCTATCTCCCCCCGTTTAGTCAGAAGGTGCTATATTCTAACGATAAAATATTTTTTTTTCGATAACTGCCCCTCCTGGAAAAATGGGGGAAATAGACCTCCCCATGTCCCAATACATTTTTTAACTTTAACAGTGCATGATCTATAATTGATGATATGCGTTTTCAAGATCTTAACGAGATAAATACTGTGCAGTGTGCACCCTTAAGTTTGTTCATGAGTGAATCAAAGTTGGGAGCGGGAAATTTTCTCTCCGAATGGCAGAATTTGCACGGCATATACACACAGTCGAATATCTCCATCTTCTTTAAAGACTGACACTATAGGTGAGATCCAAGAGCACGGACCTGAAACAGACTGAATTATGTCTACGTCAACTGCTTCTTTAAGTCTATGTTCCACCCTTTTCACCAAAGCGGATGGAATGCGACGTTATGGTTGTTGCACCGCCTTAATTGACCTATCTATAGCCCACTTTATCTGTATGCCTCTAATCTTGGGAAAAAGTCGAACATCTTCCAGCTGTTAAAAGTCAACTCCTTATCTTAAAGCTTTTAGTTTTCGTGATAAATCACGACACAAAAGAAACTGGTTGACGTGTTTAATGACGTAGAAAGATGGCTATCAACGCTTATAGGGGCCTCAAAGACAGCTCTTATTATGCAATGTTGTTGATGATCGATGCAAATTTTCCTAGTCGTTTTTACCTATCAGGTTAAACCACGAACCCGAGTCGATGAGTATTACAAGATTAGATGATTTATTTCACCACACACTCATAAATTAAGCAGAATTTTGATGTCAGAGTTTTGTCCCTAGCTCTCCGTCTACTAGCTTATATTTATAAAGTTATTCTATGGCTTTGTAAAATAAAACATTAGCTTGAAAGGAAATATCATAAATACGCGACTAATGGTTTATGTTTGAGGCTATAGTATTTCATACCTGCTGCGAAGGATGCTAATTTAGTAATGCTTTTCTTCCCACTTCCGCCCACACCAACTAGCAGCATATGGCCACGATATATTCGTAAAGCTCGATGAACTCGGGTCAAATGTTCAAGACAGTCTTCAAAAAGAACTATGTTAAGTTTTCCTTTTTGTTCACCATATTCTTCAACAATCTGAAAACAAATATATATATAACAAATATTATACAATATTGGAATAATAATTTCAACTTAAGTTCAATTTTTTTATTCTAAAAGGTTAAGCTGTAAATAAATCCATAATTTTACCTCCTGAAACAACGAAAATATTGCTTTATAGTCCAGAAGATCTTCATAATATCTTTTTTCAACTTCATTCAACGAATTTCTATAATCTCCAAAGAGTAGTGGGTCCCGTAAAACATATTCTGCTATTGAAATTGTTTTATCTCCTTGTAAAAGCATAGGGTCTTCGCTTTGATCTATAAATAATAATATTATTATATGCCTTATATGCCATGCTTTATAAAGCATTATAAAAAAAAATCAAATGTATTTCGTATTATGTTAATAGAAAATAAAGTTATCTAAAAAAAATAATTATTATAATAATCAGTTCATTCCAGCGGCAATAGAAATATACTTAGCGTTTCTTAGATTACTTCTAATGTTAGTATAACAATTCATTTTTGTTTACAGCTTTTTGCATTTGAAATTAATCAGAACCTTAATGATTCTTACCACTTTCTACTTTTGTATTATTTCCATCGTCAATACTCAAAATGCTTTTTGGGATGCAATATCCTTCATCTAATTCGAATGATGGTGGAAACGTTTGCTTTATCTCGTTTTCCATATGTTTTTTCAACAAATAAATGTCCTGAAATTATTAAATTAAAATTCGTATTTTAAACAACTCAAAATAAAGGGTTATCATTTCTCTTGTATGTGGAGTTGCTTCCATATAAAAAAAAGCATAAGCGTTATAATAAAATATTTTTAAAACATACACTCTCGGTAACCAATCGATCACAAATCGCTCTTGTAAACTCGTTACGCCAGACGCGAACAATTTCTCGTACTTGATTGAAAAAATTGGGATGAATTTGCAGTAAACCCCCAAATATTCTAGAGAGATCCCTTAAATTGAATATGTAATGAAATTTTGATGGAGTTGGTGGAAGTTCGACGATTATTATCTGTGAAAAAAGTTATATGTAAAATTGGGAATTAAAACATTTTTATAGTAGGTAGGTATAGTCGGAATATGTACATTTTATGTATTATGTATGTGTAGAGCCGATAGCCATACTCCTATAGGAGAATGCTAAAGTCTCATATATTTTTCAAAACAGAAAAAGCTACCATTAAATCTCGAAAATTTGCAATTCTGGTGAGAATGGTTGCCTAGTGCCAATGCTTTTCATTTGAATTTTACTTTTTAGTTAATTTAAAATGCTTTCGGGTGTATTTTTAGCATTTTAATATTGCTTCTAAAAAAGGGGCCCACTATATGTAGCTATCATTGAAACTCATCATTGAATTTTTTTTTTGTCAAATTTAAGGCAAATTATCCAACAAAGTGGTAATAAAATCAAGCACGATATATTAACACTTTCGTTATTTCTATGATCATTGAAATCGATTTCCATCATTGAAACCACGAAAGTGAAACGCGAATGAAGCTCAACTTGAGTTTTTTTTTAATTAAAAAATTCAATCATTTATTACCTGCATTTTAATACCAATTAATACCAACATTGTTGGACAATTAACCTTGAAATTGAAAATCAAGGATGGCTATATATGTTTAACTAGCCCCTAAGCGAACCTTATAGTCTAAGAGCTAGTGACAAAAATACTTACATCATTTGATAACGTAAAGTAACAAGTATTATTATGATCTCCCAGTACGTGTGATAAATATTCCGGAAAACTGCCTAGCCTCCAGTGGTGTGTGTGGCCACCACGCACCCTCAAAGGTGTTAAAAATTGTATGGGGATAGTATAGGAAATTTTGTTCGTTGAAAAATAATTATGGGATCTTGTGTAGGGACAAAATACAAACATATTTCACTATAGCGAGGGGGGTTTATCTCCCCCTATTTAACCAAAAGGTGGAATTTTGTTAACACAAAATATATGTTATTTTTTAGAAAATTACCCCCTCCCGGCGAAATGGAGGAAGATAGAAGTAGCAAAATGTGCTTGTATTTTGTTCTTATACAAGATCCCATTATTAGTTTGTAGCGAAAAAAATGTCCCCATACATTTTTCAACTTTAACAATGCATAGTGGCCACACCCACCACCGAAGGGTTGGCAGACTTCCGGTTTTTCAGTGCGAGACTATTCCAGGTTTAAATTAACTTCGAGTTAATGCTGATGGCAACAAGTTTTTCAGACAGGTTGAGACTCCGAATTAACTCACCAATTTAGCTAAACTAACACTGAAGTAATTCGAGATTTCAAATTGACTGAGCGACGTGTTTTCATCAGCGTTGACTCGAGTTTAATCTAACCCTGGAATGATCTCGCACTGAAAAACTTAGTATGTTAGAAAGATCTTTTTACTCCTAAAGCTTTATTTTGCTATAGAATATTGCGCATTGAGATACTAAAATAAAGGCATTCTCCAAAATAACGAAAAATAAAACCTAAAAGCATTGTTAATACTATGTTTTGCCGTACTATTCTAGTAAGTAATAATTTTACTCACTCCATTTTTTCCGTTTTAATAATAATGTTTTGCAGGGGAAATGAAAGAGGTCTCACAAGTAAGGACTCGAAGGATACATGGGAGAATAGATGTTAAAGCATCGACTATAACTCCAATAAGACCAAATAAGATATAATAAAGCTCTTCACATTTTGTTTCCCACATTATTTCGGATTTTCAAGAAAATACACAACTGACCAGACACATACCCGAAATGATTTTAATATATTTTTTTCTAAGAGTTTAACCTATCTATATTGTGACTTCCGTACGTGCATCCACTCATAACGTTCATCCACTCTTAACTGGAGAGCGATCGTCACGAGACTGTAGCGCGAGTTTAAAAAAAAGGTTCTCATGAATTTGATCAAAAAATATCTTTGAACAAGCTAAATCCTGAACGTAACTTTTGGAGTGGCAGGAACGGGATCAACCGCAATTCACAAATGCTTTTGTGGTTAGTCAAAAGATGGGTTTCTGTTTACAATACAGAGGGGCAATCACCTTGTGTTTTTCCAGCTTTTCTGGATAAACTTAAATATTATATAAAGAGATTCAAAAGAACTCAGCGAAATAGGAGGTATTCAAAAATAAGTTCCTTAAACTTGAAAATAAAATACTTGAAAAAAATGATTCAAAAATTTACAACAAATATAAACCATATATACATAGATAAACACATAGGCGACATAAATAAATTATTTCTTTTAGATAACAGCAACATTTTTTCTTTTTTTACAGCCCAATTAGTAATTTAGAACTTTTTAGTATCATAAATTGCTTTAAAAATAAGTATTCGTGTGGTGTGATATTAGTAATGTGTTCATTCAAACATTGGAAAAGCAATTCTGGATCCCTTATAGTACATTATAAATAAAAGCTTCCAGCTCGAAAAATTTCCTGAATACCTTAAAACTTCTTTAATTATACCAATTTAAAAAATAAAGGTGAAACAAATGTTCTAAACAACTACAGACCTATTGCCTCGCTATCGATATTTTTAAAAAGATTTGAAAGATCATAGTGAGCAAAATGCTAAACTTTTTAGAAGAGACAATTTTTTTAATACATCTCACTTTCGTTTCATGAAAGGCAAGTGTACTCAAGATGCTATATTTGCCTTTTTTAGCTAGAATTAACAACACTATGGCATTATTTATAACAAATATCCAAAAACAAAGCCCAGTTGTTTAATACATTGAAGTTCGCAAAAATATTGCATTTAGTTTAGTTTGGTATGGTTTGGTATGATGCCAGTAGTAAAATTCGTTTATTTTAAATAAATAATTAAATAAATAAATTCGTTTATCTATATCCTGTATAGAGGTTTAAATTTTTTCTTAGGTATGTCTGGTTGTACTCTTGAGATATTCGAGTTTCGATTAGACCTTTGCATTTCTTTAAACGTCCCTTCTTTTGGCTCTGATTGAACCACTGGTTTATAATGAACCACTGGTTCAGAATATTTTAAATGTGATTCTGTTACGGGTGTAGGGTGTAGATCTTCTTCACGACTTTCAGTCGGCAGAGGTGCAAGTTTATGTATGTCCCGCCCGTTTAAAAATGCCTGTTTTAGTTTTAACTTCTGCAACTCGCACTAAACCGTCGTTTCATGGTATGTATTTGGTTATTCTTCCCAGTTGCCATTGAAGAGGTGGTAAGTTGTCTTCCTTTAAAATCACCATCATTCCTTTTTTGATGCTGCAATTTTCCTGCTTCCACTTTTGGCGGTGACTTTAGTATTCATTGGACCATCGGCCCTAAAATTGTTTTTTCAAGCGCGATAATAGTTTTCCATCGTTTTTCCAAACCCTTGCCAAAGTCTGGGGCTGCAGGGTGAATAGAGGTAGTTAATGCTTCTCCAATTAAAAAGTGTCCAGGGGTTAGCGCCATGGATCTGATGAAAGTGGTGTTATTGGTCGAGAGTTCATAAAAGCTTCAATTTCAATCATCAGGATTTCTTATTCTTCATAAGTTAATTTTGATGGTTCCAGAATTCGTTTCAGAAAGTACTTTGCGGATTTGAATTCAACCTCCTGAAGGTCACCGAAGTGAGGAGACCTTGAGGAAATGAAATGGAACGCGATGCCCTTGTTATTTCAAAAGGATGTAATTTTTCTTTGTTCTACTTGGTCATATATAACCGTTTGCAGTTCCGTCAATTGATTCTTTGCTCCAACAAAGTTTGTGGTGTTATCACAGTGTAAATTAAGGCTCCTCTACTTCCGATGAATCGCTTAACGGCTTAATCACTTAAATGCATCGGTGGTGAGATCGCTCACGACTTCGAAATGAGTGACTTTGGTTGCAAAACAGTAGAATACTGCAACGTAGGCCTTCCGGGGATGTTTTCCTCTAACTCTGAAGTGAATCCATACAGAGCCAAAGTAATTAACTCCAGCGTTAACAAAAGGTCGAGCTGGCTGGACACGTGTTGCGGGCGGTGAAGTGAAATAAGGGCCGCGAGAATAAGGCTCGTGAGACAGAATTCCCAATATAACAGGAAATAACACCCGCGGGCATTAATTCCTTTTCAAAGTGGCAATAAGAAACATTAAGGACCGCAGTACCTACTTGCACCCACCCAAACTCACACCCACCCCAAAACATATAGTGCCCCAGGCAGGGGACAGTATGCCCCCCTTAGCATTCTCAACTGTTGGGAAATAACACCCGGGGATTTGACTGCCATTTTGGGAAGGAATAAATGCCTGTGGGCGTTGTTTCCTTTCAAAGTGGGAATCAAGGCCCGCAGGCCATTCGGATCTCGCTTAACTATATCATCGAATAATTTAACGCATCGTTGTTGGTTTCTTCGATTTCTTCTAAGCTCCAGGATTTTTCGATGATGTCACTTAGGGAATCCTCCTCTACCCGAACACCACATGTTACTCTGGCCATTCTTGATCATTCGACCTTCTCAGACACTATCCAACCTAGTACGGTGTTTTGCAAGATAGGATAGTTTTATCTATCCCACCTACTAAAATCTGGATTTGACAATTTGATATTTGACGGCAGCTTCCAGTTCGACACGTCCAAAAGTTGAGACGGTGGTGATGACATTATGTCCTATAGTACGAAAGCTTCGATTCTAGTTGCGTAGCTAATAACATGAGACAAATATTGCACGTTCACCAGCTGATTTGATTTTTGTGTTACTTTTTGCTGATTGGTCCAACAACCTAAACCCAAGCTGTTAGTATGATGAGAGGCCGATTTGGGTTATTTAATTTTGTAGAGATTTTATCTGGATGGCTACTTATTGTGCTTTCCATTTGCTTAGTAACTGAACTCTTTGTAGAATGGTTGACATCTGTTTCGAAATGTACCAGTTCCTTATGTCGCTTTTGACACTTTAAGCAGCTTCGTGCCTTGCAATTGGAAGTCTTATGTCCGAAACGTTAACAATTAATGCAGAGATGCTTTTGTCTGGCCAGCGTTCATATGGCGTCAAACTTAAAAATTGTGGGCAATCGTACAGTCGATGATTTCCCTTGCATGAAAC
This sequence comes from Baccha elongata, assembly GCA_951217065.1. Lineage (NCBI taxonomy): Eukaryota > Metazoa > Arthropoda > Insecta > Diptera > Syrphidae > Baccha > Baccha elongata. Next base: position 70,357,480 of record OX578274.1, on the reverse strand, counting down.
ACAAGCTGAACGTGACGTTGTAGCTGCTGCCAAGGTTTTTATTTCAGAGCTGTGCATCCTATGATCATTGGATTTATCTTTATTTCCCAAGGCCTCTAACGATTGGAACCGATTTTCCAAGAAGCTGAGAAATATACTGAAGTCTGGTATCTTTCTTGGTTGACTCAGGGATTGTTCAAGTGTGTGCCTTATCGAGTTTTTTAAGAAAAAAGTGGACTAACATTGGATCTCAGAACTGTGTACACCATTAAGTCATTGGAGCCCCATCAAGCATTCTTGTGTGGTGTCAATTAATGTTCCAATTAATTCTTGTAATGATTCTGCAAATTATTTTTGCAAGTCGAAATATTCCTTGACATCATGCTTAGTTAGATCGTTTTACATTTTTCGATAAATGGCAGTTAACTCATACCAATTTTGCTCCAATATCGCACATTGGACATTTGACATTTGATTAAATAAACTGAAAACAAATGATTTCGTACCCATCACTCCGAATCCTATAGAGGCCAAGCAGGGCGCTTTCAAAAGTGCGGGATTTTAATTATAGATTTTAGATTTTAGTTTTTAAAATTTTGTAATCGCAATGCGAGATTTCGAATGCGAGATTTTAATTTGTGAGATTTTGTCATTAACACGGTTAAAATACATAACATACCTTATAAAATATTTTTGTCAAATTTACTTAATACATTAATTAATTTACCTTAAACAAATTTAATGTTATCTGAACAATAGTATCAGCAATTTTGTGCAGGCTTTCGGGAAATATTCTATGCACCAAATGACCCTTGAAAATTGACGTGTAAATAAGTCTTAGAGAATCTTCATTTGGAAAAACCAAATTATTAACGGAAAACATTGAAATGAATCTGGGATCGACTTCGTTTCTTCCACCACCTGGATAACCCATTGCTGCATAAAACGTTAGGTCTCTGAACTTTTTCCAATTAAAATCCTTGCCGCGATCGAACATTCCTCCAAATTCAAATAGTAATTTGAGAAGTGCAATTGGTTGCTGTGTGCCATATCTAAAAACAAAAAAAAAAACATACATAAATCAGATGATATAGTCTAAGCTTTGTCATAGTTAAGGAGTTGTTAAACAATATTCTTATAGGTTCATAATAGTGAGCTACTTCTAAAATTGTATACCCTCTATGTGCGATGTCATCTAATGGAACGTCATTTCAGTAAAATGTTTTAGAAAATAAGTTGCTTTAAGAACAGCGAAAAATATCTAATCTGCCGATTTGCACAAGCCTAAGTATCAAAATTCGACAATATAGTTTACAGCGTGCAGCTGAGTAAAATATTATGTAGAGTGCGTTTTGTTTTCTTATTTTCAAAATTTGCACTCTATTTTACTATTTTTTCGGAATATGTATTACAATTAGAAGAAATGGATATTGTTTTTATTGCATGATTTCTTTGTGATTTTATTCGTCATTTTCAGTTTTAAAAAAAAAAATCGTGACATTTTTGTTAAACCGTCAGATTAAGAAAACCGCTGCAAATAATCGTCAGATTAAGAGTCAGCACGACTAGGACAGCAAGCTTAACCATATGTATAATACTCTAACGCGCTCGAGTATTTCAATATGGCGATTTTTTTTGGCAATTTTCAAAGGGCCACAATGAATTTGCGTCACGTCCGACACATTAGTTTTGGAAATGAGAACTTATTTTGGGTCCACTTAACATCCCTTCTGAAAATCTGACGCTTAAGTTTCAAAGATTTTACACTATCAGATCTTATTCAAATAGAGCTTAAAGCAAGCATGAGCAGATGAAAGAAGTTTTACCAACACATATAATGTGTCCCACTGGCTCATCACTTAGTTCAGGTGTTAGTTGTTAGTAAGCACAATGCAACAAAAACAAAAACACATGCACATAAAAACATGAAAACATATAAAGTCAAAACTAAACAAAATGACACAGAAACATTTAGGAGCACTGGTTATGAAGATAGTTTTTAAATTACTGCTATTTAATTTACAACCCAACACACCATCGTTCAAGTTATATAACTTAGACATCTGCGTGAGAGGCTCATGTATGCCATACTTGGTTCTGTGATGTTCAATATAAATAAAATGCACGACTGGGTTGCACGAACTTGCTCTTGTAGCAAAAAGGAGAAAAATATCAGAAAATGGCCTAAACGTGAGACCAAGTTTTATGGTAGCTATTATAACACGTTTGTTTAGCCAAAAACTTTAAATACCATTTTGTGTCAAATAATCAAATTAACTTCCATACTATATTTAAATGAAATCGGTTAACCCGTTATTAATTTATGGACAAATTTGTAAAAACCATTAACACCAAAGGCTAACCATTTGTAAAACCATTAACACCAAAGGCTAACAGGTCCGACGCATCAATTTGTCCAGAGATAAGTTGATGGAGAACAATTAAGTCATTGTTTACTCTACGTTGATATAAAGATTCTATCTGCAAGCCTTATCCGATGCTTGTATGGTGGTAGGTTATAAGGATCAGCACATGGAAGGCCTTAGAGCAAAGCGAATAAAATTATGCTGGACTGATTCAATACGTTTCTTATAGATTTCATAGAAGTCCATACTTGTGAGGCATACTCAAGATGCGGCCTAACATAACAGTTATACAAGGGAGAGATTAATCTGAACTGTCTTTGACTTAAGTGTATCCTGATCTAGGAATATTGAGGAGTTACGACTAAGGACTGCTACCCCTAATCCAGGGTGTTACGTGGACCGTGCCTATTGGACTGGTTTGCAGCTAGAGGGAAAACCGGCTGTATTATAATGGTACCTCTTTGACATAATGTCGAAACAAAGAGTAACTTACTATATCATGCGGCGCTCTGATATGGCGTACTTCTATTCTCTAGCTCGTCGTGGGACCAATTTATGTCAAAAAAAAAAAAAAAAAAAAAAAACAACCAAAATTTAAAAAAAACAAATGATTCCGCGAAATGCTACCGCGAATGCAGGTGCAGACGGGATGGAGAAAAACCTCAATGGCGAAAATTCGAGGCCAGGATGTAGCAAGAACCAAAGGAGAATGCCTCCTAGCGTAGTGCGAAATCGGGCAGAAAGTCGAGATGCATCGTCAATTCGTCAAGAGAGAATACCTCCCGGGCGAGGAAGGATGTTTCTCGAAAGCCAACATTGAAAGGTCAAGAGTGAACTCCTCCCAGACCAGCGAAATAATATTTAAAAGCAAATAGTGAAGAAACAGCACTAAAAACTTCACAAGCTATAGCTGCATCAAAACTTGAAAACCATGACCCGTGCAGAAAAGGCTTAAATAGAGCCGGTACAAAATGATTCCTGAAATTACTTGCCGAGGGCATGATCTCCAAAATAGCCAGAAAAAAGGTTGAGGAAGGAAAATCAGCTGAAAGCAGTGGTCTAAAAGAAAGTCCAAAGGGCAAAAAATTAAGATGGGACCAAAAAGATTAAGATGGCGGATCCTCTGGCAGCGTATTGTGCAACCAAACACAAAGGCCAAGACCATGCGCATCGCCGTGCTACCTTAAGAATACCCCTAAGCTACGCTAAGCTCAGAAATTATGACTTTACTTAACGAAGCCATTGTCACAGACTGCAGACTCGTTGGAGGAAAGAGCACAGAATCTAAAATCGTGAAAGGCATGGCATTAAAGTCATGCCACTCACCCAGAGCATGTATAATAGTACGAAAAAATATTAAATTTATGTCTTTCAGAATTTATGACAAGGGACTTGGTTCCAGTCCATGCCCAGATTACAATCGAGTGCGGCCCCCGAACAATGTTCATAGCATCAGCCTACTTCGCTGGAGACGATGCAGAAGTAAGAAGACTCTCAGAGTACTGCAAGAGAAAGAAGTAACTACTGATGGTTTGCTGTTACGCAAACGTTCACCATTTCAATGAACCCTCAATGTCAGATTATAGGATAGTAGTATTTTCTATCAAGGGCTTTCTCACAGAGAATATCTCTGTTCCGTCTTGGAACAATAATCTTTCGAAACAAAGATCCAAGGTAAGAAAACTTTTTAATTAAGCCAAAAGAGCTTGAATTTGAAATTTGAATAACTTTGAAATTACTCTGAGGAGCTTACAGGTAGTAGACCATCATTTTTAATAACGCAGTAGAGAAAATACCTTTCAAACTAACCAGAGCAGTTTGGAAAATGGCGACATCTATCTGCACGGGAAAAAGAAATGCATGGCCCATTATATTAAATTAGTACTTTTCCTTTTCCTTTTAAGTCACCCTGAATGGATGGCATATTCCCAGCCTTTCTCCAAAAAGGGAAAGATGATTTACTTCCACATATTATTAACATTTTTCGAAGCAAGATTGCAATTGCATTGAGCATATGGAGAAGAGCTAAATTCATCTTTATCCCAAAATTTGGGAAGAAAGATACAACCCATCCGAAGTCTTTCAGGCCTATAAATTTAATATTTCTTACTGAAAACAAGAAAAAATTGTTGATACTTCATAAGAAATTAAATTTTGATACATATGCCTCTTAACCACAGCCAGCATGCGTACAGGACCGGGAGAACAATCGAAACAGCCCTTTACGATATGACTAAAACCTTACAAAATACCATGGATGCTAAAGATACTGCTCTATGTGCCTTTCTAGACATAGAGGGAGCTTTCGATGAGGCAGTAAATCAAGGAAGCGAGTTCCCACAACCAAATCGAGATGGGTCGATGAAATGCTGAAAACAAGAACGGCAGAGGCATCTGCTGGACAAAGCATCCAGAGAATTGAAACAACAAGACGATTTAGAGGATGTCCTCAGGAAGGGGTACTGTCACACTTACTTTGGAGTTTTGTTGTAGATGAGCTTCTAGATCGGCTTTGGTGATGACATCTGTAATATAATACAGAAAGGGCTGACAATCACCAGAAAATGGTGCGAATCAGTGGGACCCTTCAAAAACCACGATCATACCGTTCGCAAAGAAAAGATTTTGCCATATATGAAACCAATCAGGTTAGCTGGTAAAGTATTTGAAACAAAGAGAGAGGTTAAATATCTAGGTATTTCACTGGATAGCAAACTCATCTGAAAGAAATATGTTGATCAAACTGTCGGGAAAGCCACAAAAGCCCTAATGATATGCAAGAAACTTGCAGGGAAATCATGAGGATGCAAACCAATCATATTCTGATGGATGTACACGATAATGGTGAGACCCATCATCAGTGGCGGATCCAGAACCAACAAAAATAGCTCAAAAACATCAAAAAATTAGGAAAAACAATAAAACTTAAAATTTTTTAAATGTTTAAACTGCAAATAAGATTTTAAAATGACTAAGAATTATTTAAAAAAGCTTGAATCATCCTTGGTATTATTTAATTATTAAACCGTTATTCAAAGATAGGAACATATTAGCCTCATTCTTAATTTTCGCCTTTTTGTATAGCGTGTGGATAACTTTTTTCCTCAACATTTTGATATTTGACGAGATGATGAAAGTTAAAGAATATTAAAATACCTTTCCAACTAAATATAGTTTTCCGAGGTACCAATTTTCCCTCATGGGTCCACCTTCAATATAGAAACTGGATTACCCGTTTATTTTTCCAAATATTTGAAATTATTTCTTTTTGAATTTTTTTTTTCAACTCAGCAACCTGTCAGTTATCCTTCATGAAAAAAAAGTGACTGGGAATGATACAAAAATACAAGATATTGCAACGCGCATGTTTGATAATATTATAAAAATCGAAAAAAAAGAAAAAGAAATAATTCATGATATGAATACTGTTTTTCTATTGCATTTATTAATCTAATCATTCAGAAAATCGGAAAAATCTAAGAGATAAGAGCAGTGGTCCATGTCTTGCATCCAACAAAAAGGGTAGAAAAAAACTCAAAACTGATTCCGATATAACATTTGTTTTATTTTTTTTTTTTTTATTTGTTTCACTTATATTAAACTTTTAACTTTTTAACACGATTGACAACAACACAGGCTAATTTATTTTTTTTTTTTAATTTTGTCATATGCCTTTTAATTTTATTTAATAAAAATTGAAATGTTTATCTTTTTCTTCACACATTTCAAAGGCCTGACAAAAAAAGTTGATTTTGTGACGTACATGCGCAGAACAAATCAAAAATTACAACTCATTTGCGTTATCTTGTTTCCTTGTATATCATGAAACTTTGATTTTATTATTGTGCAAGTCTAGTTCGGTCTGTTTCACCTGTTTCATTATAAATAACATAAGTTAAGTACCTTTATTAAAATAATTAAATTTGAAAATGTTTCATTAAAAACAAACAAATAAACAAACAATGGTAAACATGTTATAATATTATTTTGTTAGTTAAAATATTGGGTATATACAGGGTGAGTCATGAGCAATGCGACAAAATGCTAGGGCGTGTATGTTGCGTTGAGAAAAGAAAAAAATCGCATGGGAGGGGAGGTCTATTCCCCTCCGTTTAGCCGGGAGGGGCAATTTTCGAAAAAACTGACTTAAAATGGGAAAAAAATTATTTAAAATCAACGGCTTCATTCACAATGCTGTGCGATACGTTTTTGAAAAGCCAATAACTTTTTCTTTCATTCTGTTTTAAATAAATCTATTCCAAGAAATAGTTTTTGAAATATTAATTTTCAAAGTCAAAATTTTGAAAAAAAAAAAATTGAAAAAAAAATTTCAAATTCATTTTTTTCAAAATTTTACGTAATTAAGTGCTAATTTTAATTTCAAAATTCAATGCTGTTATTAATTTTAAGTCTAAATAAGACAACCGGATGCAAAAATTTTATGTCGTTCTCAAGAAATTAAAAAAAACCAAAACCACCTTTTTCTAAGAAAAACATTTATTTTTATTGTAACGAAGCAATTTATTTATTTATTTAGCATTAATCTTAGTTTTTTTACTTTTTTTTTAATTGGAGTTTTATGAGAACGTAATAAAATTAAATAGTATGGGAATAACCCTGGATTAATATTATTTTCATTGATAACTTCTGAAAACTGACCTGTCAATATTTTTGCCTTGGCCTGCCCGCAGCCCATGGGTTCTACCTGTTATGGGGACAATAGGGATAATCATACCTGCAATTCCTACGAGACCTTTTACCCGATTTATTAGACAGCGTTCCATTGGTTATAGCAGATACTTTAATCTACCAACAAGATGGTGCTCCAGCACACTACAGCTTACAGGTGAGAAACTGGCTGGATGATCATTTTAGTGACCGTTGGATCGGAAGAAGGGGCCCCACGGAATGGCCGCCTAGGTCACCAGATTTAACTCCCCTAGATTTCTATGCATGGGGATTTATGAAGAATTATGTTAACGAAGTGGAAATAGTATCATTGGAACAACTTAAACAATCAAATCTCCTAATGACCACAATCTTCTGCAGGCTGATGTCAATAGTTTCAGTGAATGGTGTTATAAAAACGGGTTAACTCTTAACCCTAAAAAATGCCAAACAATGACCTTCTCAAAGAAAAGATCTTCAAGTTTCTTTGAATATTGTATATCTCAAAATAAAATCTGTCGCGTGGTTAGTTTCAAAGACTTAGGTGTAAATTTTAGTGCTAATCTAGAATTTTCTGAACATATTAATTTTATTGTAAATAAAGCGAACTCTATGCTTGGATTCATAAAACGGTGGGCAAAAGAATTTAACGATCCGTACGTCACTCTCTCATTGTACAACTGCTACGTAAGGCCTCATCTTGAATATGCCTCACAAGTATGGACTCCTTTTTATGAAATCCATAAGAACCGTATTGAATCAGTGCAGCACAAGTTTATTCGCTTTGCTCTTAAAGGCCTTCCTTGGGCCGATCCTTATAATCTGCCACCTTATGAACATCGGATACAGCTTTTGCAGATTCAATCTTTACACCAACGAAGGGTAAATAATGATTTAATTTTTCTTCATCAACTTATCAGCGGACAAATTGATGCTTCGGACCTGTTAGCTTCTATTGGCTTAAACTACCGCGGAGGGTCTTACCACCTACGAAGATCTGAACTTTTACATATTGAACTCCACAGAACTAATTATGGCATGCATGAGCCTCTCACACGGATGAGTAAGTTTTATAACTTGAATGAGAGCCTTATAGACTTTAATTTAAATAAAAATATTTTAAAAACTCTCTTTAGAACCAGTGCTCCACGATCATAATTGTTTCTGTGTTGTATTGTAATAATGTATTTATGTTGTATTTATGTGCATGTGTTTTTGTTTTTGTACCATTGTGCTTACTAACAACTAACACCTGCACTAAGTGATGAGCCAGTGGGACACATTATATGTGTTGGCAAATCTTTCTTTCATATGTTGATGCTTGCTTTAAGCTCCATTTGAAAATAGATCTGATAGTGTAAACTGAAGGAACGAATTGAAGTCGCTGGAGTCAAATTGCAGGAAAATTTGTCAAGCATAAACTTATGTGAAGCCATTACAAGGAGATATAATCTATGCCTTCTAAACAATGGAGATCATATCGAGAATTTTTTATAAGTACTTCCAATAAAAAACATAGTAAAAATAAAAGGAATAAAAAAAACTAAAAAAACTAAGATTAATGCTTCTTAAATTGCTTCGTTACAATAAAAATAAATGTTTTTCTTAGAAAAAGGTGGTTTTGGTTTTTTTTTAATTTCTTGAGAACGACATAAAATTTTTGCATCCGGTTTTCTTATTTAGACTTAAAATTAATAACAGCATTGAATTTTGAAATTAAAATTAGCACTTAATTACGTAAAATTTTGAAAAAAATGAATTTGAAATTTTTTTTTCAATTTTTTTTTTCAAAATTTTGACTTTGAAAATTAATATTTCAAAAACTATTTCTTAGAATAGATTTATTTAAACACAGAATGAAAGAAAAAGTTATTGGCTTTTCAAAAACGTATCGCACAGCATTGTGAATGAAGCCGTTGATTTTAAATAATTTTTTTCCCATTTTAAGTCAGTTTTTTCGAAAATTACCCCTCCCGGCTAAACGGAGGGGAATAGACCCCCCCCTCCTATACGATTTTTTTCTTGTCTCAACGCAACCTACACGCCCTAGCATTTTGTCGCATTGCTCATGACTCACCCTGTATAAGTGGAACACAGCGTTTATAGATTTCGCTGTTTTTTTTTTATTAATTTTTTAAATATTGTTTGACGAACATATTTTTTTATGTGGATACATTTATCTGAATTTGGGTGCATTTCTCTATATATATTCAATTAGTCTTTTTTAACTTTCATCTCATTGCGACGCGAGACTATAAATTCAGTGATTTGTTTATAAAAGGAGAAAATAAGAAATTGTGTGTGAATAAACGCGTCTCAGAAGGAACCTAAAATTGCACAAAAACTCTCTTCTCGTGTCGATAGATCATTCATTGTTTTTAATTGCTCAACAAAAACTCAAACATAAATTTGTGTGATAGATACAATTTATTACAAACTTAACATGAAAATTGATTGAGAAATATGATATGTATTAATTATGTTTTATGCAGGCTAATAATCAATAACTTAAACGAAATGAGTCAATGAGAAAAACTGACACTTTTTTTTATTAAGAAGCCAAGGCTCGAGTCTGAAAAATCAGAACAAGATATTGCCTCGCCTTCTATTGCTCTTAATATTTCTTTACAAGAAATCTCTTCTGTTTCTGCTAGTCAGAATTTTAAATCTGATTTTGAGTCCGATATTGGATTTTATGTACAAAATAAGAACATTAATGATTGCATCACAGCCAAACTCCTCGAAAACCACTGGGCTCCACCTACAAACTATAATTTTCCGTATTCTACTGTTTCCAAGAATGGAAAACAAACCAAAAAAATGCTCAGCGATCCCACCTTGAGGGTTATATTGCAGGTACGTCATATGCATATGAATATTTTTTTTACAAAACTCAGGTGAAATTTGCTAACCAAAAACAAAGAAAACTTGATTTTATTCTATAATTTTGTACCAATAAATTAAAAAAAAATTATATTTGAATACTTTTCATATACTCGTACCTACATTTTCGTCCCTTTATTTGGACTAAAGGTTCAACCATAATAGTCGGAACAGTGCGTACGGGATCGTACGAAAATATCCGAATACAAGCAAATTATATGGTACGCCCATAATGTCGGATTGCTCAGGTTCATTCAATTTTCGTTGACTTTCGCCTCCGTACCTAAAAAGCGCTCCATAGCGCAGTTTACGTACGTAAATTTGAAAGCCACACATGTGAATTTTGCTTGCGTTTGCATCCGACCATTATGGTGGACTCAATGAATTGACTGCACTTAAGGAAACTTGACGTAGAATTATAACATTAGCTTCCTTTTGCTTTCGTTTATTATAGTTGGGCCTTAAAGCTTGCATTTTTAGTTTTTCATATCTATTTATGTATTTTATATGACACTACATTTCACAATCTAAAATTGGTAGTCATTGAGCAACATGAGCCCCCCCCCCCCCCTTCAAACAGAATTCCAGGATCCGCAACTGCCCATCATCACCTATGGTGCAGTAGCATGGCCCAAAAGAACGAAACTTGGAACTACATTTTTGCTTATGCATCACGGGAGCCATGAGAACATGCCCTACTAAAGCAGCAATCGAGGTAATCCTTCATTTGAACCTTTTACACATAGTAATAGGAAGTACTGCCAAGGGAGCAATCATTAGATAGTACTAGATATAGCCCAGGAAAATTAGACAAAAAAAAGGCAGAATACGAAATAATTCGGACAAAGCTGGATTTTGCTTGAGACCTTTGTTTTTATGTCTTGAGCAAATCTTTAAAAGTACCCATGATTGACCCGGAGCTAAATTTTTTATTTTTTGGGGGGGGGGTCAAGGGGTCAAACTTCAGTTTTTTTTCAAAATTTCTCGGAAATTATGAACTTTTTGCAAAAAAGGTTTTGATACTTTTCATCGTACCATCAACCAAAAGTGTTAAAATGTAACAAAGTCTGTTTTGCACTTGTACACTAGTATTTGGCATTTTCTGCGTTATTTTTTTCTGGTTTTCTCATTAAGCCTAATCCACAGAAAAAAAAATAAAATGCATGACTGGGTACCATGAACTTGGTCTTGTTGCAAACTATGTGATAACACAAAATTTGATTCATGAAATTATGTATCATCATATTTTTCGTTTTACGTTGTTAAGCTAAAAACATTAAATGCCATCATATGCTGCATATTTTACTTATGTGCCGTACCAAATATAAATGAAATCGGTTCAGATGTTTTGAAGTTCCGGTCAAATTTCCAAATTTTCATGAATTTGACCGGAACTTCTAAACGGCTGAACCGATATTATTTTTAATATCTGATTTCAATTTCTTTTTTTTCTTAAACCTTCCCTGTATTGAAGCGAACAAAACTTAAAAAAAATTATTCAAATTGGTCCAACCGTTTACTGGTTTTTGCGAGATTAACACAAACAGGAATTGATTTTTATAAATAAGAGAAGATATAATTATTTTTGATGGATATCAATCAATCTTTATAGGTTATTAAGAAAGAATGATGATTAGTATTCACATTTTTTGAAAGGTTTTCTGGAAACAAAAATTGCTACGGGGAAGTTTCCAAACTCTTAAACATGTCGCCTTAAAGTGCGTACATTTGCCAAACAGATTTTCTGTAGTTTTTGTTTGACATTATCACCAATTATACTAAAGTGTCATCGACGAATGCTGAAAAAGAGACGAAAGCTGAAAACTTTGCTATCATCTGTTTAACTTTGATATATATTGCTGGAAATTGTTATCAAACTACTTTTATTTTACTCCACATTGACTTACTTATATAATGAATATGTCATCGTTTTCATTTAAATTGTATGGCGAAATTAGTTCACGTATTTAACACTACTAGATGATGGCGATTTTTGACCGCTTTTAGCTGGAACATCTTTTTTTTCCGTTTGTATGAAAATTTCCACCGACTGGCGTTCCATATCTAGTACGTCAATGGCCAATGAGGTAGATTTTGATAATAATATTCAAAGACTATGGTGACCTGACTTAAATATACATCTTTTATTGATTCCCACCGATGCGATGAACCTAGCTGTTTCAATTACGTTCTTTCGTTAAACAAAACCAACTTGCGTGCATGTGCATTCGGTTGAACACGCAGTAATTACTTCGTCTTGTGGAGGATGAACAAGCCAGCAAAATTGGTTACAAAATTAAATCTTTATTCGGTCTTCATTCAAAACGTATCACAGGTTACAAGTGAGAAGGAGACAACTCACACGCGTCTATATGACACAATCATACGTATTCACAACTATAGAAACGCACCGTCTTTTCTCACTTTTTTTTGACTCATCTCAATCAGCCTAACTCAATACCAAACCTAAACATTTCAAATTCTTGGAGGGTTCGTATCAATATGGTCCCTTAAATTCTCTTAACTTGGTTACGGGGCGACGCCAAAGCACGTTTGGATCACTGATAAAGTGATAAATGTGTTTGTCCGGACAGGTACAAACTATGGGACGTTTGCTGAAACGAGACTTTAATATTTATGTTTAACTTAAATCCTTAAGTGAGAGTTCATGCAAAGGAAAAAGTACTACATAGGAGTTTATGTTGAACATAAATTGTTAAGTTTTGTTTCAGCAAATGGAAGAAGCAAACAGATATTAAATAACTTAAGTTTTGTACTTACTCATCAACTTGCGGCATATTCATATCGTCTATAAAACAAGCAACTTGTTTTCCAATCGGTGGTCCAAACGTGTCTTTTGTTCGTTTTTCTACAGCTGCTTCGATTGTTTTTTGAACATCCAGAGAAGTGGTTCGTGAAGAAAAATTTGCATTTAGAGTAATCTGTAATTGCACCAATTTCATTAGGGGTTTAAAAATCAATACAAAATATATTTACGTAAGAATTCGAGTCCAGTTCTTTTAAATACATCATTATAATGGTGGTTTTTGAAGAACCCGCATCGCCAATTATAAGGATAGGTCTTTTTTTCTTTGAAAAATGGAACATTTATTAAACAAAACCTTAAATTTTTAAAACAACGACGTACTTTTGATGCTAAATTTAATAACTTATTTGTTTTCAATGTGTCAACTGTAGGCACAAGAATTTCGTTAAATTTTATGTTAGGGTTATGTTGATAAAGCGGCACTATCCAATCCCATGCAATCCATTGCTTTGCTTTGCAATCAAAATAATACTCATAAAGAGTTGGTTTTGAAGTGGGTAGCTGACCCTCTGATGCAGGTTTAATTTTTGAGTCCTTGAACAAAATGAGCCCAGAAGTTCTTTTCAAAAATTCATCGAAACGTTTCCGGTCGTCTCCAACGATACACGCACCAAATGACCCATAAATGCACTGCATCGTTTTTTTTAGTAATGTAGGAAAATAAGTTATATTATTACTTTAATTTCTATAAATCATGTAATTACTTCAACAAAACCACATTCCAATGTTCCTGGATCATAATCCTTAAAATATTTATCAGAATTCTGGTTGACAGCAGGTAGGGGAAAAAACGCTTCATATACGTTGCAAAATTGGACAATCATATTAAGATCAGTTTGCGGTATAACGCATTTCAAAGGTTTTCCTTGGTGCATGTCGTCAAATAAAAATGTTATTGCTGGTGTGATCATTCTCTCGAGCATATCCTTTGACAAAATATTGTTAAGACACGCTTTTATGAAATTTTTGAAGGGTCTTACTTGCAAAAAGATATGCTCCGATTCTGGTCGAGAAAGTGTCCATCTCTGCCAGTAGGGAGTGTATCGAAGATTTCTTGGATCAACATAGACCATTCCAGAACGAGATACAGTTGCCGGAGAAGCATGTGACAGATGGCCAACCTTTAAACAATTAATTTATTATATTATATTACTTTTGACGTTTTATTATTATAACGAATATTATATTAAATTACCTCGAATAACAGAGCACAGTGATTTTCTAATTTTATACGTTCCCCATTCGCTAGCGTAAGGAGTTTGTTGTCATCCATTACTGAATTCATGTTTTCAATCCAAATTGCATCGACGTCACCATCGAAACAAATATAACGTCGTTCCTTTTAGAGACAAATTTAAAAAGTTTCCATGTGATTATTCCATTGATTAATTGAAGTTATGAATGACGAAATTGGTTGAAATAACGCATTGGAATTTCAAAACATTAATGTTCTGATACATTCATATGGATCCAAGAAAATTAAAACCAAGACAATGAGTGAATATAAAAGATAAACAAAATGTAGAATATTGATTTGACTGTAAGTTAATCTATCTATCTATCTATCTATCTATCTATCTATCTATCTATATGTCTATCTGTATAATATAAACACAAGAAATGTTTGTTTCTGCCTGCATATGTCCGTTATAGATTTAAATACCATCCAACCGGCGAGCCTCAAACCGGTTTCATTAGATAATCCAATCATGCCGAAATGGGTAATATTAAAAACAGAAATTTTGACCCCAGATACCTGATGATTAACAACAATGAAAAGATTATTTGAATAAAAGTCCGTCTTATATAACAATATATGTAATTATTTATTTAAAAAAAATTATCCTTTAGCTTCAGCTATTCATTTCATAATAACATTAATTAATTTTCTGTTGTTTGCTTGATAATAACAAGGTTCTTGATTTATATATAGTAGCAAGTTATTGTATTTTGTTAAGTCATTTATAATGTCAAAATACCTAACAAAAAATTGTAACAGTTATTATATATTGATCAATACCTATTTTAGTTCGAAACATCTGGAATCGAACTCGTTCAAGAGGTTTTGTCAGCAGATCGGCTAGTTGATACGCTCTTGCAATCTTCTCTAATCTGATGTCAACTTCAAGACAACGCGGGTTCATTCCTAGTTTTAAAGCTCTAGCGCTATCGACATATAACGTAGGTTCCAGTTCTTTGTATCCTGTGAGTTCTTGTAAGAGGCATAGCTTCCTAAGGACCTTCACTTGCAGCGATAATTTTAGCTTCAGTGGTTGATAAAGCTTCAGTGCGTTAAAGATGGCTCGTCCATGATATAGGTCCGACAGCAAATATTGAAACTACTCCTGTTGTTCAGCGTCTAGTTTTAAGATCACCCGCATAATCAACATCACTATATATTGCCCGTGGTTGATTTTTTTTCCCTTGGTATCTAATGGCTGATTTGCTCGTACCACGAAAATAATGAAAAATTCGGTTTTCGCTATTCCAGTCATCTTTTGTAGGATTTTTCATTCTTCTTGCTGCAGAACTTACTGCAAAAGTAATGTCTGGTCGTGTTGCTGTTTTATTCTTTAACATCCTCAAGTTTTGTATTTTTTCCTTCCCGACTTACGGGAATCGTAATTGGATTGCATTCTTCCATTCTGAAACGATCAAGAACTCTTTTTATATAATTTTCTTGACTTACTTTAAGCCATCGCTTTCAATATATATTTTCATGCCAAAGTAATTGTCAAAAGTTCCGGCTGTAATTTTAAATTCGGTTTTTAGCATTTCCATAAATTTTGGATTTCAGCTTCGTTATAGCCAAGAACCAGTCCATCATCGATGTACATCGCTACAAAGAGAACGCTACATCGAGAACTTTTCCATCATCATTGCGATGAAATAGACATGGATCAGTTATGGTATTTTTTAAATCTGCCTTCTTCATAAAGCCCAAGAAACGTTTATGCCAACAAGGTGGAGCTTGTTTAAGTCTTCCTTCTAGTCAACATACTCGTCTGTTTTGACATCAAACTTATTTATTTTTAATCCTTTTATTGCAGCTACGGCTAACATCATCTGTATCGTAACGTGCCACAGGACTAAATGTCTCATCATAATTGACACCTTTATGTTGAACATACCCTTTTGCAACAAGTCGTGCTTTGTATCGTGGCCTCTGATTTCCTGTTGAATTCTTCACTCGAAGGACCCATCGGTTTTAAACGACTTTGACATTTTGCGGTCTTCTCACAAGCTCTCAATTTTTATTTTCTTCGAGAGATGACAATTCCTCTTTCATAGCTGAGAGATTTATCTTTTTCATCCATGGTTTCTTCATCCTTGTGGTTGGTTTCGTTCAGCAATGTATCTTTAGAATTCGCATTGCAGACTACTTCCGGTTTGAAATTCACGTCATGATTGCAGATAATTGTCTTTGGATTTGGAATCCAAACTCGATAACAATCTTTCCCATTAACGTAACCGACCATTCATCCATACATAGCCTTTTCATCAAAGTTTTTGCGAAGTTCCTTTGGTATATGAGCATAACATCCAGTTCCAAATAGGACTTTCTAGTTGTTTCCCATGTCATAATTCATATGGAACCTTGCTTTCAATTGTTGTCGGTCCAGTGCGGTTCAAGACACATACTGCTGTATTACATGCCTCAGCCCACAGACATTTCGGCAACTTACTGGAAAATCTCATACTACGAGCTGCTTCCACAATTGTTCGGTTTTCTCGTTCTGCGGCTCCATTCTGCTGTGGCGTATACGGATGACAAATACATTACTCTATTCCAAATTTTGACAATAGCTTGGTAACTACTTTATTGACAAATTCCTTTCCACCATCGCATCTGAACTTTTTGACAATGTGGCCATTAGTTTTCGTTTTGATAATACGTATTAAATCAATCACTTGTTATTTCCACAAATTAAGAATTATTTATTTAACAAAAAATAAAAATGAGGACAACGCGTTTTGTCTTAGTTTGGTTTTCGCTTCGTTTGAGAAAGTTTCAAGTACCTCGCTTTTGTGTTTCAAAAAGGAAAAAAATCGCAGAGGACATTTTTGTCTGATTCTATAATTGTGGTGACCAATTGGGAATATATCTTAAGATGGAGGAGTCCTCTTTCGGCTATTTTGTTCAAATGTGTGTTGCAATGAAATCAAACGAGTTAAATCATTTGCTCTACCCAACGTTTCGACAGGGTTTGCTGCTTCCTTCAGGGGTCTTTATTAAAAACAAATCATAATCATTACACATTCAAACTTAATAAAGTCAAAAACAAATAAAGATAGACTTACAGTTTGGTTGAAATGAAATTTGAAAACTGAGTTTAAGCGATAGAAAATTAAAATTGTACGTTAACTTTTACATTATAATTTTAAAGTAAATATATTAAAATGTTTGACGTTGAGTCAACTAGAACTATTTCTTTGATTTCTCTTGCCCGTTACAATAGTAATACGATAGTAATACAACGTTGAGATATTTTGAATATCCTGTTTTCATTCATTCATTGTATTTTTGTTTTGATTATATGTAGTGTTCCCAGGTTGTATCGTTTTGAGACATTACGTTCAGTTCGTAATATTTTTAGATCATCATTTGTACATTTGATTATTTTTTGGCGATTGGTTCTTTGAAATTCTCCGCGAGTTTGGGAACCTAAGTAACATTTTATAAACTTCATTCCGTTCTTCACTTTTACTTTTTCGCGGTGTTTTGTGTTTTTGTCGAGTAGTGAGCCAAAGATATCTTCATTTTCTCATACAAAAGTGAACAGGCGATGTGCATGTTCCGTAAATCTAACTAGTTTTAAGAAATAGTATCCTCTCTATAGTAAAAGCCAGTTGGGAAAACCTTTTTGGTTCTATGTTTTCGGGAAAAGCTTTTTTGTTCTATTACATCGGATTCTGACCATGTATTAGTAATAATCTCAAATTATCTATGTTCACTTTCAACTGATTTTTAGTTTTGGAAATGACGTACAGGTGGCGTTGCTAATGGTGTGTAGACAAATATGCTTATCAGAGACAAGCACCAAAACAAATTAAATTTACCGGAAAGGTTACATTTAAAATTTAAAATTTTGCCGGAAGTTAAGCCTTTTAAAAGACCAATTTTAGTCCGTATGTATTTCAGCAATCACTGAACCGATTTACACGCTGCACTATATTTCTAAACAGATGTTCACGGTTTGGCTAAACAATGACACCAAAGTTTTACTTCCAGTACTCAAAAAAATTGCGCATTACACATATTTATTTTAAATATTGGGTGACAGACAAAGACTGCAAAGAACTTGAATTCATCTTCCAACACTGCCCATAGCAGTGCGACCAAAAATTAAGTGACGAATACTTTCTCCATTCTACTTGCAGTGCCATCTACACTTCAATAGTTAAATCGTTCATATCCACTTTATGATTGCTGAATTATTTATACACACATTCGGTTTTTGTTGACTTTAACATGTAACATTTTACTGAGCTGGCTAATCACTTGACGCCGAAACACGGCATATATTTCCGTTTAGATGTCAACGGTTTGCATGGCAAACGACGCCAAAGTTGTATTTTCGGAACAAAACAATTAAAACTATTTATTGAGATTTTTAACTGACTAACTTTCGTTTCAAAATGTCATGTCAAAATGACATTTAGATACTAAAACGACTTTACTACGGCTTTAAACCTCCTATGAACCGGTTTTATATTACTTCGCTTCTAATCCGCGTGTTTATTTTTTACAAATAAGCCTTTTAGGATAAGACCCGTTGTAAAGTAGGAGTAACTTAAATCCGTCATTAAAACGAGTTCATAAAAAAGGCTGATAGAGTTTAATGTTTAAGGAAATGCTAAGCTGAGACACCACAATAAGTTGTTAAAATTAAGCTTATTGGAAATCCAAACCGGATATAAGACATTTTATTTGTTATTTTTATTATTTTAAATTTTATAGGGAAGCTAAGCATTTTTTTGAGGTTCAAAAGATGTGAGTTCTGAAAATGCATAAATAGAGGCAAGAATCGAAATGAAACGCTTACCGGTCACCCCAACCGTAAAAAAAAACCTCGCGAAAGGAAAACTTAAAGCTATATTAATATTTTTACATTAAAATAATTCTTTGTTCGAATTGGATTAACTCAGGTTAGTAAACCATTCATTTGGACTTTTCGAAAAGGTATTTTATTTTAAAGTAAACTATGGTAGCAAAAAGCCACAAAGAGTCTTTTTAGAAAAAATAATTTTCAAACTCAAAATGTAATTAACTATAATTTTTTTTTTCAAAATTCCATGCACTTGATAATAAGTTAAAAACTGAAAACTGAATGCTTAAATGTTAAGTAACGAAAACCTCCTCTTCTAAAAAAAGAGGTTTTACTTGACTGGACTTTTATGTAATTTGTGGAATATTAAAGGATTTACCTTCCTTAATTTTAACATATTCGAAATATTAAACGCATTTTTTTTTTATAATAAGCGCACACTCAAAGGGATAATACTACCCTTATTATGTAGACACAGTGTGAGCACTAGGAAAGGGAGAGAGGGGTTGAAAGGAGGTGTCGGTGCACATTAGTTTTGAATTCCTGAATATTGCAATGGCTGGGAAAGACAGAGTGTGGCAAGGCATTCCACATTCGCATAGTACGGCTAAAGAACGAATCTCTGTACTTGACAGTACGACCGAAGTTGGGCTCGAGGGTATATTGATGAGCATTCCTAGAAGCGCGAGTATTACGGTTGAACTGTTTAAGGGGAGGAATGCAACTGGCTATTTCACTAGATCAAAAACCATTAAAATAACGGTAAAAGAGGGTGAGACAAGAAACATTTCGACGATGTTCAAGCGACGTAAATGATCTTATGATGGTAATATCACCAATCAATCTAAATGCTCTACGTTCAATACTGTCCAAGAGGCTTAAGTAAGTTGCAGGAGCACCAGCCCAGATATGGGAGTTATACTCAAACTTTGGACGTATATAAGTCTTGTAGATAATAGCCAGATCAGAGGGGGAACAAAACTTCTTGCATCGCCTTAGAAAACCCAAACATCTTGCGGCATTTTTGGCGACATCGCGTATGTGATCGTTCCACAAAAGGTGGTTGGTGATACACATACCGAGAATATCGAGATGTTTAGTCTCCTCGATGCAAGTTCCATCTATGGATAATGGCATGGGGGGTGTATCTCGCTTTAACGATACAAGACAGCATTGGGTTTTCGAAGCATTAAATTCCACGCGGTTTTTTAATCCCCATTGTACAATGCTGTTTAGGTCGGAATTTAATGAACTTATCATATTTTCTCGTTGCAGTTCCACATCCGAAGAAGAAGGATGTGAATCTGAAAACGAGTATGAGAAGCTAAGAGTACTATCGTCAGCAAAACAATGTATTGGATTAGAAGTTGCAGACAGGAGATCATTAATAAAAATGAGAAAGAGTGTTGGAGATAGAACAGAGCCCTGGGGCACACCAGCATTTATTTTGTGATTTTCAGACTTGAATCCATCCAATACAACTTGTATTGAACGATTCGAAAGGTAATTACTAATCCAATGAAGGAGGGATTCATGAAACCCGAAAGCACGCATTTTCGATAAGAGAGCCTGATGCCAAACCCTATCAAATGCTTTTGAAATATCAAGTGCAATAATCTTACTTTCTCCAAAACGATGTAAAGATTTGTTCCACTGTTCGATGAGATGAACCATGAGATCACCAGTGGACCTATTGCTACGAAAGCCGTATTGTCGGTCATTAAGAAGCTTTCGATCTTCGAGATATTTCTTTAGCTGATAATTAATCAGCGTTTCCAAGACCTTGGAAAGAAGGGACGTAAGTGCAATCGGTCGGTAATTAGACGGTGAGGAAGATTCGCCTTTTTTGGGAATAGGCTGGACAAATGCAGTTTTCCATCCGCTCGGAACGAGACCTGAGGAGTAGGACAGATGAAAAAGCTTACGCAGTGGTTTTGCCAGCGTTGAAGAACACCTCTTTAGAACAATAGCGGGGATACCATCCGGACCAGCGGATTTATGTGTGTTAAGATCTTTTAGGACTCTCGCTACAGTACGAGTGCGAAAAAAGATTTGCCCCATAGAATCACTAACTCGCTCAAGTACAGGCGGAGTCATAACACTCACTGGCAGCGTTGAATTGGCGGCGAACTGCCTAGCAAAGAGATTAGCTTTCTCTAGAGAGCTAACAAATGGAGTGTCATTCACAACGAGCGTAGGAGCCGAGGAAGAGGAAGAATTCCTCATATTTTTTACAAATGACCAAAAATTTTTACTGCCTTTGGGACATTGCAGTATTTTTTGCCGTAATTTTTTGTCATGTAGAAATTTGGTCCGTCGAATATGGGCGTTGCAAGCCTTCCTGGCTTGCTTGAACTTATTCCGGTTTTCCTCAGTTGGATTGTCTTTAAGACAACGGAAATTTACCTTCTTGACCCTAATAACCTCTTTAAAGCTCGCATCGAACCATGCGTTTTCCTTAGGTCTGATGCTTTTAACCCTATTCGGGATAAAATTTCTCATTCCCATGAAAATCAAACTTGTGATCATATCAGCGCTGGCGTCAACGTCACTATTGAGGAAGCATAGTGACCAGTTAAAGATCCTAAAATAATTATTGAGACCGTCCCAGTTGGCTTTCTCGTATTGCCAAACGGTTCTCTTAGGAGCTCTTTCTTTAACTGGAGAGTTTTTACACGAGAAATTTGCTGATATGACACAATGGTCAGATGTGCCTAGAGGAGATAGAACACTAATAGTGTACTTACCAGGGTCAGAGGTAAGAAACAAGTCAAGAGTGTTTTCTGCTCGGCCTACCACGTCCGATATTTGAGTGGGCTCGTTGACCAACTGAGTTAGGTGGTTTAACTCAGCGAAGATCTCAGCACACACTCCTTCTGGTGTTGCCTGGCCCAAATGTTGAAGCCATTGAAATCGCCCGTAACAACGATTTCAGTGCGAGGATAGAACGAAACAATTCTTTGGATGGAATCAGACAAAGCATCAAATTCACGAGAAGTTGACACTCTGTCTAGATTGGGGCTTCGATAAAGGAAGCAATAGTGAATGATTTGCTTATTCACGGAAAATTTAAACCACATAAAATTGAAAAAAGAATTGGTGCAGAGACCATATTGTGGCAAAAACTGATAAGCAACATCATTCCTAATGTATATGGCGAGACCATGGTGGGAAAAGAATAATGGCACCAAGTTATACCCATGAATAAAGAATTCAGTAGGATCGGAATCCTCACCTACTTGGGTTTCACTTAGTGCCAATACAGCTGGCCTGTTTAAAGCAGTATGGGAGTACACAGAAAGAAAATTCGCTCTAAGCCCACGAATATTACAATAATCTACCCTGAAATTTCCAGCCATTACAAATGCATACACCTAAGTGAAAAAGTTCGGATAAATGCTATTCTACACGTTTTGCCACATACGCAAATCGAGTCAAGGAGGCATCTATTACCCCTCATTTCACCGGAAGGGGACATTTTCTAAAAAAAGGGACTTACAAAAGAACGAAATAAAGGGCATGTCTGGGTCGAATAAATTTGATTTTGTAGCACGTTACCTGAGGGCTAATCGCAAAAAATATTAAATAAAACAAAACAAAAAACGAAAAAAATTGTATGAAATTTTATTAAGCGTGTTAAATCAACGGTAGTTTAGTTTTTATAATGCCATGTTGTACTTTTTTGCAAAGCCCGAAATCTTTTTTTTTTCTTTATACATAAAGTTTTTTTAGTGAACAGTTTTTTGAAAAAATAATAATTTTTACTAAAAATTTTGACGCGATGTCTTCACTACGTGGAAGTTATTTGAAATTTTCTCAAAAAGTACAATACATTTGAACATACGGTTTACTGTTTTTGACTAAAAATTAATAAGAGCAATACATTTTGGAAACGAAAACAGTACTTAATTACGTAATTTTTAAAACGAAACATCTTTCAAAGTTTTTAATTTTTTTTTTCTAAATTTTTAGTAAAAATAATTTTTTTGTTTTTTTAATCGTTCACCAAAAAAAACTTTTAACCAATGAAATAAAAGAACAGACAGCTTAAAAAAAATTTATCACATACCTGAAAAGTATTACCGTTTTTTTTGAGTATTTGTTTTTCATTCATAAATAGCTATGTAGTTTTTTTTAGAAAAATAACTCCCGGAAAAATGAGGGGTAGTAGATGCCTCCTTCCTACACTATTTTTATTTGCCTTGAGTTAACTTGTGTATGTGGTAAAACTGGCCTTAGCAGATGTTGTTAAACTCATAAGAACCGTTGCACGGGTGGGAATCACAGAGGGGCTTAAACCCTAACCAAGTGTCAAGATCACCTTTTAGAACACTGAATTCTTCAGAATTTTCAGAACATATATTTCTCTGCTTGAATAAGTAATTTTTAAGGTCTTATAGTCCAGTGATTTTAGGGTTTAACCTAGAAATTTGAGATAATAAGCTGGGCACTCGTATACACCTTCTTATTGACGTTCTAAAAGGGACGGGACATTTTCTAAAAAAAGGGACTTACAAAAGAACGAAATAAAGGGCATGTATAGAAAGTCAACAAAAATCTCGTGTCTGCAGCATAAGTTTTTAAAGGTCAAATGTCACGAAAATCAGTTTTTCGGGAATGTCTGGGTTCCGATGGCTCCAATGATGTTAGCATCCATTACAAAAATTACAGAGCATACAAATTCGTGAGATATTTAATATAAAAGTAAACAAGTATATTAGAGTAATATTAGGGGCAACCTAGAAATGAGAAATAGTACTTGTTTACTTTTATCTTTAATATCTCAGGAAGTCTTGATTAAGCAAAAACAATGTCTGATAAAATTTGTTCAGTTTTTCGTGACCTTGATCATAACTTATATTGCAGACACGAGATTTTTGTTGACTTTCTAGACAACTTTTAGAATGCCAATATGAAGGTGTATACGAGTTTCCAGCTTATTATCTCTCATTTCTAGGTTGACCCCTTTTTGCCTAAAATGAATGCACTTGAGCTATTTTGCATGTAAATTAAAAAAAAATGTTTCTGGTTATTTCTATTTTTTTTTTCCAAAAAGTACAAGACATTTGAACATCAGATGTTCTGTTTTTGACTGAAAATTAATAAGTGCATTTAATTTTGGAAACGAAAATAGCACGTAATTACGTTATATTTTAAAAAAAATGTTCAAGTTTTTTTAAATTTTTTTAAATGTTTAGTAAAAATTATTTTATAACCCCTTTTACTAACAAAACTAAATTTACCAATAAAATAAAGGAAAAGGTTTCTGGTCATACAAAAAAGTATCACATGAACTTGAAAGTACCACTTTTTAAGTATTTTTTTTCTTTTACACGTAATTTTTAGTACAAAAATGCCCCTCCCGGAAAAATGTGAGGTGGTAGATGCCCCCTTTCCGCAATATTTCTTTTTTTGCTTTGACTCAACTTGCGTGTATGGTGAAACTGGCTAAGCAGATGTTGTTAGACTCATCAGAACATCAGCGCAGAGAAGGCTTAAACTCGAGTTTTAGAGTCGAGCTTACCTTTTAGAACTCGGGACTCTTTATATTTTTAAAGACCATTTATTTCTCTGCCAGAATACGAACTTTCAGGAACTGATTTGCCTGGACTAATATGGCAGTGCACTGAACTGTCTTAAAATTAAAAAAGAAAATTTTCATTGGTGAGTTTTGATGATCAATTTCAATGATAGCTATGATTAATGCGGCATTGTGTTATATTAAGTTGAAAGTGTTTTAATGGTTTTGGTTGAGATATGGCATATGAAACGTTGGTTGGAAACACCGACTGCGGAGCGCAATTATACCGGGCGTGTGTTTGCTATCGAAAAATTATCGGCACTTACATTTAATTCAAAACGTTTTCAGCCGTATAGATATAGATATTATAAAACATAATAAAGCAAACTTACATCTTTGGTAGAAAGTTTATTCATTTCCCTGAATATGTTTGAAAACAAACCATCAATCCAGTCTCTTGTATCCACGTCAAGGTATCCGTATAATTGAATCACAGAAAATGCCTGAAATCATAATTTTATTTTTTAATAAGCTTTTTGAAGGTATGAAAAAAGTCGCTAGACTAAACCCAAAATGTTACTTGTTTTGCTAATTTGAAGACAAAAAGTCGCTAGACATAAAAAAACTTAAAATGCTTATTGCTTTATAACGAGAATAGCTAAAGCAGAAGAAAAATACAAGTCTCAATATAAATGCAATATAAACAATTTTCTAATAAAGGTTATGTACTATTTTAATTTATTCGAATTAACGAGTTGTGAATAAAAATCTGGGGTTGGTAAAAAGCTTCTTTTTCTCTGTTTAATTTTTTTTTTAATTGAAAAAGTGGCAACCTTGAAAAGAACCATAAGTACTTAACAGTAAGTCCAATGTATCAAGTCACACTTTGTTTTTTGTTGCAAATTTGCAGTTCTAAAAGATGGCGTTCTTTAAATTAAATTTTTGATTTAGTTTTTTTTGATAAGAAACCATTTAAAAATAACCTTATTTTCGTATTTTGTTAATTCCTTTTCATGCTTGCGAAAGAAAGCGATAGACATTTTTACTTATTAAAAGAAATTTTTTAAAAGTGGTTTCAACTTTTAATTAATTCGTGACAAGTCTGGCCCTTTTTTAGTACTAATGTTCCTGGACCTGCACTATTAAGGAACTTTTGATTTTAGGGCTAAAATAAATGATGTGTTACCGTGGAATGTTTGTTTTGATCTTTTCTTTTACATTTTTTAAGTGTTGTGAGTGTTTATTTTAAAGGTGTATTTTTTAAAATATTGCCATTGCTATCCTTTATTTAGTTTGAAACGTCTTCAAAATCATCAAGACTTAAGTGCAAAAAAATTAATGTTTATTTTAAAGGTGTATTTTTTAAATATTGCCATTGCTATCCTTTATTTAGCTTGAAACGTCTTCAAAATCATCAAGACTTAAGTGCAAAAAAAATTAATGGTGCATGAGGTAAAACTAAATGCAAACATAAAATCGGATTTATTTTTTATAAATAAAATAAAAGATAAAAATGTAATCTAAAAAAAGGAGATAGGTAACCATACAAGTTATTCTTTCAGATTTTGCCACTTCAAAATACTTAATGCGGCAACCCTGAACGACTTTTGGAAGAGTTCTACCTTATGGAAAACACAAGAGTGCAAATGAGAGACAAACAACCATATCTTCTCTGTAATTCACATTCAAAAAGGAACGAAGTATAATAATATTATTGATGTGAATCTTTGTTTTGTTTGTAACGCAAACAAGTCCCAATGACTTATCGAATTTGAATACAAATCGTTTTGTTAAATCCTAATCCCGAATAGCTGTGCCGCACAGCGTAGCCTTGTGTGTTCAGAACCATTAATTAAAAATAATACGGTACAACCGACCTCTTAATATCTAACAGAAATCTAACGGTTTTATTCTCAAGCATAAGAAGTTACAATCATATTAATAAAAAATAAAAACTTTGAAAATGAATTTATATCAAACCAGAGTTTTCCGAGAATATCCTGGTATGCCAGTAACTTTAACATACTCAAAAATATATTTAAAACATTTTTTTTTACAAAATAATACGTCCAGTTTTGAAAAAAAAAAACAATTTAAAAAATAATGTATAATGCGCATGACATGAGCTGCGGATGTGCGATCTGAACCGTTCTTACATAAGTTAATTTGGCAGCTGTGGACATTTGACAATCCGAAAAAAAAATTCATTAAATTATCCATTTTTCAATTTTTCATCACAATTGAAAGAAACTAAAAACTAGTTATCTTCACGTGTCTTACATGTTCATTATGTGCATTCATCATGTTTGTATAAACATGACGAAACAGTTCGTTTAATTTTGACTGTAGACCATGCTAGCTCATGCGCATTATAGTTCTACCTTTAAACTCTCAACCAGTGGCGTATCTAGAAAAAAAATTCGGGGAGGCTCACCTGTAAAATTGTTCAATAATTTTGTTTCCTTTTAATTTTTTGTAGTCCTTTTAAGGGTCCGGTTATAGGTAGCGAATTTTCGAATCGATATTTTCTATGTTTTAATTCGATTTAAAACACAAATGCTACACTGATCGATGACAAATAACTAAAGATTATTTCTTGCAAAATTATTTAACATTGAAAATATATTTTTTGTTTAAAACGTATTTGTGTTTTCCTGATGTAATTCCATCAGGAAAGTAAATAAATGCACTTTTAACAAAAAATATTTCTATAATTAAAATTATTTTTGCGAAATAGGTTGTTTGAGCTATACTATCGATTAATTTAACATTTCTATTTCAAATTGAATTATAACATAGCAGAATACGAGAGGTATGTCATTAGCCAATGTAGTGGTTCAATTATTGCAATATTTCAAATGACTTCATATGATTTCAGGTGATTTCAAGCAGTATTTAAATCGATTTAAAAATTTTGTGATTGCACTGATTTTAAATAAATTTACTGATTTCAAATTATTGCACATTAATTCAAATGATTTCGTTATGATTTTAATTCGTGATTTCATTATGGCACTTTTAATTGCATGATTGCAAACAAATTTAGTGATTTCAAATATTTTTAATGATTGCAAGAAATCATTTGAAATCGATCATCAATATTTTGTTTAATTTTAATACTTGAAATAGTGATTGCACCTGATTTCAAAGTGATTTCAAATGATTGCAAGTATAAGTAGTCAGGTGATTTCATTGGTGATAACCCATTCGGCAAAATATCGGTTTGAAAATGTTTCGTGATCCTTTTTCCTGATCATCATCATCATCGGCTCGACAAGCGGGGTCCGGTCCTGGCCTCCTTCAACAAGTCTCTCCACCTATCCCGGTCTCGAGCCGACGCCATCCAGTTGCGCACCCCAAGGCTCCGGGCGTCCTGGTCTACGCCATCTCTCCAGCGCAAGCATGGTCTACCACGCTGTCGTCTGACATAGAATGTACCACAAAGAACTTTCCGAGCAGGTTCCTCTTCGCTCATGCGAGCTAGGTGCCCTGCCCAACGAAGTCTACCGAGCCTAATTTTTGTCACGATGTCTGCTTCAAGGTAGATTGCGTACAATTCATGATTGTACCGTCTCCTTCCTCACATATGGGGCCAACAATTCTCCTTAAGACTTTTCTCTCGAACGCGGCTAAGAGGTAAGAGTGCCTTTTGCTAAGCACCCAAGTCTCGGATCCATATGTGAGTACTGGCAGAACCATGGTCCTGTACAGCAGTAGTTTTGAAGTTATGGTGAGATTTCTGGATTTGAAGAGCTTTGACAGACTGTAGTAGGCTCTGTTGGATTTGAGAAGCCGCCCGCGTATTTTTTCTTCTATATTGTTATCGGCTGCTACTATTGACCCAAGGTATTTAAAGGATTGCACCACTTCAAATTCGTGCTCCGCTACCTTGATTGTTTGACCAACTGTTCCTCTCGCATTCGACGCCACCATGTACTTTGTTTTACCTTCACTAATGTGCAGCCCCAGATTTTGTGCCGCCTCTCATGGCTTTGTAAAGTTCTACCCTGGCTATGCTATCAAAGGCGGCCTAAAAGTCTATAAACAGGTGGTTATGGGATGTTAAATTCTAGACATTTTTCCATCGCCTGCCTAAGGGTAAAGATCTGATCAGTTGTTGATTTGCCTGGAATGAAACCACACTGATATTGTCCGATGATGGTTTTAGCGTATGGGGTTATCCGGTCTTGTAGGATAGAGGAGAGTATCTTATAGACGGTACTCAACAACGTGATACCTCTATAGTTGCTGCACGTTGTGACATCTCCTTTCTTATGTATGGGGCATATTATTTTCGCCAGTCTTCTGGCATTTCTTCATGTTCCCACACGTGCACTATAATATCATGAATTGCCTGACGTAGAGCTGGCCCACCGTGTTGAAATAATTCGGCTGGTATACCATCAGCTCCCGGGGCTTTGTTTTTTTTTATCCGGTCTATAGCCTTCTCAACCTCTTCTATGCTTGGTGACGGCAAGATAGGGTAGTCGTCTTGAAGCAGTGGAGCCTCCACTTTTGCAGTGAGTTGACCATTTAGCAATTCATTAAAGTACACTTCCCATCGCTCCAGTATGCTTTGTGGATCGGTGATAAGATTTCCCTCTCCGTCCTTGCAGTATGTGCAGCGTGGTGTGTACTGCGTCATGTTTCGGACGGATTGGTAGAACTTCCGCGCCTGGTGCGGACCTCGCTCTCGGCTTTTTTCTATTTCACAGATTAAGTTCTTCTCCCAGGCTGATTTTTTCTGTCTGTGAAGCCGTTTTTCTATTCTTCTGAGCTTTTTATATTCTTCTTTGCGTGCCCGCGTTCTATGAGATTGTTGCATTGCTCGGTACGCAACATTCTTACGTTCAGTCGCTAGCTTGCATTCATCATCAAACCAGTCGTTCCAATTTCTACGACTGCTGCCTAAGATGGAGTTGGCAGTACTAATGACAGTATTCTTAAGGCGTGTCCACTTCTCATCTACGCCCAGCATACTGGCTCCAGGACTTACTCTCCCTAAATCAAGCGATTCTAGGGCGAGTCCTAACGCATTACCAAAGGTGTTACTGGCATTTTCATTGCGCAGGGCAGCCGTGTTGATTCGAACTTGATCGGCGGATGCAATACGTCTTCGCAAGGCAATCCGCCCTCGGAAGACCATACCAACAAGATAGTGATCCGAGTCGATATTGGCGCCTCGGTACGTTCGTACCGTCATCAAGTTCGAGTAGTGGCGACGGTCTATCAACACGTGGTCTATTTGGTTACGAGTGACTCCATCAGGTGATACCCAGGTGGCTTTGTAGATATCTTTCGCGGGAACCTGGTACTCGCAACGACCATGTTTTTCGATGCTGCCAATTCTAAGACTCGAAGTCCATTGTCATTAGTGTTTTCATGCAAACTATGGGTGCCTGCGTAATGCCTGAATACCGGCTCCCGACCTATTTTTGCGTTCAAATCCCCAAGGATGATTTTTACGTCATACCTTGGACAGGCATTGAGGGTCCTCTCGACTTGTTCGTAGTAAGTCTCTTTTTCTTCGTCTGAGGACTCCTCCGTAGGTCCGTGAACGTTAATGAGGCTAATGTTCGTAAATTTGCCTCGCACGTGAAGGGTGTATAGCCTTTCGCTTATAGCGTTAAAGCCGATGATGGTACACGTCATTTTTTTGCTGACTAGGAAGCCTACCCCGAGCACATGGTGTTTTGTATGACAGCTGTAGTATACGTCATATTCTTTCTTCTGTAAAACACCATTCTCTGTCCACCTGATTTCTTGTAGTGCTGTTATGTCAGCTCTATATTTTGACAGGGCATCGGCTAGCTGCTGAGCAGCTCGAGCTCTATAGAGCGATCGTACGTTCCATAAGAAAATTCGTAAATCGTTTTTGCCGTTTTCGTTGCGTTGGTTGTCGTCATGAGATCAGTCCGTTTCCGAGGCTTGTTGTCGGGTTCGTAATTCTAAATTTTACGGAACAGGGAATTAACCTGTTGCCAACCTGAGGAACCAGCCTGTTCATATTAGCCAAACCTTTTTTAAAAGGCTTGTTACTAGCGGCCGCCGAGAAGAGGCTATGATCACACTTCCCACCAGTCCCGAATAGTTACGGCACGTGCATGTTTTCGTATGCTACATGTTATTCCCCCTATTCGTCTGATGGCTGACCACCATTCCTGATCGCTATAACATAATAAAAAAAGTGAATCCAACATTTTGTTAGTCCTCTGAGAAACCTTAAAATCCGTAAAATTAATCTTTTTCTGAACAAAATTTTATTTATTTGTTTATTTGAATAATATAGGCAAAAAATAATATTGATAATAATAATAATAATGAAATAATAATAATAATAATGAAATAATAATAATAATGAAATAATAATAATAATGAAATAATAATAATAATGAAATAATAATAATAATGAAATAATAATAATAATGAAATAATAATAATAATGAAATAATAATAATAATGAAATAATAATAATAATGAAATAATAATAATAATGAAATAATAATAATAATGAAATAATAATGATAATGAAATAATAATAATAATGAAATAATAATAATAATGAAATAAATAATAATGAAATAATAATAATAATGAAATAATAATAATAATGAAATAATAATAATAATGAAATAATAATAATAATGAAATAATAATAATAATGAAATAATAATAATAATGAAATAATAATAATAATGAAATAATAATAATAATAATAATAATAATAATAATAATAATAATAATAATAATAATAATAATAATAATGAATAATGAATAATAATAATAATAATAATAATAATAATAATAATAATAATAATAATAATAATAATAATAATAATAATAATAATAATAATAATAATAATAATAATAATAATAATAATAATATAATAATAATAATAATAATAATAATAATAATAATAATAATAATAATAATAATAATAATAATAATAATAATAATAATAATAATAATAATAATAATAATAATAATAATAATAATAATAATATAATAATAATAATAATAATAATAATAATAATAATAATAATAATAATAATAATAATAATAATAATAATAATAATAATAATAATAATAATAATAATAATAATAATAATAATAATAATAATAATAATAATAATAATAATAATAATAATAATAATAATAATAATAATAATACTAATAATAATAATAATAATAATAATAATATAATAATAATAATAATAATAATAATAATAATAATAATAATAATAATAATAATAATAATAATAATAATAATAATAATAATAATAATAATAATAATAATAATAATAATAATAATAATAATAATAATAATAATAATAATAATAATAATAATAATAATAATAATAATAATAATAATAATAATAATAATAATAATAATAATAATAATAATAATAATAATAATAATAATAATAATAATAATAATAATAATAATAATAATAATAATAATAATAATAATAATAATAAATAATAATAATAATAATAATAATAATAATAATAATAATAATAATAATAATAATAATAATAATAATAATAATAATAATAATAATAATAATAATAATAATAATAATAATATATAATAATAATAATTAATAATAATAATAATAATAATAATAATAATAATATAATAATAATAATAATAATAATAATAATAATTATAATAATAATAATAATAATAATATAATAATAATAATAATAATAATAATAATAATAATAATAATAATAATAATAATAATAATAATAATAATAATAATAATAATAATAATAATAATAATAATAATAATAATAATAATAATAATAATAATAATAATAATAATAATAATAATAATAATAATAATAATAATAATAATAATAATAATAATAATAATAATAATAATAATAATAATAATAATAATAATAATAATAATAATAATAATAATAATAATAATAATAATAATAATAATAATAATAATAATAATAATAATAATAATAATAATAATAATAATAATAATAATAATAATAATAATAATAATAATAATAATAATAATAATAATAATAATAATAATAATAATAATAATAATAATAATAATAATAATA